>CM062292.1:448068413-448393561 GCA_031216915.1 Pictodentalium vernedei
ATCTCATTTTGAAAATGACAATGAACGTCAGCAGAATGGGCAAACACAAAAGCGATTATTTCCGTATAATTATATCCGTGTTTTAGTTGCTCCCACATATAAGTCGCACCCAATATTTTCAACCAAAATATCTCCCCTGTGACTATTACATGTACCTTGTATAAGTCGCACCCCGACTGTGAGAATAGCCGATGGGGACTACACAAGAACGAAAATGGCCAGTGGAATTTTACTGCACGAAATTAGGTGAGTGTCGGAACACGTGAACGTTTTGTTTTTTTTTATATTTTTTTATTCCAGTCATATTTATCTTACGTTCACTGGTTGAGTGTTACAAGCCACTATTGTGGCTCTATTGAAAATTGCAGAAAGCCACTTTAGTGGCTTAACACCATATGCATTAGCTTGATGTTTGTTCAACAGTAGAAGAAACACGTTCGATATGAAATTGTTTGGTTGAAATTTATTGGAGAGTGCCTATTGGCACTCTCCAATAAATAGTAACAAAACAATTATTTATTAACAAAATCTTGCTAAACTAAGGCTACTCTTGCTTGTAGTGTTGTATCTTTAACCCTTTACCCAACGAATCCGCCGCATCTGCCTGCGTAATATGCAAATTCAGGAGTTGAAAAAATATTATTTTTTTTTTAAATTTCAACAAAACCATATCATGTGACCCCCCTTGTTGGAACGAGCACATCGAGCTCGTTCCAACGAGGGGTCACATGATATGGTTTTGTTGAAATTGTTTGAAAAATTTGAAAAAATGATATTTAAAATAATAAATTTTGATATAGTCTGCGTTGGGTAAAGGGTTAAATAAAAATACCTGTGTTTCAAATCACCTTTTAAAAATAATTTAGCACTCAACCAGTTAAATGCATGAAATAAAATAATAATCAAAATTATATAGGATTATTTATTTACTTTGACCATTTATTCCCCATGTGATACTCGTTGATGCCGTAAATCCATTTTATTTTGCACATAACATGAAGGAGAGTTCATACTCTGTACTTCAAAAGGAGGCGAGAGGTCCAATGAGGGATCGAGGAACAGGACAGTGAATGGAGTCCCTGTTTTATGGCAATGTTAAACATAACAGAAAAGTTACAAGTGCAAATTATTTATTTTATCAAAATTAAAACTGAACACAAAATAACAAAGCAGGTATATAATGTATAGCAGTGGCGGGTTCCTGACGTTTCGGCCCCATCAAAGGCCGAAACGTCTCACTTTAGGAGGCCGAAATGTCTCACTTTTTAAATTTTTACCAAGTCTAGATAAGACTAACCCAATTTTTTATATATATCTGTCACCAATAATTTCGTGTTTATTCATTCAAAAAGCTCAACCACAGCGTTTTCAGCAAATAAACGCAAAGTTATTACACTTTTTTCAGATTTAATATTATTTAAAATAACACTTCCCATGTTGATAATGCAGATAATCAACCAATAATTGATAAACTGAGTATAATGCAGGAGCCATGACTTGTTTTCACTGTGATCAGTGGGGCCAAGAAATAGTAACCAGTATGTACCCTGTCAGGCAGAAAATCAGTGTACACAGATTGTCAGAGCATTCTTCGGCTGAATCTATTTTATTTAAATTGTCTCTACACCCTCCTTCTACAGGGCCGAAACATCCCAGGCAGAAACGTGTCAAGGTCGAAACATCCCAGGGCCAAAACATCCCAAGGCTGAAACATCTCGATCCCACAGTGGCGACGCCAGGATTTCAATCAGGGGAGAGGGAGTGGGTGCTAAGTAAGATGTGGGGAGGGGGGGGGGGGGGGGAGGGGGGGGGGTCCAAGGTCGAGATGCTTACGGCATCTCCCGAAGGTCGTAGGCCTGAGCCAGCAGGGGTGTGGGCATGGGAGAGTGGTTTGGGATCTGTGGGCCGTGCCCCAGAAAAAAAATCACATTTGAATGATGTGGACACCATCGGAACATTTCTACAATGCCTAACGTGGTCTTCAAAGGCGCCCAGGTTGTGTCAGATTAGCAATTTGAAGTTTTTTTTCGGAAGGGGTGGGGGGTGGGGCACTACCCCCTCCCCCCCCCCATGGCGCTGCCACTGATGTATAGCATTTACCAAATAGAACATATACAACAGGAAAATAATCAAATGACAATTATGACATACAATCTACCCCAAACTCATATTAAGGGCCTATATAAGTAAAGAAATTTTGTTTATTTTGAAAATTCACACCTTTCATATTCCTTCAATTCAAATTAAATATACACAAAATATACATCAAAGTCAAGATTGAGATGTATGGAACACGAAGCACATGTGTAACCAACTCATAGAGACGACTGAAGGCACCACTGGTTCCTGGAAGTCTGCTACCGTATTCGCACCAGAACTGATAATTTAATAATATTTCACGGAAACAACTCTCGGTCAAATGTGCTTTACATATCCAAGAACAAAGCTAGAGGATCAAAATTCTTCAAAACACGGCGACAGAGCTGCATGGGGGTAAATTCCAAAGCCTTTGCTTTTGTTTACGTATGAATATACTTTCGATTTCCGGTCGACGTCATCGGATGGAAAACGCATGTAAAAACAATGCGGTGTAAGTATACTGTTATTATATAGAGATTGCACAGTTGCCATATTCAATGCAAGGTATCATGATACCTGTTGAAATTTCTGAGAATTACGATTTTGTTTTCGGTGAAAATTTGTGGTATCGATGTGTTTCGTGTTCTATACATCCCAATCTTCATTTTGATGTATAATTTGTGTATATTTAATTTGAATTTAAGGGCCTATATAAGTAATGAAATTTTGTTTATTTTGAAAATTCTCACCTCTGATATTCCTTCAATTCGAATTAAATATTCACACAATGTACATCAAAATGAAGGGTGGGATGTATAGAACATGAAACACATGTGTAATCAACTCAAAGAGTCGACGGTAGGCACCACTGGTTCCTGGGCGTCTGCTGCTGTATTCGCACCAGAACTGATAATTTAATAATATTTCACGAAAACAACTTGTGGCCAAATGTGCTTTACATATCCAAGAACAAAGCTAGGGGATAAAACTTCTTCAAAACATGGCGACATCTAAATTTACATGGTTTTACTGAAAAGACAATATTCACAAAATGTCAAATTCTGTTTGGAAAAGTTGAGTTGGGTGAAGAGGTTCAGTGTTTTATGCTTATAATCAGTTTGTCCCAGTGTATCTCAGAAAATAGTTGAGGTCTGCGTTGGGTGTTCCTTCCCCCCCCCCCCCCCCCCCCCCCCCCCCCACTCATCTCTCTAATTCCCCTACTGACCTTTGGAGATGTGATGGGTATCTCTCAAAGAAATCATGCAAATGTGGATATCATTGGACCGGCTCAATGAGCACCAATGATATCCATATTTCCATGGTTGTAATATGCAACATTCAATTATATTTCAGATTTTATGAGTCCAATTTGTGTGAACTTTCTGGGCGTTTTCTGTCGCTTTGTTGGATAAAGGATCAATGTGCATTCTCTTCCAATAATCGCGGGGAATCGGCAGCAAGCCCTTATATTATTGTAACTGCTAGTGAGTCATGGGGGATATATTTTAGTTTTTCGGCAGAAACTGAAATCGAAACACAGCACTCGAAGTTTGTCAGCTAGCATTTGGAACGCTAACTACTTTTAAAACACAAAATACCGAGTGGTAGGCCTAGACTTTCACTGCAAGTTGCTCAAGAATTTGTATGGTCGCCGAGTGAATTCAATCAGTTACATGTATTTTATTCGTTTTTTTTTTCTTCTTAACTTTCTTATAGCTCGGAACACTACATTTGAAAAAAAAAATTATTAGCAAATTTCAATGAGAATGTGGAAATGATCATGCGGTTGGCATATTTGCACTATCTGAAACAACACTTGCAAATAATTTGTTTCATATGTCAGCACAGTAAACAAAATTGAGTTCACCGCGTTTCCTCGTTTTTTGAAGTGCGTGATCCACTAATGGGTAGTTGACCGAGGCACGCGGATCGAAGTTTATTTCATCTTTTCGAGTCTGACTGGTCTGGACTTTATTATAATTAGATTGCTTATATTCTAACCTTCAAAATGACACCAAACAACATAAACTTTAAGTTTTGTTCAGCTCGTGAACTTCATGTTTGTTTTTTGTATCCGTTTCAGTTCTTGGAAAAACTTCCCCAAATCGGAAGGGGGTTGTATTTCCTACTTTCATTTTCAGTATTAAATGGCAGACTTCACAGGTGATATTCTTCCAGTTGCTAAACATTGCCCATACCTACATGACTGTGGACTCAGTTCATAAATCAAACAATCACTTTTAATTCAACGTGATCATTCATGACTGAGTGATCCGCTAATGGGGTTGATTCGCTATTGGCACCTTGAATGTACTTATATAGGCCCTTAACCCTTTGTCAACTGAGTGCTAGTGAAGTGTGCTATGTCTCAGTACTGCCAGTTGGACATAGCATGCTTTAAATAGCTCTCATGTGACATTTCTATGGCCTTTTCTAGTAAGACAATAGTGATTTGAATCATTTCTATTAACTGAAGGGCCTGGAAATAATACCGAAAAACTGAACCGAAACCGAGGTTTTAAAAAAAATAAAACCGAAACCGAGCCTGGAAAAAAAAACCCTCCATGCACTAGTATTTGACCAATTTTGGGACTAATTCCTCCCTAGTCCAAGTTTCATGACTGTCGTTGTGGTGTTTAGATTTACATAATAATAATCTCCAATGCTTGAATAAAAACTTAATATTCCTGTTTTTCTTGTTCAATTTCTATCAAATAATTGCCCAGTTCAACATCGTAAGACTAAAATCATTCGCATCTTGAAGCAATTGTTCAGATAAATTTACAGTGAAATACGGCAACTTGACAAATGTCAAATGTGTATTTACCCTGGTAAAACATAACCGATAAACGATACAGTTCGGGCAATGGGAAACCCCATTTTGACAAATTTGAATCATCTCCTGATGATTTTTCACCATTGACTTCCACAGAGTCGTTCACTGTCAGAGAATTAACGCCATTGGCGAGAATTTGATCAACTCCCTCATTTCCAGGCGACGCCATGTTAATTCTGAGCAGCCACGTATTTTGGTTGGGGTTGTTTGACATGATACAGCCTCGTTTTAGAAAATTGCAGCAGACGACGTATAATTTTCTCCAGCAGGTGCCCGTTGTTAATGACGACAACTATAGTTTTATGAATATTCAATTTGACACTATCTCTCAGGGAGATGATTTTTCAAAGCTGACAACTGCATACCGTTTCCAACGGGAAACCATCAAATGAGGTATACCCTATTATTTAAATATCCTATGCGATTGGTCAATTGTACACACATAGTAACTGGTGCAAGACCCCCCCCCCCCCCCCTCCCACACACACACACCCTCTTGACGTTTATATGGGCCTTTGCAATTACTGCCTCTTGTCTCTATAGCACCTTGATGGTGAAATCAAAGTCAGTTAAGTGCTCGGCAAGGTATATATTTTTGCTTGCCTTTTTGTTAATTTATCCTGGAGGAAGACACTTTTTGTGTCAGATGACAATTTATGAATATTAAAAAAAAAGATTGTTCTTACCGGGTATCTAAATCGATTGCAGAATTTGCAGTACTCCCGGCAAAGGTAAATCCTGCAGAACGATGCAGGCCGATGTAAAATGGGGTCGTGTAATGCCGCATCACTAGAAGCAATCAGGGGTGAGCTTGGGTGTATGAGGATGAAGGACAGGATAGGCTTATTAAAACTCGGTTATCCCAATTATTTGATAAATCTCCCCGACAGCCGATTGTGTAAAGTAATGTTCCCGAGAAGTTTCAACTCAAATATCAAGACAGGGGATGGTCCAAGTGAGGGAACTAATAGAGAAGTCAGAACTACTCATCGGAGATCTCGGACCTAGACGTAGGGGCAAACCAGTGTAAAAAAATCGTCAGAGGAAGGGTCATGGAGGATGGTAACCTTAATTGGGGAGAGGGGTGTCAAATCAAAGAGGTCTTTGGGTGGCCTGCGTGATGAAGGGAAGCCTGGTTTTGAAGAGTACCTTGATGGCACCTTTGGGGGTCACTGTTGTTCAAGCTGAGGTCGCGGTCCCTGGAGCTGAAGGGGAGAATTTGGAAAAAACTGTGAAAAGGAGAGCCAGATATGTAATTTGGGCGTTGTGGATACCCTGGAACACTTTCATCTAGAACGCCCAAAATACCAGTCTAAAAGAATAAGATTCACTAAGAGTATAATGGGGAAGTGGGATGGGAGAATGAAGGACATGTGGTTAGTGGGAGACTCAAAGGAGAGGGTTAATATGCTAATCGGAGAGATTGGGAAGAATGGGGGCAAGGGATGTCATCAAGCAGTTCGTCTCCGAGTGTTGGGAGGAGAGAAGAAGCGTGGGAATAGGTAGGCAGTTGGGAGTACAGGGGTAATCAAGGCCTTCTCATCCGAGAACCGCGACAAACCAGCGGCTGGCCAAAGTGTAATTATTATTATCAGGTACAGAGTAGAAATTATTTCACTGAGATTTTTCAACGTCGTAATTTCCCATAGTGTTCTCAGCCAGGGTATTTTATCAGATGAAAGAAACGTCCCCTTCTTGATTCTTTGGGAGCGGTACTTGCTTGTATCGAATTGGCTCTTGAATAGCAAGACGAAAGTAGTAGGGGAGCGATGAACTGTCCCCCATTGGCAGGATCTCATGTGACGTCATAGTCACGTGACTTGGTGGCACCATATGTGGTTGTCACGGTGACCCGCGTGAGCGCACATATTGTGACGTCATCCCCATAATGATACGTGGTGTTATTGGGCATGCGCAGCGCGTGTTATTTGGGTGATACGTGTTTCCGTCGGTCATTTTGTATACTGGAGGCCACCATCTTGGTTTCTATGATAGCACGTGGTTGCTATCTTACCCAAAGGCTTCTTATAGGATGAGAGACCTTCGGCGCGAGCCAGGAGACTGGAATTCAGCGTGCAATTTCAGAGTGAAAATACAGCGTAGGGGTCTACTCGACTACCAGAGTGTACACCAATTTAGTACGGATAGTCGTATTTCATATTGTAAACTTGACACTGTAAACACACGTACAATCAAAACCTAAATGCATTTAAAGTGGAAATTAGGTAAACACTGGACAAATGTAAACATAAATTATAACTAAAACTATGAAAATTTATGAACATAACCCAGATCTGACAATAGAGACATATTACATAGATTGTTGTCAGAAAAACTAAAAAACTCAAATTAATCGGAATACAGTGTAACTTTGCGGTCTTTAGACAATGAGGATTTTAGGTATCTGAGGTTGGTTCAATTACATTTTTGCCGACTTTATCAAAGTAATTTATATTTGTGTTTTTATAGAAGTCTGGCGCTGTCAAATATTCGCCAAATATCACACCCAAAATTCAATTAATTTGGCCAAACTTGCAGTGTAGTGTCATGGAACTGATCTGACTGAGCTATGTCAGTATGTTCATCAACATCATCATTCCCTCTTTTTGAACCAGTTGGCAAAATCTATGACTCGGACTGCTGTGTTGGCTGTTGATGCCTTTGGAACACCGATATGGATGCATACGTTTCTCCTGACCGTGAACCATGTAGAGCCCAAAGAGCTCACCTGGAATACAGTGTAAGTAGCATTGTATGCAGGTGTAGGTTGCTGTTGGGTCTATTTCAATCAGTTAACAAGACCTATATTAGGCTATAAACAAGTTTATTGTTCAGTTTCGATGTCCTTGGGACACTGATATAAATAGAGACATATCCTGTGACCATACACACAGTAGGCCTATAGCTCCTAAGAGCTCCGCTGGAATACAGTGTAACTATCAATTCACATGTGCTAGGTTGTAATGGTGTCCATTGCAGTCAGGTAATGATACCTCTTAATGATCTTGTTAAATGTCAACATCCTGGAGTTACTGTGTAATACTGAAATAAATACAGGCTTTTACTGTGACCATGCAGATTTAAAGAGCTCAACTGGAATTCAGTTTTCTAACAATTCATGTCTGCTAGGTTGTAATGATGTGTATTAAAGCCAGGTAGTGAGACATATAAATGACCTTCTTGTTAAATGTTGACATTCTTGGCCTATGGATATAAATATAGGCTTTTTCTGTGACCATAAGCCCCATGCAGCTCTAAAGAGCTCTGCCGGAATACAATGTATGGATCATTTTATGTGAGATAGGTTGTACTGATACCTATTGAAACCTGGTAGCAAAACCTACAAATTAGTTTGTTGTGAGTTTTTTGATGTCTTTGAAATGCTTGTGTAAATATAGATGTGTACTCAAAATGCAAGCTCAACACAATTCTAAAGAGCTCTCCTTATACAGCATTATGTCCATTTAGTGTGGTAGAAGGTTGTAATGGCGTCTATTCCAACCAGTTAGTGAGGGATATAAGTCATTTCTGTGTGGAAGGTTGAAATGATGTTTATTATAACAAGTTACTGAAGCCTATAAATTAGCTTGTTCTTCAGTTTTAATGTACTTGGGGCCCTGATAAAAATATCCAGATAGTTTCATTAATGCAACTATCTGTATTTATGCAACAGCAGGTTTAATGCATAAAAGCAATCGACAAACTTCGTCCGGGAATCAGTTATCATTAGTTGCCTGTTCCCGACGCCGTATCGGTTTCACCTTTTCAGATCCAGTTTTAATTTTAATCATGCTGAATCCCATTTAGTAGGTAACTCTGCAAGTTCACTCATTTACGGAACCCCCCCTCTAGGTCATAAAATAATCGCGCAAGAATATGGGAATGACAACTTGACCAGTCCCTTTGATCCTGCGAGATTATCCAATGGAAATACGGATTATTTTCTTGGTGGGTTTCAAACGGTGTTCTGTCAAATTTTTGGGCCGGGAAGCAGTCATTCCAACATTTATTATTTTCAAAGTTAAAGCAGTCAAACATTTCCACCGCCGTCCCCGCCTCCATTCCGGTTCCTCATTTTTATAACTATTCATCACTTATGTTTTATCTGTATACTGATAACAGGTGTATTATTCGCCCACCTATGTTCAATTACCATAAAATATGCTTTGGCTAGACTGCTGTATACATAATTAATCAAAATAATTTGAAAATATAAGCAGTTTTTAGTCAATTTTTCAATTCAAATCAGTTTTGTTGTATTTGTCAGTTCCTTGTTATTTTGCCTCTATCCACTAGCTCTCCTAGAAAAGTTGCCTGTTGGTGCATAAATACATGACTTCAAAATCTGTACAACTCTAAACAGCTCGCTAGAATACAGTTTAAGGAGCATTTTCTATATGGAGGGCTGTAATGATGTTTATTGCAACAAGTTATTGAGACCGATAAATGGGCTCATTGTTGAGTCTTCATCTCCTGAGGACCCTGATGGACATTCAAATGTCTCCCTTGACCATTGTCCATGTTCAGCTCCAAAGAGCTCACCTGGAATACAGAGTTAAGAGCATTTTGTGCTGGAGTTGGTTCCACTGCTGTCTTTTTCAACTTGGTAGCAAGATCTATAAATTAGCTTTTTGTTTGAGGTTGATGTCCTTGGGACACTGATATAAACAGAGATGCATTGTGTGATCATACCCATTCTAGCTCTTAAGAGCTCAGCTGGAATACAGTGTAACTATCAATTCACATATGCTAAGTACTAATGCCATCTATTGCAATTAGTTAGTGAGACCTTTTAATGACCTGGTTGTTGAATGTTGATGTCCTTAGCCTACTGATATAAATACAGGCTTTCTAGGAACATACGCCGCATTTAGCTCTAAAAGAGCTGAAATGGAATACAGAGAAACTAACAATTCATGTCTGCTAGGTTGTAATGATGTCTTCTGCAGTCTGGTAATGAGACCAGAAATTCAGAAAATGATATTTTTGTTAAATATTGACGTCCTTGGGCTACTGATATAAATACAGGCTTTTTCCATGACCATAAAACATAAGGCCCATGTAGCTCTAAGAGCTCAGCTGGAATATGGTGTAACTAATAATTCATGTGGGCTGGGTTGTAATGACACCTATTGTAATGAGGTAATTATACCTATAAATGATCTTGTTAAATAGTAACATCCTTGGGCTACTGATATAAATACAGGTTTTTACTGTGACCATAATCCCCATGCCACTCTATAGAGCTCTGCTGGAATACAGTGTAACTAATAATTCATGTGTGCTAGGTTGTAATAACGACTGTTGTAATGAGGTAATGATACCTATAAGTGATCTTCTTGTTAAATGTTGAAGTCCTAGCGCTACTAATATCAATACTGCCATTTTTTAGACCATTAACCCCATCAGCTCTAAAGAGCTCAGCTGGAATACATTGTCACTAATAATTCATGTGTGCTAGATTGTACTGACAGCTATTGAAATCAGGTAGTGAGACTAAAAAATAATAACCCTCTAGTTAAATGTTGATATCCTTGGGTTACTGATATTAATACAGGCTATTCCTGTGACCATAAGCCCCATGTAGCTCTAAAGAGCTCAGCTGGAACACAGTGTGACTAATTCATGTGGGTTGGGTTGTTATGACATCTATTGTAATGAGGTAATGATACCTACATATCATCTTGTAAAATGTTCTGGGGCTACTAATATCAGTACTGCCATTTTTTGAAACCATTAACTTAAATCAGCTCTAAAGAGCTCACCTGGAATACAGTGTAACTAATAATTCGTGTGGGTGGGTGGTAATGATATCTATTGTAATGAGGTAATGATACCTATAAATTATATTCTTGTTAAATGTTGAAGTCCTGGGGCTACTAATATCAATACTACCGATTTTTGAGACCATTAACCCCAATCAGCTCTAAAGAGCTCAGCTGGAATACAGTGTCACTGATAATTCCTGTGGGCTAGGTTGTAATGACATCTATTGCAATCAGGTAATGATACCTATGAATGGTCGTCCTGTTAAATGTTGATGTCGTTAGGCTACTAATATCAATTCTGCCATTTTCTGTGACCGTGGATCCCAATTGGCTCTAAAGAGCTCACCTGGAATACAGTGTAACTAATAATTTGTGTGGGTGGGTGGTAATGATGTCTATTGCAATCAGGTAATGGTACCTATGAATGGTCTTCCTGTTAAATGTTGATGTCCTTAGGCTACTAATATCAATTCTGCCCTTCTCTGTGACCTTGGACCCCAATCGGCTCTAAAGAGCTCAGCTGGAATACAGTGTCACTGATAATTCCTGTGGGTGGGTTGTAATGATGTCTATTGTAATGAGGTAATGATACCTATAAATGATGTCTATTGCAATCAGGTAATGATACCTATGAATGGTCTTCCTGTTAAATGTTGATGTCCTTAGGCTACTAATATCAATTCTGCCATTTTCAGTGACCGTGGACCCCAATTGGCTCTAAAGAGCTCACCTGGAATACAGTGTAACTAATAATTCGTGTGGGTGGGTTGTAATGATGTCTATTGTAATGAGGTAATGATACCTATAAATGATATTCTTGTTAAATGTTGAAGTCCTGGGGCTACTAATATCAATACTACCGATTTTTGAGACCATTAACCCCAATCAGCTCTAAAGAGCTCAGCTGGAATACAGTGTCACTGATAATTCCTGTGGGCTAGGTTGTAATGACATCTATTGCAATCAGGTAATGGTACCTATGAATGGTCTTCCTGTTAAATGTTGATGTCCTTAGGCTACTAATATCAATTCTGCCATTTTCTGTGACCGTGGACCCCAATTGGCTCTAAAGAGCTCACCTGGAATACAGTGTAACTAATAATTCGTGTGGGTGGGTTGTAATGATGTCTATTGTAATGAGATAATGATACCTATAAATGATCTTCTTGTTAAATGTTGAAGTCCTGGGCCTACTAATATCAATACTTCTGTTTTTTGAAACCATTAACCGCAATCGGCTCTAAAGAGCTCAGCTGGAATACAGTGTCACTGATAATTCCTGTGGGCTAGGTTGTAATGACATCTATTGCAATCAGGTAATGATACCTATGAATGGTCTTCCTGTTAAATGTTGATGTCCTTAGGCTACTAATATCAATTCTGCCATTTTCAGTGACCGTGGACCCCAAGTGGCTCTAAAGAGCTCACCTGGAATACAGTGTAACTAATAATTCGTGTGGGTGGGTTGTAATGATGTCTATTGTAATGAGGTAATGATACCTATAAATGATATTCTTGTTAAATGTTGAAGTCCTGGGGCTACTAATATCAATACTACCGATTTTTGAGACCATTAACCCCAATCAGCTTTAAAGAGCTCAGCTGGAATACAGTGTCACTGATAATTCCTGTGGGCTAGGTTGTAATGACATCTATTGCAATCAGGTAATGGTACCTATCAATGGTCTTCCTGTTAAATGTTGATGTCCTTAGGCTACTAATATCAATTCTGCCATTTTCTGTGACCGTGGACCCCAATTGGCTCTAAAGAGCTCACCTGCAATACAGTGTAACTAATAATTCGTGTGGGTGGGTTGTAATGATGTCTATTGTAATGAGGTAATGATACCTATAAATGATCTTCTTGTTAAATGTTGAAGTCCTGGGCCTATTAATATCAATACTTTTGTTTTTTGAAACCATTAACCCCAATCGGCTCTAAAGAGCTCAGCTGGAATACAGTGTCACTGATAATTCCTGTGGGCTAGGTTGTAATGACATCTATTGCAATCAGGTAATGATACCTATGAATGGTCTTCCTGTTAAATGTTGATGTCCTTAGGCTACTAATATCAATTCTGCCATTTATGTGACCGTGGACCCCAAGTGGCTCTAAAGAGCTCACCTGGAATACAGTGTAACTAATAATTCGCGTGGGTGGGTGGTAATGATGTCTATTGTAATGAGGTAATGATACCTATAAATGATATTCTTGTTAAATGTTGAAGTCCCGGGGCCACTAATATCAATACTACCGATTTTTGAGACCATTAACCCCAATCAGCTCTAAAGAGCTCAGCTGGAATACAGTGTCACTGATAATTCATGTGTGCTAGGTTGTAATAACATCTATTGCAATCAGGTAATGGTACCTATGAATGGTCTTCCTGTTAAATGTTGATGTCCTTAGGCTACTAATATCATTTCTGCCATTTTCTGTGACCGTGGACCCCAATTGGCTCTAAAGAGCTCACCTGGAATACAGTGTAACTAATAATTCGTGTGGGTGGGTTGTAATGATGTCTATTGTAATGACGTAATGATACCTATAAATGATCTTCTTGTTATATGTTGAAGTCCTGGGCCTACTAGTATCAATACTGCCGTTTTTTGAAACCGTTAACCCCAATCGGCTCTAAAGAGCTCAGCTGGAATACAGTGTCACTGATAATTCCTGTGGGCTAGGTTGTAATGACATCTATTGCAATCAGGTAATGATACCTATGAATGGTCGTCCTGTTAAATGTTGATGTCGTTAGGCTACTAATATCAATTCTGCCATTTTCTGTGACCGTGGACCCCAATTGGCTCTCAAGAGCTCACCTGGAATACAGTGTAACTAATAATTTGTGTGGGTGGGTGGTAATGATGTCTATTGCAATCAGGTAATGGTACCTATGAATGGTCTTCCTGTTAAATGTTGATGTCCTTAGGCTACTAATATCAATTCTGCCCTTCTCTGTGACCTTGGACCACAATTGGCTCTAAAGAGCTCACCTGGAATACAGTGTAACTAATAATTCCTGTGGGTGTGTTGTAATGATGTCTATTGTAATGAGGTAATGATACCTATAAATGATCTTCTTGTTAAATGTTGAAGTCCCGGGCCTACTAATATCAATACTGCCATTTTCTGAAACCATTAACCCCAATCAGCTCTAAAGAGCTCAGCTGGAATACAGTGTCACTGATAATTTCTGTGGGCTAGGTTGTAATGACATCTATTGTAATCAGGTAATGGTACCTATGAATGGTCTTCCTGTTAAATGTTGATATCCTTAGGCTACTAATATCAATTCTGCCATTTTCTGTGGCCGTGGACCCCAATTGGCTCTAAAGAGCTCACCTGGAATACAGTGTAACTAATAATTTGTGTGGGTGGGTTGTAATGATGTCTATTGTAATTAGGTAATGATACCTATAAATGATCTTCTTGTTAAATGTTGAAGTCCTGGGCCTACTAGTATCAATACTGCCGTTTTTTGAAACCATTAACCCCAATCAGCTCTAAAGAGCTCAGCTGGAATACAGTGTTACTGATAATTCCTGTGGGCTAGGTTGTAATGACATCTATTGCAATCAGGTAATGGTACCTATGAATGGTCTTCCTGTTAAATGTTGATGTCCTTAGGCTACTAATATCAATTCTGCCATTTTCTGTGACCGTGGACCCCAATTGGCTCTAAAGAGCTCACCTGGAATACAGTGTAACTAATAATTCGTGTGGGTGGGTTGTAATGTCTATTGTAATGAGGTAATGATACCTATAAATGATCTTCTTGTTAAATGTTGAAGTCCTGGGCCTACTAATATCAATACTGCCGTTTTTTGAAACCATTAACCCCAATCGGCTCTAAAGAGCTCAGCTGGAATACAGTGTCACTGATAATTCCTGTGGGCTAGGTTGTAATGACATCTATTGCAATCAGGTAATGATACCTATGAATGGTCTTCCTGTTAAATGTTGATGTCCTTAGGCTACTAATATCAATTCTGCCATTTTATGTGACCGTGGACCCCAAGTGGCTCTAAAGAGCTCACCTGGAATACAGTGTAACTAATAATTCGTGTGGGTGGGTGGTAATGATGTCTATTGTAATGAGGTAATGATACCTATAAATGATATTCTTGTTAAATGTTGAAGTCCTGGGGCTACTAATATCAATACTACAGATTTTTGAGACCATTAACCCCAATCAGCTCTAAAGAGCTCAGCTGGAATACAGTGTCACTGATAATTCCTGTGGGCTAGGTTGTAATGACATCTATTGCAATCAGGTAATGGTACCTATGAATGGTCTTCCTGTTAAATGTTGATGTCCTTAGGCTACTAATATCAATTCTCCCATTTTCTGTGGCCGTGGACCCCAATTGGCTCTAAACAGCTCACCTGGAATACAGTGTAACTAATAATTTGTGTGGGTGGGTTGTAATGATGTCTATTGTAATGAGGTAATGATACCTATAAATGATCTTCTTGTTAAATATTGAAGTCCTGGGCCTACTAATATCAATACTGCTGTTTTTTGAAACCATTAACCCCAATCAGCTCTAAAGAGCTCAGCTGGAATACAGTGTCACTGATAATTCCTGTGGGCTAGGTTGTAATGACATCTATTGCAATCAGGTAATGGTACCTATGAATGGTCTTCCTGTTAAATGTTGATGTCCTTAGGCTACTGATATCAATTCTGCCATTTTCTGTGACCGTGGACCCCAATTGGCTCTAAAGAGCTCACCTGGAATACAGTGTAACTAATAATTCGTGTGGGTGGGTTGTAATGTCTATTGTAATGAGGTAATGATACCTATAAATGATCTTCTTGTTAAATGTTGAAGTCCTGGGCCTACTAATATCAATACTGCCGTTTTTTGAAAACATAAACCCCAATCGGCTCTAAAGAGCTCAGCTGGAATACAGTGTCACTGATAATTCCTGTGGGCTAGGTTGTAATGACATCTATTGCAATCAGGTAATGATACCTATGAATGGTCTTCCTGTTAAATGTTGATGTCCTTAGGCTACTAATATCAATTCTGCCATTTTATGTGACCGTGGACCCCAAGTGGCTCTAAAGAGCTCACCTGGAATACAGTGTAACTAATAATTCGTGTGGGTGGGTGGTAATGATATCTATTGTAATGAGGTAATGATACCTATAAATTATATTCTTGTTAAATGTTGAAGTCCTGGGGCTACTAATATCAATACTACCGATTTTTGAGACCATTAACCCCAATCAGCTCTAAAGAGCTCAGCTGGAATACAGTGTCACTGATAATTCCTGTGGGCTAGGTTGTAATGACATCTATTGCAATCAGGTAATGGTACCTATGAATGGTCTTCCTGTTAAATGTTGATGTCCTTAGGCTACTAATATCAATTCTGCCATTTTCTGTGACCGTGGACCCCAATTGGCTCTAAAGAGCTCACCTGGAATACAGTGTAACTAATAATTCGTGTGGGTGGGTTGTAATGATGTCTATTGTAATGAGATAATGATACCTATAAATGATATTCTTCTAAAAGGTTGAAGTCCTGGGCCTACTAATATCAATACTTCTGTTTTTTGAAACCATTAACCCCAATCGGCTCTAAAGAGCTCAGCTGGAATACAGTGTCACTGATAATTCCTGTGGGCTAGGTTGTAATGACATCTATTGCAATCAGGTAATGATACCTATCAATGGTCTTCCTGTTAAATGTTGATGTCCTTAGGCTACTAATATCAATTCTGCCATTTTCTGTGACCGTGGACCCCAATTGGCTCTAAAGAGCTCACCTGGAATACAGTGTAACTAATAATTCGTGTGGGTGGGTTGTAATGATGTCTATTGTAATGAGGTAATGATACCTATAAATGATCTTCTTGTTAAATGTTGAAGTCCTGGGCCTACTAATATCAATACTTTTGTTTTTTGAAACCATTAACCCCAATCGGCTCTAAAGAGCTCAGCTGGAATACAGTGTCACTGATAATTCCTGTGGGCTAGGTTGTAATGACATCTATTGCAATCAGGTAATGATACCTATGAATGGTCGTCCTGTTAAATGTTGATGTCGTTAGGCTACTAATATCAATTCTGCCATTTTCTGTGACCGTGGACCCCAATTGGCTCTAAAGAGCTCACCTGGAATACAGTGTAACTAATAATTTGTGTGGGTGGGTGGTAATGATGTCTATTGCAATCAGGTAATGGTACCTATGAATGGTCTTCCTGTTAAATGTTGATGTCCTTAGGCTACTAATATCAATTCTGCCCTTCTCTGTGACCTTGGACCACAATTGGCTCTAAAGAGCTCACCTGGAATACAGTGTAACTAATAATTCCTGTGGGTGTGTTGTAATGATGTCTATTGTAATGAGGTAATGATACCTATAAATGATCTTCTTGTTAAATGTTGAAGTCCCGGGCCTACTAATATCAATACTGCCATTTTCTGAAACCATTAACCCCAATCAGCTCTAAAGAGCTCAGCTGGAATACAGTGTCACTGATAATTTCTGTGGGCTAGGTTGTAATGACATCTATTGCAATCAGGTAATGGTACCTATGAATGGTCTTCCTGTTAAATGTTGATATCCTTAGGCTACTAATATCAATTCTGCCATTTTCTGTGGCCGTGGACCCCAATTGGCTCTAAAGAGCTCACCTGGAATACAGTGTAACTAATAATTCGTGTGGGTGGGTGGTAATGATGTCTATTGTAATGAGGTAATGATACCTATAAATGATATTCTTGTTAAATGTTGAAGTCCTGGGGCTACTAATATCAATACTACAGATTTTTGAGACCATTAACCCCAATCAGCTCTAAAGAGCTCAGCTGGAATACAGTGTCACTGATAATTCCTGTGGGCTAGGTTGTAATGACATCTATTGCAATCAGGTAATGGTACCTATGAATGGTCTTCCTGTTAAATGTTGATGTCCTTAGGCTACTAATATCAATTCTCCCATTTTCTGTGGCCGTGGACCCCAATTGGCTCTAAACAGCTCACCTGGAATACAGTGTAACTAATAATTTGTGTGGGTGGGTTGTAATGATGTCTATTGTAATGAGGTAATGATACCTATAAATGATCTTCTTGTTAAATATTGAAGTCCTGGGCCTACTAATATCAATACTGCTGTTTTTTGAAACCATTAACCCCAATCAGCTCTAAAGAGCTCAGCTGGAATACAGTGTCACTGATAATTCCTGTGGGCTAGGTTGTAATGACATCTATTGCAATCAGGTAATGGTACCTATGAATGGTCTTCCTGTTAAATGTTGATGTCCTTAGGCTACTGATATCAATTCTGCCATTTTCTGTGACCGTGGACCCCAATTGGCTCTAAAGAGCTCACCTGGAATACAGTGTAACTAATAATTCGTGTGGGTGGGTTGTAATGTCTATTGTAATGAGGTAATGATACCTATAAATGATCTTCTTGTTAAATGTTGAAGTCCTGGGCCTACTAATATCAATACTGCCGTTTTTTGAAAACATAAACCCCAATCGGCTCTAAAGAGCTCAGCTGGAATACAGTGTCACTGATAATTCCTGTGGGCTAGGTTGTAATGACATCTATTGCAATCAGGTAATGATACCTATGAATGGTCTTCCTGTTAAATGTTGATGTCCTTAGGCTACTAATATCAATTCTGCCATTTTATGTGACCGTGGACCCCAAGTGGCTCTAAAGAGCTCACCTGGAATACAGTGTAACTAATAATTCGTGTGGGTGGGTGGTAATGATATCTATTGTAATGAGGTAATGATACCTATAAATTATATTCTTGTTAAATGTTGAAGTCCTGGGGCTACTAATATCAATACTACCGATTTTTGAGACCATTAACCCCAATCAGCTCTAAAGAGCTCAGCTGGAATACAGTGTCACTGATAATTCCTGTGGGCTAGGTTGTAATGACATCTATTGCAATCAGGTAATGGTACCTATGAATGGTCTTCCTGTTAAATGTTGATGTCCTTAGGCTACTAATATCAATTCTGCCATTTTCTGTGACCGTGGACCCCAATTGGCTCTAAAGAGCTCACCTGGAATACAGTGTAACTAATAATTCGTGTGGGTGGGTTGTAATGATGTCTATTGTAATGAGATAATGATACCTATAAATGATATTCTTGTTAAATGTTGAAGTCCTGGGCCTACTAATATCAATACTTCTGTTTTTTGAAACCATTAACCCCAATCGGCTCTAAAGAGCTCAGCTGGAATACAGTGTCACTGATAATTCCTGTGGGCTAGGTTGTAATGACATCTATTGCAATCAGGTAATGATACCTATCAATGGTCTTCCTGTTAAATGTTGATGTCCTTAGGCTACTAATATCAATTCTGCCATTTTCTGTGACCGTGGACCCCAATTGGCTCTAAAGAGCTCACCTGGAATACAGTGTAACTAATAATTCGTGTGGGTGGGTTGTAATGATGTCTATTGTAATGAGGTAATGATACCTATAAATGATCTTCTTGTTAAATGTTGAAGTCCTGGGCCTACTAATATCAATACTTTTGTTTTTTGAAACCATTAACCCCAATCGGCTCTAAAGAGCTCAGCTGGAATACAGTGTCACTGATAATTCCTGTGGGCTAGGTTGTAATGACATCTATTGCAATCAGGTAATGATACCTATGAATGGTCGTCCTGTTAAATGTTGATGTCGTTAGGCTACTAATATCAATTCTGCCATTTTCTGTGACCGTGGACCCCAATTGGCTCTAAAGAGCTCACCTGGAATACAGTGTAACTAATAATTTGTGTGGGTGGGTGGTAATGATGTCTATTGCAATCAGGTAATGGTACCTATGAATGGTCTTCCTGTTAAATGTTGATGTCCTTAGGCTACTAATATCAATTCTGCCCTTCTCTGTGACCTTGGACCACAATTGGCTCTAAAGAGCTCACCTGGAATACAGTGTAACTAATAATTCCTGTGGGTGTGTTGTAATGATGTCTATTGTAATGAGGTAATGATACCTATAAATGATCTTCTTGTTAAATGTTGAAGTCCCGGGCCTACTAATATCAATACTGCCATTTTCTGAAACCATTAACCCCAATCAGCTCTAAAGAGCTCAGCTGGAATACAGTGTCACTGATAATTTCTGTGGGCTAGGTTGTAATGACATCTATTGCAATCAGGTAATGATACCTATGAATGGTCTTCCTGTTAAATGTTGATATCCTTAGGCTACTAATATCAATTCTGCCATTTTCTGTGACCGTGGACCCCAATTGGCTCTAAAGAGCTCACCTGCAATACAGTGTAACTAATAATTCGTGTGGGTGGGTTGTAATGATGTCTATTGTAATGAGGTAATGATACCTATAAATGATCTTCTTGTTAAATGTTGAAGTCCTGGGCCTACTAATATCAATACTTTTTTTTTTTGAAACCATTAACCCCAATCGGCTCTAAAGAGCTCAGCTGGAATACAGTGTCACTGATAATTCCTGTGGGCTAGGTTGTAATGACATCTATTGCAATAAGGTAATGATACCTATGAATGGTCTTCCTGTTAAATGTTGATGTCCTTAGGCTACTAATATCAATTCTGCCATTTTCAGTGACCGTGGACCCCAATTGGCTCTAAAGAGCTCACCTGGAATACAGTGTAACTAATAATTCATGTGGGTGGGTTGTAATGATGTCTATTGTAATGAGGTAATGATACCTATAAATGATATTCTTGTTAAATGTTGAAGTCCTGGGGCTACTAATATCAATACTACCGATTTTTGAGACCATTAACCCCAATCAGCTCTAAAGAGCTCAGCTGGAATACAGTGTCACTGATAATTCCTGTGGGCTAGGTTGTAATGACATCTATTGCAATCAGGTAATGGTACCTATGAATGGTCTTCCTGTTAAATGTTGATGTCCTTAGGCTACTAATATCAATTCTGCCATTTTCTGTGACCGTGGACCCCAATTGGCTCCAAAGAGCTCACCTGGAATACAGTGTAACTAATAATTCGTGTGGGTGGGTTGTAATGATGTCTATTGTAATGAGGTAATGATACCTATAAATGATCTTCTTGTTAAATGCTGAAGTCCTGGGCCTACTAATATCAATACTGCTGTTTTTTGAAACCATTAACCCCAATCAGCTCAAAAGAGCTCAGCTGGAATACAGTGTCACTGATAATTCCTGTGGGCTAGGTTGTAATAACATCTATTGCAATCAGGTAATGGTACCTATGAATGGTCTTCCTGTTAAATGTTGATGTCCTTAGGCTACTAATATCAATTCTGCCATTTTCTGTGACCGTGGACCCCAATTGGCTCTAAAGAGCTCACCTGGAATACAGTGTAACTAATAATTCGTGTGGGTGGGTTGTAATAATGTCTATTGTAATGAGGTAATGATACCTATAAATAATCTTCTTGTTATATGTTGAAGTCCTGGGCCTACTAATATCAATACTGCTGTTTTTTAAAACCATTAACCCCAATCGGCTCTTAAGAGCTCAGGTGGAATACAGAGTCACTGATAATTCCTGTGGGCTAGGTTGTAATGACATCTATTGCAATCAGGTAATGATACCTATGAATGGTCTTCCTGTTAAATGTTGATGTCCTTAGGCTACTAATGTCAATTCTGCCATTTTATGTGAACTTGGACCCCAATTGGCTCTAAAGAGCTCACCTGGAATACAGTGTAACTAATAATTCCTGTGGGCTGGGTTGTAATGACGTCTATTGTAATGAGGCAATGATACCTATAAATGATATTCTTGTTAAATGTTGAAGTCCTGGGCCTACTAATATCAATACTGCCATTTTTTTAAACCATTAACCCCAATCAGCTCTAAAGAGCTCAGCTGGAATACAGTGTCACTGATAATTACTGTGGGCTAGGTTGTAATGACATCTATTGCAATGAGGTAATGATACCTATGAATGGTCTTCCTGTTAAATGTTGATGTCCTTAGGCTACTAATATCAATTCTGCCATTTTCTGTGGCCGTGGACCCCAATTGGCTCTAAAGAGCTCACCTGGAATACAGTGCAACTAATAATTCGTGTGGGTGGGTTGTAATGATGTCTATTGTAATGAGGTAATGATACCTATAAATGATCTTCTTGTTAAATGTTGAAGTCCTGGGCCTACTAATATCAATACTGCCGTTTTTTGAAACCATTAACCCCAATCAGCTCTAAAGAGCTCAGCTGGAATACAGTGTCACTGATAATTCCTGTGGGCTAGGTTATAATGACATCTATTGCAATCAGGTAATGATACCTATGAATGGTCTTCCTGTTAAATGTTGATGTCCTTAGGCTACTAATATCAATTCTGCCATTTTATGTGACCGTGGACCCCAAGTGGGTCTAAAGAGCTCACCTGGAATACAGTGTAACTAATAATTCGCGTGGGTGGGTGGTAATGATGTCTATTGTAATGAGGTAATGATACCTATAAATGATATTCTTGTTAAATGTTGAAGTCCCGGGGCCACTAATATCAATACTACCGATTTTTGAGACCATTAACCCCAATCAGCTCTAAAGAGCTCACCTGGAATACAGTGTCACTGATAATTCCTGTGGGCTAGGTTGTAATGACATCTATTGCAATCAGGTAATGGTACCTATGAATGGTCTTCCTGTTAAATGTTGATGTCCTTAGGCTACTAATATCAATTCTGCCATTTTCTGTGACCGTGGACCCCAATTGGCTCTAAAGAGCTCACCTGGAATACAGTGTAACTAATAATTCCTGTGGGCTGGGTTGTAATGACGTCTATTGTAATGAGGCAATGATACCTATAAATGATATTCTTGTTAAATGTTGAAGTC
Organism: Pictodentalium vernedei; assembly: GCA_031216915.1. Classification (NCBI taxonomy): domain Eukaryota; kingdom Metazoa; phylum Mollusca; class Scaphopoda; order Dentaliida; family Dentaliidae; genus Pictodentalium; species Pictodentalium vernedei. The sequence continues at coordinate 448,090,916 of CM062292.1, forward strand.
CTGGGTCTACTAATATCAATACTGCTGTTTTTTGAAACCATTAACCCCAATCAGCTCTCAAGAGCTCAGCTGGAATACAGTGTCACTGATAATTCCTGTGGGCTAGGTTGTAATGACATCTATTGCAATCAGGTAATTATACCTATGAAAGGTCTTCCTCTTAAATGTTCATGTCGTTAGGCTACTAATATCAATACTGCCCTTTTCTGTGACCGTGGACCCCAATTGGCTCTAAAGAGCTCAGCTGGAATACAGTGTAACTAATAATTTGTGTGGGCTGGGTTGTAATGACAGCTATTGTAATGAGGTAATGATACCTATAAATGATATTCTTGTTAAATGTTGAAGTCCTGGGCCTACTAATATCAATACTGCCATTTTTTTAAACCATTAACCCCAATCAGCTCTAAAGAGCTCAGCTGGAATACAGTGTCACTGATAATTACTGTGGGCTAGGTTGTAATGACATCTATTGCAATCAGGTAATGATACCTATGAATGGTCTTCCTGTTAAATGTTGATGTCCTTAGGCTACTAATATCAATTCTGCCATTTTCTGTGGCCGTGGACCCCAATTGGCTCTAAAGAGCTCACCTGGAATACAGTGTAACTAATAATTCGTGTGGGTGGGTTGTAATGATGTCTATTGTAATGAGGTAATGATACCTATAAATGATCTTCTTGTTAAATGTTGAAGTCCTGGGCCTACTAATATCAATACTGCCATTTTTTGAAACCATTAACCCCAATCAGCTCTAAAGAGCTCAGCTGGAATACAGTGTCACTGATAATTACTGTGGGCTAGGTTGTAATGACATCTATTGCAATCAGGTAATGATACCTATGAATGGTCTTCCTGTTAAATGTTGATGTCCTTAGGCTACTAATATCAATTCTGCCATTTTCTGTGGCTGTGGACCCCAATTGGCTCTAAAGAGCTCACCTGGAATACAGTGTGACTAATAATTCGTGTGGGTGGGTTGTAATGATGTCTATTGTAATGAGGTAATGATATCTATAAATGATCTTCTTGTTAAATGTTGAAGTCATGGGCCTACTAATATCAATACTGCCGTTTTTTGAAACCATTAACCCCAATCAGCTCTAAAGAGCTCAGCTGGAATGCAGTGTCACTGATAATTCCTGTGTGCTAGGTTATAATGACATCTATTGCAATCAGGTAATGGTACCAATGAATGGTCTTCCTGTTAAATGTTGATGTCCTTAGGCTACTAATATCAATTCTGCCATTTTCTGTGACTGTGGACCCCAATTGGCTCTAAAGAGCTCACCTGGAATACAGTGTAAGTAATAATTCGTGTGGGTGGGTTGTAATGATGTCTATTGTAATGAGGTAATGATACCTATAAATGATCTTCTTGTTAAATGTTGAAGTCCTGGGCATACTTGTATCAATACTGCCGTTTTTTGAAACCATTAACCCCAATCGGCTCTAAAGAGCTCAGCTGGAATACAGTGTCACTGATAATTCCTGTGGGCTAGGTTGTAATGACATCTGTTGCAATCAGGTAATGATACCTATGAATGGTCTTCCTGTTAAATGTTGATGTCCTTAGGCTACTAATATCAATTCTGCCATTTTATGTGACCGTGGACCCCAAGTGGCTCTAAAGAGCTCACCTGGAATACAGTGTAACTAATAATTCGCATGGGTGGGTGGTAATGATGTCTATTGTAATGAGGTAATGATACCTATAAATGATATTCTTGTTAAATGTTGAAGTCCCGGGGCTACTAATATCAATACTACTGATTTTTGAGACCATTAACCCCAATCAGCTCTAAAGAGCTCACCTGGATTACAGTGTCACTGACAATTCTTGTGGGCTAGGTTGTAATGACATCTATTGCAATCAGGTAATGGTACCTATGAATGGTCTTCCTGTTAAATGTTGATGTCCTTAGGCTACTAATATCAATTCTGCCATTTTCTGTGACCGTGGACCCCAATTGGCTCTAAAGCGCTCACCTGGAATACAGTGTAACTAATAATTCGTGTGGGTGGGTTGTAATGATGTCTATTGTAATGAGGTAATGATACCTATAAATGATCTTCTTGTTAAATGTTGAAGTCCTGGGCCTACTAATATCAATACTGCCATTTTCTGAAACCATTAACCCCAATCAGCTCTAAAGAGCTCAGCTGGAATACAGTGTCACTGATAATTTCTGTGGGCTAGGTTGTAATGACATCTATTGCAATCAGGTAATGGTACCTATGAATGGTCTTCCTGTTAAATGTTGATATCCTTAGGCTACTAATATCAATTCTGCCATTTTCTGTGGCCGTGGACCCCAATTGGCTCTAAAGAGCTCACCTGGAATACAGTGTAACTAATAATTTGTGTGGGTGGGTTGTAATGATGTCTATTGTAATTAGGTAATGATACCTATAAATGATCTTCTTGTTAAATGTTGAAGTCCTGGGCCTACTAGTATCAATACTGCCGTTTTTTGAAACCATTAACCCCAATCAGCTCTAAAGAGCTCAGCTGGAATACAGTGTTACTGATAATTCCTGTGGGCTAGGTTGTAATGACATCTATTGCAATCAGGTAATGGTACCTATGAATGGTCTTCCTGTTAAATGTTGATGTCCTTAGGCTACTAATATCAATTCTGCCATTTTCTGTGACCGTGGACCCCAATTGGCTCTAAAGAGCTCACCTGGAATACAGTGTAACTAATAATTCGTGTGGGTGGGTTGTAATGTCTATTGTAATGAGGTAATGATACCTATAAATGATCTTCTTGTTAAATGTTGAAGTCCTGGGCCTACTAATATCAATACTGCCGTTTTTTGAAACCATTAACCCCAATCGGCTCCAAAGAGCTCAGCTGGAATACAGTGTCACTGATAATTCCTGTGGGCTAGGTTGTAATGACATCTATTGCAATCAGGTAATGATACCTATGAATGGTCTTCCTGTTAAATGTTGATGTCCTTAGGCTACTAATATCAATTCTGCCATTTTATGTGACCGTGGACCCCAAGTGGCTCTAAAGAGCTCACCTGGAATACAGTGTAACTAATAATTCGTGTGGGTGGGTGGTAATGATGTCTATTGTAATGAGGTAATGATACCTATAAATGATATTCTTGTTAAATGTTGAAGTTCTGGGGCTACTAATATCAATACTACAGATTTTTGAGACCATTAACCCCAATCAGCTCTAAAGAGCTCAGCTGGAATACAGTGTCACTGATAATTCCCGTGGGCTAGGTTGTAATGACATCTATTGCAATCAGGTAATGGTACCTATGAATGGTCTTCCTGTTAAATGTTGATGTCCTTAGGCTACTAATATCAATTCTCCCATTTTCTGTGGCCGTGGACCCCAATTGGCTCTAAAGAGCTCACCTGGAATACAGTGTAACTAATAATTTGTGTGGGTGGGTTGTAATGATGTCTATTGTAATGAGGTAATGATACCTATAAATGATCTTCTTGTTAAATATTGAAGTCCTGGGCCTACTAATATCAATACTGCTGTTTTTTGAAACCATTAACCCCAATCAGCTCTAAAGAGCTCAGCTGGAATACAGTGTCACTGATAATTCCTGTGGGCTAGGTTGTAATGACATCTATTGCAATCAGGTAATGGTACCTATGAATGGTCTTCCTGTTAAATGTTGATGTCCTTAGGCTACTGATATCAATTCTGCCATTTTCTGTGACTGTGGACCCCATTTGGCTCTAAAGAGCTCACCTGGAATACAGTGTAACTAATAATTCGTGTGGGTGGGTTGTAATGTCTATTGTAATGAGGTAATGATACCTATAAATGATCTTCTTGTTAAATGTTGAAGTCCTGGGCCTACTAATATCAATACTGCCGTTTTTTGAAAACATAAACCCCAATCGGCTCTAAAGAGCTCAGCTGGAATACAGTGTCACTGATAATTCCTGTGGGCTAGGTTGTAATGACATCTATTGCAATCAGGTAATGATACCTATGAATGGTCTTCCTGTTAAATGTTGATGTCCTTAGGCTACTAATATCAATTCTGCCATTTTATGTGACCGTGGACCCCAAGTGGCTCTGAAGAGCTCACCTGGAATACAGTGTAACTAATAATTCGTGTGGGTGGGTGGTAATGATATCTATTGTAATGAGGTAATGATACCTATAAATTATATTCTTGTTAAATGTTGAAGTCCTGGGGCTACTAATATCAATACTACCGATTTTTGAGACCATTAACCCCAATCAGCTCTAAAGAGCTCAGCTGGAATACAGTGTCACTGATAATTCCTGTGGGCTAGGTTGTAATGACATCTATTGCAATCAGGTAATGGTACCTATGAATGGTCTTCCTGTTAAATGTTGATGTCCTTAGGCTACTAATATCAATTCTGCCATTTTCTGTGACCGTGGACCCCAATTGGCTCTAAAGAGCTCACCTGGAATACAGTGTAACTAATAATTCGCGTGGGTGGGTTGTAATGATGTCTATTGTAATGAGGTAATGATACCTATAAATGATCTTCTTGTTAAATGTTGAAGTCCTGGGCCTACTAATATCAATACTGCTGTTTTTTGAAACCATTAACCCCAATCAGCTCTAAAGAGCTCAGCTGGAATACAGTGTCACTGATAATTCCTGTGGGCTAGGTTGTAATAACATCTATTGCAATCAGGTAATGGTACCTATGAATGGTCTTCCTGTTAAATGTTGATGTCCTTAGGCTACTAATATCAATTCTGCCATTTTCTGTGACCGTGGACCCCAATTGGCTCTAAAGAGCTCACCTGGAATACAGTGTAACTAATAATTCGTGTGGGTGGGTTGTAATGATGTCTATTGTAATGAGGTAATGATACCTATAAATGATCTTCTTGTTAAATGTTGAAGTCCTGGGCCTACTAATGTCAATACTGCCGTTTTTTGAAACCATTAACCACAATCAGCTCTAAAGAGCTCAGCTGGAATACAGTGTCACTGATAATTCCTGTGGGCTAGGTTGTAATGACATCTATTGCCATCAAGTAATGATACCTATGAATGGTCTTCCTGTTAAATGTTCATGTCCTTAGACTGCTAATATCAATTCTGCCCTTTTCTGTGACCTTGGACCCCAATTGGCTCTAAAGAGCTCACCTGGAATACAGTGTAACTAATAATTCCTGTGGGCTGGGTTGTAATGGCGTCTATTGTAATGAGGTAATGATACCTATAAATGATATTCTTATTAAATGTTGAAGTCCTGGGGCTACTGATACCAATACTACCGATTTTCGAGACCATTAACCCCAATCAGCTCTAAAGAGCTCACCTGGAATACAGAGTAACTAAAAATTCACGTGTGCTGCGTTGCAATGATGGCTATTTCAATTGGGTGGTGAGATCTATAAAGGGTCTTCCTATTAAATCTTTATGTCCTTGGGCTACTAATATCAATACTGTCCTTTTCTTTGACCTTGAACTCCAGTTAGCTCTAAAGAGCTCAGCTGGAATACAGTGTCACTGATAATTCCTGTGGGCTAGGTTGTAATGACATCTATTGCAATCAGGTAATTATACCTATGAATGGTCTTCCTCTTAAATGTTCATGTCGTTAGGCTACTAATATCAATACTGCCCTTTTCTGTGACCGTGGACCCCAATTGGCTCTAAAGAGCTCAGCTGGAATACAGTGTAACTAATAATTTGTGTGGGCTGGGTTGTAATGACAGCTATTGTAATGAGGTAATGATACCTATAAATAATATTCTTGTGAAATGTTGACGTCCTGGGGCTACTAATATCAATACTGCCGTTTTTTGAGACCATTAACCCCAATCAGTTCTAAAGAGCTCAGCTGGAATACAGTGTCACTGATAATTCCTGTGGGCTAGGTTGTAATGACATCTATTGCAATCAGGTAATGATATCTATGAATGGTTTTCCTGTTAAATGTTCATGTCTTTAGGCTACTGATATCAATACTGCCCTTTTCGGTGACCGTGGACCCCAATTGGCTCTAAAGAGCTCAGCTGGAATACAGTGTAACTAATAATTCCCGCGGGCTAGGTTGTAATGGCATCTTTTGCAGTCAGGTAATGATACCTATAAATGATCTTCTTGTTAAATGTTGAAGTCCTGGGGCTACTAATATCAATACTGCCGTTTTTTGAGACCATTAACCCCAATCAATTCTAAAGAGCTCAGCTGGAATACAGTGTCACTGATGATAATTCCTGTGGGCTAGGTTGTAATGGCATCTATTGCAATCAGGTAATGGTACCTATGAATGGTCTTCCTGTTAAATGTTGATGGCCTTAGGCTACTAATATCAATTCTGCCATTTTCTGTGACCATGGACCCCAATTGGCTCTAAAGAGCTCACCTGGAATACAGTGTAACTAATAATTCGTGTGGGTGGGTTGTAATGATGTCTATTGCAATAAGGTAATGATACCTGTGAATGGTCTGCCTGTTAAATTTTCATGTCCTTAGACTACATATATCAATAATGCCCTTTTCTGTGACCTTGGACCCCAATTGGCTCTAAAGAGCTCAGCTGGAATACAGTGTAAGTAATAATTTGTGTTGGCTGCGTTGTAATGAAGTGTATTGTAATGAGGTAATGAAACCTATAAATAATCTTCTTGTTAAATGTTGAAGTCCTAGGCCTACTAATATCAATACTGCCGTTTTTTTGGGACCATTAACCCCAATCAGCTCTAAAGAGCTCAGCTGGAATACAGTGTCACTGATAATTCCCATGGGCTAGGTTGTAATGACATCTATTGCAATCAGGTAATGATACCTATGAATGGTTTTACGGTTAAATGTTCATGTCCTTAGGCTACTAATATCAATACTGCCCTTTTCTGTGACCTTGGGCCCCAATTGGCTCTAAAGAGCTCAGCTGGAATACAGTGTAACTAATAATTCCTGTGGGCTAGGTTGCAATGACATCTATTGCAATCAAGTAATGATACCTATGAATGGTTTTCCTGTTAAATGTTCATGTCCTTAGGCTACTAATATCAATACTGCCCTTTTCTGTGACCATGGACCCCAATTAGCTCTATAGAGCTAAGCTGGAATACAGTGTAACTAATAATTTCCGTGGGCTAGGTTGTAATGGCATCTATTGCAGTCAGGTAATGATACCTATGAATGGTCTTCCTGTTAAATGTTCATGTCCTTAGGCTAGTAATATCAATACTGCCCTTTTCTGTGACCATGGACCCCAATTGGCTCTAAAGAGCTCAGCTGGAATACAGTGTAACTAATAATTTGTGTTGGCTGGGTTGTAATCATGTCTATTGTGATGAGGTAGTGATACCTATAAATGATCTTCTTGTTAAATGTTGAAGTCCTGGGCCTAATAATATCAATACTGCCATTTTTTGAGACCATTAACCCAAATCAGCTCTAAAGAGCTCAGCTGGAATGCAGTGTCACTGATAATTCCTGTGGGCTAGGTTGTAATGACATCTATTGCAATCAGGTAATGATACCTATGAATGGTCTTCCTGTTAAATTTTCATGTCCTTAGGCTACTAATATGGATACTGCCCTTTTCCGTGACCTTGGATCCCAACTGGCTCTAAAAGAGCTCACCTGGAATATAGTGTAATTAATAATTTGTGTTGGCTAGGTTGTAATCATGTCTATTGTAGTGAGGTAATGACACCTATAAATGATCTTGTTAAATGTTGAAGTCCTGGGGCTACTAGTATCAATACTGCCATTTTTTAGAACAGTAATTCCAATAGGCTCTAAAGAGCTGAGCTGGAATACAGTATAACTAATAATTCATGTGGGCTGTGTTGTAATGACGTCTATTGTAATGGGGTAATGATACCTATAAATGATAACCTTGTTAAATGTCGAAGTCCTGGACTTACTAATATCAATACTGCCATTTTTTGAGACCATTAACCCCAATCAGCTCTAAAGAGCACAGCTGGACTACGGAGTCACTGATAATTCCTGTAGGCTGGAATACAGTGTAACTAACAATTCATATGTGCTATATTCTAATGGTATATATTGCTACTAAGGATACCTATGAATGGTCTACCTGTTAAATGTTCATTCCTTGTGCTACTAATACCAGTACTACCTCTTTTTGTGACTTTGGACCCCAATTTTTTAGAACAGTAACTCCAATTGGCTCTAAAGAGCTCAGCTGGAATACAGCGTAACTAATAATACATGTGGGGTGGGTTGTAATGACGTCGGTTGTAATGAGGTAATGATACCTATAAATGATCTTCTTATTAAATGTTGAAGTTCTGGGCCTACTAATATCAATACTGCCGTTTTTTGTAATCATTAGCCCCAATCAGCTCTAAGAGCTCTGCTGGACTATGAACTCACTGATAATTGCTGTGGACTAGGTTGTAATGAACTCTTGCAATCTGGTAATGATTCCTGTAAATGGTCTTCCTGTTAAATGTCTATCGTATTGAGGTAATGATACCTATAAATGATCTTGTTAAATCTTGAATTACTGTGGCTACTAGTATCAATACTGCTGTTTTCTGACACCATTAACCCCAATCATCTCTAAAGAGCTCAGCTGGAGTACAGTGTAACTAACAATTTGTGTGTGCTCGCTTGTAATGATGTCTATTGCAATCAGGTAGTGAGACCTATAAATGACCTTCTACTTAAACCTATAAATGACCTTCTACTTAAATATTGATGTCCTTGGGCTACTGATATAAATACAGGCTTTTAATGCAACCATTAGCTCCTTCCGACTTTAAATAGCTCAGCTTGCATACAGTTTAACTAATGATTCATGTGGCCTGGATTGTAATCAGGTAATGATACCTATAAATGATCTTCTTGTTAAATATTAAGTCATGGGGCTAGTAATATCAAGAGAGGCAAGATTTTTTGCCCTGCCTGAAATTTCTATTTTCTGAACTGATGAGCTGATTTGAACCAGATTTAGTTTATGGTATTATTGAGATATAAGTACTTGATTCATGCAAAAAAAGATTATTTCCTGTGTCCCTGTGTGACCCCCAGGAGCTAAAAATTGAAAAATTTTCAAGCACCTGTATTTCTGAAACTGCACAGAACAGATTACTGTTATTTTGTATGAAGCATCCTTAGGACCAGTAGAATGGAATGGTAAATAAAATTGTCATTGGTAATGTCCTTCTATTCTGTAGGGGCATCAAAAAGTGCAGAGTCATATTTGCAAATCCTTTGAAAAAAATTTTCCCCAGAACTACTGATTAGAATCTTTTGATATTTAGTATACAGCATACATAGGGGTCAGACATGTTGAAATTAAGCCTCCAGGTTCATGTATTGGCTCAATACAGGAGCCTGAATTTAACTTAATGCAATATGGGGAATAATCTTCAAAAATCTTCTTCTTCAGATTCACCAGGCAGAATATTTTGATATATGGTATACAGAATCTTTACAGGGGTCAGTATCAACTTTGTTCTAATCAAGTCCATCAGTTAATAATCGGCTCTCTGTGGGACCCTGAATTTTATCTTAATGCAGTATGGGGTATGGGGAATAATCTTTAAAAATCATCTTTTTCAAATCCACTCAGTCCAATTCAAGTTTGTTCAGAGCAAGACCCTCAGTTAAAATTTGGGCTCCCTATGGAGAAATAATATTTAAAAATCTTCTTCAGATCCACCAGTCAGAATCTTTTGAAATTTGGTATACAGCATCCTTGGGGAGGTCAGATCTAAGTTTGTTCAAATCAAGTCTTTGGGTTAATATTTGGGCTCCTTATTATACCCCCACTTTCGAAGAAAATGGGGGTATACTGGATTACATGTGTCCGTGCATCCGTCTGTCCGTCCGTCCGTCTGAAAATATTCATAACTTAAGTAAATTATCATTTTTTATAATATTTGTTGGTCATATGTATGCCCACACTAGTTATTTTTTTTTATGATTTTTTTTTTTTATTACTTGTTCACTTAGAAATTGTGTCCGTCCGAGCCAAATTTTGTCTGTTCAGCCTGTATCTCGGGTATCAAATGTTCTATTGCAATGAAATTTGCCATGAACACTGCTTATGGTATAGGCTTTAAAAAAAGGATTCAACAATATTTCTCACATTCTCCCTTTTAGAGTTATCCCCCTTTTTTGACTTAGAAATTGTAGGAAATAGACATTATTTGTCTGTTCAGCCTGTATCTCAGGTATGGGTTATCGGATTTTGGTGAAATATGGCATGCAGTTTGCCTATGACAAAGGCTTCTGCCTCATTGTATAAAACTTCCAAACACCAAACAATTTACCATACCTTTTGACTTAGAAATTGTTGGAAATTGTTGAAAACTTTCAAAGAAAATGGGAGGGGGGTGGGGTGGGCATACTGGATTGGGGTTATCAGATTTCAGTGAAATATGGCATGCAGTTTGCCTATGACAAAGGCTTCTGCCTCATTGCATAAAACTTCCAAACACCAAACAAAACAATTTATCATACCTTTTGACTTAGAAATTTTTGAAAACTTTCGAAGAAAATGGGAGGGGGGGGGGGGGGGTATACTGGATTGTGTCCGTCCATCTGTGCATCCGTCTGTCAATCCGTACGAGAATATTCATAAATGATATTTGTTGGTGATAGGTATGCCCACACTAAGCGGTACACCACGTGGGGGTATGCACCGGATGAAAGTCCAGCTCTTATTAGAGCCTGGATTTTAACTTACTCCAAAATTAGGAATAATCTTTAAAACTCTTCTATCTTCTCCAGAACCAGTAGTTAAAATCTTTTGATATATGGGATACAGAATCTTCATTGAAGTCAGATTCAAGTTTCTTCAAATCAAGTCCATCGGTTGATACTTTGGCTGCCTAGGAAAGCGGAATTTTAACATAGTGCAATATGGGGGATTAATCTTTAAAAATCTTCATCTTCTGATTGACTGGTCAGAATCTTTTGATATATGGTATACAGCATCCTTACGGGGGTCAGATTCAAGTTTGTTCAAATCAAGTCTTTTGATTAATATTTGTGCTCCATTTTAGAAACCAAATTTTTACTTGTAGCAATATGAGGAATATTCTTTAAAAAAATTTTTTATGAAACCCCCAGATAGACCCTTTTGATACATGGTATACACTGCCCTTAGGATAATCAGATTCAAGTTTGTTAAAATCAAGTCCCTGGTTTAATATTTCAGCTCCCTATTGGAGAATTTTGACTTAATCCAATATGTGGAATAATCTTCAAACATCTGCTTACGTAGATCCAATCAGAATCTTTTGATATTTGGCATACAGGGTTCAGATTCAATTCAATTCATTTGTTCAGGCCCTGGGTTGATATTTGGGTTTCAAGAAGGGGGGGGGGGCATTTTAACATGTGCCAAATTGGTAATATTATCAAAATCATCTCCCAAACCACCAATCACAATTTTTTTTCATTTGGTGCACAACATCCTGTGTGGGGAGGGGAGGGGGGGGGGGGTGAGTTCCCTGTGGGAGTCCTAATTTTAACTTAGTGCAAAAGAGGAATATTCTTTGAAATCTTCCTGAGAAACAACATTCAGAATGTTTTGCAACTTAGTATAAAATACCTCAGCCATGCTCAGATTCCTGTTTGTTCAGATGAAGTCCCTGGATTCTTATTTGGAGTCCCTATGGGGACCCAAATTTTAACTTAGTGTATTATAACAAATAATCTTTAAAAAAAATCTCCTTCTTCAGATCCACCATCCAGAATCTATTGATATTTGGTTTACAGCATCCTGGGGCTACAGGGGTAGAGGGAAGTTTGTTCAAGCAAAGTCCCTAGGTTGATATTTGGACTCCTTACTTTTGTATTACTGGAAACCAGGGCATTATTCCTGTGGTAGGATCCCAATACTAGAAAAAAATAAATCTGACATGGACAGCAGATATAAATAATTAAATAACTTCATTCCTCTGTAGTGTTAACTAGCCATAGATGCTAATTAAATCCTCCTTCAAAGAATTCTGGTCAGGTGAGTGCCTCAGGCCCCAAGGGCCCTCTTGTTTTTTTTTAACATTTACAGTCTCTCCAGGGATTCAGCTCTGGAGGACAACTAAATTGGCGCATTTTTTTTTTACCAGAGATGTAAATGAAGTTACACAGGTTTTGTCCATGTGGTAGGTATAAAATGAAAAAAATAATTTATAGAAAAATTTTATTTTTATTAACCACCTTTGTCAGTGTGAGGCCTTCTTCACTTCTATTGGATTCACTTGTCTTTATTTAAGATCTACTTGTTTGCATAACTACTACAATTTTCTGAAAGTCAAAGAGACTGTTCACACATGATCAGTAACCAATCCAATGGACTTGTACATACTGCAGCTACTTCCAATTATTTTTAATTTTTTAAAAATTTTTTATTAGGGTGTAATGGCACTATTGACCGCTAGGTCACCTTGTGTCAGACAATTTTACGTGTGGAGGAAACCAGGGAGAACCACCAAGCCATGGCAAGGAACTGTCAGATTCCCCAATGTACTGACTCTACAAAAGCAGGGTTACCATTGGTCAAAGACATGTGTGCCATCGATGCACAATAAGCCTTATTGCACAGAGCCACTGTGCCCCCACATCAATCAGGATTAAGTGCCTTGCTGAAGGACACAATGTAGTTAACCCTAGTAGGGACAGAACCCTTGATGTACCAGTTTGAAGTTCAGTATGGTATTCATGCAGCCACCACACTCCCTATCCTCAATTTTAAATATTGGTTGGGGAGGGGGGGGGGAGGGGAGGGGTTCATGACACTTTTGAATTTTTTATAAGAAAAAGTCTTCAGAAAGTAATCCATTGAATTTTCAGTTCATTGTAGTAAAACTTTACACAAATGTTCATTTTTCTGTTTTCAGAGGCAAACTAAGGTCACTATTAATTGGGTATATTTCTTTCTGAGTTTTCACATTTAAAACTTTCAATTAAAACAGAATATATGTGCACAGATTTTCCTCATAAAATCTTTTTCTCATCGCATTGAAACTTGACACAAATCATTAGCCGCTATGCATGTACCTACATTACTGCTGGAGATAGGTTATATTATCCCCAAATTATTTCATCTGTCTCTTCTTTCTGATATATCTTGCTGTTGGCATCTTTTCTATGAAAACTATCAGAGAGGGCAGATCTGTATTATAGCAGGCCACTTTTGTTTTGTATGTGTACCTCATGGAGCCATCACTGTGGTAGGTGGGAATGCCTTCAGCAATAGCTCTCATTTATTAACATTTGCAAACTGATTGGATTATCGTAATTTGCCCACACAAATTGTCCCAGAAATTTTGTGAAATGTAGTTTTATATAGGTTGGATTTCTTGAGACTTGTTTGTTTTGAAGATTGGTTGTGTTCATTCAGATCTAAATAATTTGAAGTAACATAAAAATCGAAAAGTATAAGGTTGATATTTTTGAATGTGGTATTGCTTCTGATCAGCCATTCAAACAATAATTATTGTTCAGTTGTGACACTGGGGAGTTTGTACACTATGAATTATTACCATAATTTTCAATCACTGAAATGTTCTTAATATTTAAAACATGTATCAACAATCTGGAATTTTAGTTTTTAAATTTAATTTCAGATTCAAACTTTACAGTAGAAGTATCTGTGGAAAGATCATAGGAAGAGATCATAAAGAATCACAATGGCAGTTGCCCTCTTGGTTGTCATACTTCAAAGAGGAGGGTAGTTATGAAACAACTCTTGTATTTCAAGTCATCTGTTGTTGAAAGTAAGTCAAAATTTGATATATTCTTTTTATTTTTTAAATATTCCTCCCTACTTTAGCTTTTAATGAATTATTTGATAGTATTTATTTATTTATTTATTGATGTTTAAGGTCACATACTTATGCACAATGGCTAATCGTGACCGTGACAAAAAACGTGACAGTTTTACGGGTGGAGGAAGCCGGAGTACCCGGAGAGAACCACCGAGCAACGACGAGCAGCTGTCAGCTCTCCAACATCGTAACTCTGAACTCTGCACCGCAGCGCAGGCAGGGTTAGAGTGGTTGAAGACATGCGCACCATCGACGTGCAGTATGCCTCAGTACACAGCGTCATCGTGCCCCCATGTAGGCAATCAGGGTGAAGTGTCTTGCCCAAGGACACAACGCGGTTGCCGCAGGTGGGATTCGAACCGAGGACCTCTCGGCTTGCAGTCTGCACCTCTACCAACTGAGCCACCGTGCCCCCAATTATTTGATAGTCTTGGTATTCATCAGACCACTGTCATCTCCATCACAAAAATTGTTTGGAATAAAATTTGATGGGGTGGTGGTATGTACAGCACAGGGTTGTAGTGGTGAGAGGTAGTGTTTTGCTTTCTCATATTTTGCAGGAATGCTATGGAAATGAGGTGCCTGGAGATAATGCGTGCTTCTGCATCTTGATGCTGTCTTTCCCTTTAATATTTAAGGCCTTGGTTTTGTGGGAAACAATCAAAATAACTAAAACCCAGTTGTTCTACCTTTAATTCTCAAATGGACAGGAGTCAGGAAGAGAATTGGAAGTGGTTAGAAACCAAGGGTGGTTTTTAAAAGTTTTGAGAAAATTGTTCAGAAGCCAATCCATGGGAACCCTGAGTTGGAGCTGCTGCACATTGACAGTTTTGGTTGATGTGTTATTTTCAATTAGAACAACTGGAATGAAGTGATCTTTGGTATGCAAATGTATGTTTTTTATGTCTAACCAAAGTTAAATGTTGATACTATTGACACCAAGTTGTCAAAATTATTTTTTTAGCTCACCTGATTGAAAGTCAGGATGAGTTACAGTGACCACTCACCGTCTGTCATCCGTGAACATGGTGTTTGCACCAGCTCCTCCTAAACTGCTGAATTTTAGTTAAATTTGAGGTGATTGCCTGTTCTGACACCGCATTTTGTTTTTTAGCTCACCGAAGGAACCTTAACTTATCGCTTGCCATTCATCGTCCGTCGTCATCCGTCGTGAACTTTTACAAATAAACTTTCCACGCCCGCAAGGGCCCTACAAGGGGCATTACTCTGATAGCACCCATAATTTTTTTTTTTTAAATTAAAAAAATCTTCTTCTCCAAAACCATCTTTTAGAATCTTTTGATATTTGGTATATATAACATCTCTATTGGGTCAGATTCAAGTTTGTTCAAATCGAGTCCCTGTGTTAATAATTGGGCTCCCTGTAGGAGCCCGAATTTTAACTTAGTGAAATATGAGGAAATTTCTTTAAAAATCTTCTTCAGATCCACCAGTCAGAATGCTTTCATATTTGGTATACAACATCTATAGGGGGGTCAGATTAAAGTTTGTACAAATCGGGTCCCTGAGTGAGTATTTGGGCTCTTTATTGGAGCCCAAAGTTTAACTTTGTACAATTTGAGTAAATTTCTTTAAAAATCTTCTTCTTCAGCTCCAACAGTCAGAACCCCTTCATGTTTGGTATACAACATCTATGGGTGGGGGGGGGGGGGGGGGGGGGGGGCAGGCAGGCAGAATCAAGTTTGTTCAAGTCAAGTCCATGGGTTTATATTTGGGCTCCCTATGAGAGCCTGAATTTTAACTTGGTGCAATTTGAGGAACTCAAAAACTTTAACTTAGTGAAATATGAGGAATATCTTTAAAGATATTCTTCATGAGATTTACCAGTCCAAATGTTTTGATATGCAGTATCCTTAGGAGGTTCAGATTCAGTTTTAATTAAATCTTGTCCTTGGGGTCATATTTGAGCTCCTTGTGGGAGCCCAAATTTTAAGTTAGTGCCACAAGAGGAATATTCTTTAAAAACTTAGTACAATATGAGGAATATTGTTTAAAAACCTTTTTCAGATCTCCCAGTCATAATCTTTTAATATTTAGTCTGTGATGTCCTTAGTGGGGTCAGATTCCAGTTAGTTTAAATCAAGTCACTGTGTCCATATTTGGGCTCCCTATGGCAACCTAAATTTTTTTAACTTTGTGTGGCATGAGGAAATTTCTTTAAAAATCTCCTTCTTCAAACCCACCAGGTCATATGGGTATTTTTTTTCTTTTTGTATCATAATGGGTTTTGAAGGTGTTTGATTGAAGTTATAAAAAAAAAATTCAGGCACCTCCACATAAGGATAATAGGATCAGTTCACTTTCAGTCTTTAAAACAATGCTCTCTTTGCTTTCATTGTTTCTCATTTTCGTGCTACAACTGTCATTTCACTACAAACCCCAAGCGCAGGCCATTTACTTCAATGTCAAGGTGCCTGAGAATCAATTTATTTTTTTCGCCAAAAAAATATTAATTCTTAAGGCAAAAAAATACAAGCAGCCCCAGGGGGTCTGAAGCACTCACCTGATGAGGTTGTTTCAGGAAGGATTTAAAGTGTCATACAACATCTATGATTAGTTTAACATCACAGATAAATGAAGTCATATATTTATAAATCTGTTGTCCATGTCAGAGGATTTAAATGCCCAGGATTCTAGCAGTGCTGAAATGCTGAGAAACATGCTGTCCACTGTGATTTTATTTATTTTAGATTCTAAGTGAATATGCAAAACAAGAGGCCCCAAGGGCCTTAATCACTCACCTGATAAAATTGTTTAAAGAAGGATGTAAAGTCACATTCAGCATCTACATGTTAATATAGTTAATCTAATTTCGGTGTGTGTGGGGAGGGGGTGGGGTGGGGGGGGGGGTAGAATTTGAATTAAAAGAGGTAAAGAGTTTTGGGGTTAACTCAATCTTGTGGTTGAGCCTGCAAGAGAAGTCAAACCCAAATGTGACACAAAGTTTATTGAGTTTTCTGTCTCATAGATGTCCCACCAATATCAAACAGTTTGTTTACTGGATACTAGTAAGAAATTTGGTGTTGAAACATACAAGACCCCACATTTTGGAAAAGGTCTTCAAAATATTCTTAAGAACCACAAATCAGAAGCCTTTAATATTTGTTGTTCAGTATCCAAAATGGAGGTAAGATTAAAGTTTGTTGAAATCAATTCACAGGGTTTCCTCTTGCAGTGCAAATTTTAACTTAGTTCACTATGATAGATATTCTTTAAAAATCTTCTTATCCAGAACCAATAGTCAGAATCTTTTGATATTTGCAGTACATTCATATGGGGTGTTTGGGGACGGGTTTGGGGGGGGGGGGGGGGGTAAGTTTGTTCAAACCAATTTGCCCTTAGTGCAATATGAGGAATAATCTTAATAAATCTTCTTCAGATCCAAGAGTCAGAATCTTTGTGATATTTGTTATATTGTTCAAATCACAACCCTTGGTTCATATTTCGGCTCGAGTTTTAACTTAGTGCAATATTAGGTATTAGGAACATTCTTTAAAAATCTTCTTCAGTACCACCAGTCAAAATCTTTTATTACTTGGTATGTGACATAATTGTTGGGGGCTGGGGGGATGGGGGGAGCAGATTGTAGTTTGTTCAAATCATGTCCCCATGTTCCTATTTGGGATTCATATGGGTTTTGCAAATCTTGACAAAAGGTGGACTACTCTTTAAAAATCCTTTAGAACCACCAGTCAGAATCATTTGGTGTACAACATCATTATGGGGTCAGATGTAGGTTTCTTCAATATTAAGTCATATTTGGACTCTAAATTTGAGGTTGAATTTTAACTTTAGATTTCCAGAAGCACAACCGCCAGTCTGAATCTTTGGATATTTGGTGCACAGCATACTTAGGGGTGGAAATATGCATGTGTGTGGGGGTGGGGTGGGGGGGAGGGCAGATGAATTTTTGTTGTAAACAAGTTCTTAGGTTAATATATGGAAACCCTATGGGGACACCTCTGTGTAATATGAGGAATCGTCTTTAAAAATCTTCTTCGCAAGAACCACCAGTGAGAATATCCATAAAGGAGCCCACATGTGAAGTTATTGCAGTGTGAGGAATATAGTTTGAATATCTTCTTCAAATCCACAGGTCAAAAATTTTCTTATACAACATCCTGGTGGAGGATGGGGTAAATTGGAGGGGAAGAATTTAAACTTGGTGCAATATGTGGAACACTCCTTGAAAATCTCCTTTTTCGACATTCACCACTCAGACATTTTTGATACTTTGTATACATCTTCATGGGGGTTTGATTCAAGTTTGTACTTTGTATACATCATCATGGGGGTCAGATTCAAGTTTGTTCAAATCAAGTTTGTGAGGCTATTTAAGGGCTCCTTATTAGTCTGAATTATAGATTCAAACAATATGAGAGAAATTCTTTAAAAATCTTCTTGTTCAGATCCACCAGTCAAAATCTTTTGACATTTGTTACACAGTATCCTTAGAGAGTCAGATTTAAATTTGTAGAAAAAATCAGGTCACTTGTTTTATGTTTGAACTTCCTGTGACAGCTGGAATTCAGCAATATGAGAAATATTTTTAGCTCACCTGAGCGAAGCTCAGTGGGAGCTTTACTGATCGCATCCTGTCCGTCGTCCCGCGTTAACTTTACATTATCAACCTCTTCTTCAAAACCACTAGCCCAATTTTATTCAAATGTTGTGTAAATATTTATTACCTAATGCCAATTCATGTTTGTTCAAATGAAGTTGCCCCTCCTCCTGGGTGGTACCATGCCCCCAAGGGGCACCAAAATCTTTGAAAATCTTCTTCTTGTGAACCAGCAGTAGCAGAGACTTGATATATGGTATGCAGCTTCCTTTTAAGGTGTAGACTCAGATTTGTCCAAGAGAAGTTTGATGGGCTATATTTGGCGTCGTTATGGGAGGGGCAAAATTTTTGGTCCCGTCCGAAATTTCTATTTCCGAACCGAGAGGCTGATTTGAACCAAATTTTATGTGAGGGCTTATTGGGTCATAAGTACTTAATTTATGCCAATTTTTTTTTCCCCTTAGCCCCGTGGGAACCGCAGAAGCTAAAAATAGAAAAAAATTAAACCGCCCATATCTCCAAAACTGCATGGCACCGAGAATTTTTATTTGGTGTGAAGCTTCTTTAGGACCAACAGAAAGGATTGGTAAAAAAAAATTGCCATCGGTTTTATCATAGGGTACAGTTTCGGGACTTTAAAAAAGTGCTGAGTCAGCACTTTTTAACACCGTAGGCAATGGGAAAAACATTAAAAAATCTTCTCCAGATCCAGCAGGCAGAATCTTTTGATATTTGGTATGCAACATTGTAGGGTGGATCTGATTCAAGTTTGTTCAAATCGGCCCCGTGGGTTTATATTTGGGCTCAGTATAGGAGCCTGAATTCGAACTTAGTGCATTTCAGGCAAATTTCTTAAAAAATCTTCTTCTCCAGATCCAGCACGCAGAATCTTTTGATATTTGGTATGCAACATTGTGGGGTGGATCTGATTCAAGTTTGTTCAAATCGGCCCCCTGGATTCATATTTGGGCTCACTATAGAAGCTCGAATTCAAACTTAGTGCATTTCAGGCAAATTTCCTTAAAAATCTTCTTCTCCAGAACCAGCAGGCAGAATCTTTTGATATTTGGTATGCAACATTGTGGGGTGGATCTGATTCAAGTTTGTTCAAATTGGCCCCCTGGATTCATATTTGGGCTCACTATAGAAGCCCGAATTCGAACTTAGTGCATTTCAGGCAAATTTCTTAAAAAGTCTTCTTCTCCAGATCCAGCAGGCAGAATCTTTTAATATTTGGTATGCAACATTGTGGGGTGGATCTGATTCAAGTTTGTTCAAATCAGCTCACTGGGTTCATATTTGGGCTCACTATAGAAGCTCGAATTCAAACTTAGTGCATTTCTGGCAAATTTCCTTAAATTAATCCACAGCTACCTAATATTTCTTTTGTTCTCTGTCATGAAAACAAGCCCTATAAAATCACACCAAGTACGGTTTTGATGAGAAAAGCTCAGTAAAACAGTACCAATATCTGGATATTGGGACGGTTTTGAAACAGTCCCAATAACTAGATATTTGTACGATTGTCATGGTACTGTAATCATAACCATTCAAAAGTAAAGATGCTGTAAAGGAGGTGTGAAAAACTTTCTAACACATGAATTATCGACAAGCTTTTCTCGACAGAGCTACTGAATTGAGTGTGCATCGTGTCATTTTAATTTTTTGTTGCTTTTAATAACCAACAGCCCTGGTAAACTAAAAAGACTCCTGTGGAAACCTCGGAAGTGAAGCAGTGCTTATTTGCTGTGGTAAACAAGTTCAGTTTTACTGGTGAAATAGGACCTGGTCACCAGTGCCCGGGGTAGAAGTCCCCTAAAATGGGCAGCATGGGTGTAAACGATTGGCTAAACTTGACTTTACACCTTTTTTTGTGGTCACAATTCGCCACAGATGCAGAAAAGTGACCTTAAACACCAGTAAATAAATAAATAACCTAAAAAAAACACCCTTTTTTCAAATATTAAGATGGCAATCAGGCACCACCACCCGCCACCCCTGAGGGAAAGCGAACCTCTTCTTCAGATAAAAAAAAGAATTATTATTCCAAATGCTTTAAAAATGAACGATTATTAAATTTATCTGCCGCACTTTCGATGAGGGATTGAATAAGTGTTCCACCCTTGAGCTGAGACATTATATTAGCGGGAGAACAAATTACGTCCTGATGTGAGTTCACTTCGAAGCTACAGATCTGTTCACAATATCTGAACTCCTGATGCGTATCATAACTTCAATAGACTTCCTAGCAAGCAAACAATGGGTTATGCCCATTTTGTTTTTCGGGGGTAGAGCAAGCAAAAAGTGTTTTAAAATGCGGTTTTACTCGTGTCAAACTTTCTAAAATATACTCGCCCAAAAAAGAAAGTGTGCATTGCAGAAATTGATCAAACTCCAAAAAAATATTTTCGTAGGTGTAAAGAGTGTTAACCTGTTCATGAATAAGTTATATTGAACACAAAAACAGCTTTCCCCGTTAAAATTGCATTAACGTTAAATGACGTGCTGCACGTTTCTGAAAAGGCATGTTTTGCACGTGGAGAGTCTCAAAATTCATGCAGCAGTGTGAATCCTTGGGTATTTAAACACTAAAGTAAGGCCTTCCTATCATTCACATTCAAACTTGCGCTGCTGTTAAAACGACTCCACATTAGCATGCCAAGATTGACAATGAATCAACGTCTCCTTGCCCTGGGTATGATTAGAGCTGGCAGAACACACAGAGAGGTTGCCCAGCATTTGAACTGCCACTGTAACACTGTAGACAGGCTAGTCCATCGACATGCACAACATGATGACGTTCGAGACCGACCCCGCTCCGGGAGACCCCGAGTTACCATCCCTGCACAAGATTGGTATATCCGTGTCGTCCATCTCCGGAACCGGCAACAAACGGCAACGATGACAGCCAGGAACATCCCTAACCTGAGACGGATACATCCTCAAACAGTAATCAACCGGCTGAGAGAATACGGCTTACGTCCTCGAAGACCTGCAGTTCGTCCGATTTTAACGTTATGTCATCGTCGTGCTCGACTGCAGTGGTGTAGAGTAGGGTTAGAGTTAGGCTTAGCCTAACCTAACCCTAACCTAACCCTACCTAACCCTATCCTAACCCACTTCCATGCTAACTTGTTCACTTCCATGAGGCGTAGATGCACAGCAGTAGTCAATGCAGACGGAGGTCATACCAGATATTGAGTGTGTGACTTTTGTGTTTGACCCTTAGTGTCTTTGACTCTCCATGGCACCAAGAGTATTCGTCATAGCGTAATGAAATTTCTCGTGTTGATCACAAATTGATTCATCTGTGATTGATTAAAATTTTCATGAATGAAAATGATATATATCTTTTTATAGTGTTATTTTTTAGCATGCACACTTTCTTTTTTGGGAGAGTATATAATTTTTTTGACTTTTGTTAACATTGAGGGGCTGTGGATTAAATCACATATATCACTATTTTGTGTACTATATGGGTAAATAATTGTACAGTTGTGCAGGTGTCCTCCAATATTTGGACTCGGCTTCGCCTCGTCCAAAATATCTCCGGACACCTGCACAACTGTACAATTATTTACCCATATAGTACACAAAATAGTGATATATCTATTACAATCTTCTTCTCCAGATCCAGCAGGCAGAATCTTTTGATATTTGGTATGCAACATTGTGGGGGTCGATCTGATTCAAGTTTGTTCAAATCAGCCCCCTGGATTCATATTTGGGCTCACTATAGAAGCCCGATTCGAACTCAGTGCATTTCAGGCAAATTTCTTAAAAAATCTTCTTCTCCAGAGCCAGCAGGCAGAATCTTTTGATATTTGGTATGCAACATTGTGGGGTGGATCTGATTCAAGTTTGTTCAAATCGGCTCTCTGGGTTCATATTTGGACTCAGTATAGGAGCCCAAATTTGAACTTAGTGCATTTCAGGCAAATTTCTTTGAAAATCTTCTTCTCAAGATCCAGCAGGCAGAATCTTTTGATATTGGGTATGCAGCATGCTTAGGGTGGTGAGATTCAAGTTTGTTCAAGCCAAGACCCTGGGTTCATATTTGGGCTCACTGTGGTAGCCCGAATTATAACTTAGTTTAAAATGAGAAATTTTCTTTAAAAATCTTCTTCAGATCCAGCAGTGGAATGTTTTGATATTTGGTATGCAGCGTCCTTAGAGGGGTGAGATTCAAGTTTGTTCAAGCCATGTCCCTAGGTCCATATTTGGGCTCACTGTGGGAGCCTGAATGATAACTTAGTTCAAAATGAGGAATTTTCTTTAAAAATCTTCTTCAGATCCAGCAGTCGGAATGTTTTGATATTTGGTATGCAGCATCCTTAGGGGGTGAGATTCAAGTTTGTTGAAGCCATGTCCCTAGGTCCATATTTGGGCTCACTGTGGGAGCCCGAATGATAACTTAGTTCAAAATGAGGAATTTTTTTAAAAAATCTTCTTCTTCAGATCCAGCAGTCGGAATGTTTTGATATGTGGTGTGTAGCATCCTTGGGGGGGGGGGGGGGGGGGGGGGGGGAATTCAAGTTTGTTAAAGCCAAGTCCCTGGGTCCATATTTGAACTCCCTGTGGGAGCCCGATTATAACTTAGTCAATATGAGGAATTTTTCTTTAAAATCTTCTTCTTCAGATCCAGCAGTCGGAATGTTTTGATATTTGGCATGCAGCAATCTTAGGGGGGTGAGATTCAAGTTTGTTGAAGCCAAGTCCCTGGGTTCATATATTGGCTCCCTGTGGGAGCCCGAATTATAACTTAGTTCAATATGAGGAATATTCTTTAAAAATCATTTTTTTTTAGATCCACTGGTCAGAATCTTTGGATATTTGGTATAAACTTTTCTTAGGAGGAGCAGATGCAACTTGTTGAAATCAGTTCTCTGAGTTGATATTTAGGCTACCATGTCAGGTGAATGCCTCAGGCCCCCTGGGGCCTCTTGTTGAAAATTGGCTTCTTCATATCCACCAGTCAACATCTTTTGATATTCAGAATACAGCATCATTACAGGCCTTGCATACTTTAGGAGTGCAGGAGTGCAATTTTTTGCACCCCTTGATTTTCTGGAATGCCAGACATGTTTGGGACTGCCTTTAAAATCTGTTATCATTTCGTGCCCTGAGTTCCAATATGTTCTATGTGCCAGTAGGCACATAGAACACATTGGAACTCAGTGGACAATTTGTCAATGTTGCATTGATTCACAATATTTCATGACCCATTCTGTGTTGCATTTCCACACATTTTGAGTGTAGAAGACAGTCACATAAGAATTGAATGCAACATTTTGAATAATGGGAAGATGTGTATGCCAATTTTTCCACTGTGTAGCTGATTATAGAACAATTTTTCAGTCACATTAGTGTAATACCTTGAAGTTAATATAACCAAAATAGCATACAAGTATATGCATTGAACATTCCAGGTGCAGTTACACTCCAAAGCAATTGGAGGAAGGCAATTGTTTTGCAGTCTTTAATTTTCTAGACTGCCAGGTCTGATCATTAGGAGGTTGCAATTCAAATTTGTTCAAATCAGAACCTTGGGTTCATATTTGTGCTTTGTGGAAGCTTGATGTTTAACTCTACAATATGAGGAATATTCTTTAAAAATCTTCTTCCATTTCAGAATCATTAGATATTTGGAAAACATCATTTTTTATGGGGGGGGGTGGGGGGGTGGGGGGGGGCAGATTCAAATTGTTACAATGAAGTCTCCAGGTTTATATTTGGGCTGCCTGTGGGAGCTTGAATATCAAGTTAGTGCAATATGAGTGTAATTCTTTAAAAATTTTCTTATTCATATCCACCAGTCAGAATCTGATGATATTTGGTATATGATATCCTTATGAGGTCAGACTCATGTTTGTTCAAATCAAGTGCTAACTAGTCAGACCCTCAGTCATTTTAGCCCTTTCAACTATATTACTCTGTATTCTGTGGAAATGTTTGATTTTCTGTTTGTATGAGTATGAATTATTTGTTATAAAGCATTTTCCCTTCGGGAACTTTGACATTTTTAGAAGTGCTTGTTCTCACAAACAACTGCCCCAGTCAGTGGAAAAAATAATTAAATAATAACTGACAAAATATATATTTTTTTTAATTCTTAAACCACTTTATGGAAAAGCTATCGGCCTTTGTCACATGAGTGTTCCTGATCCCGTTGGGCCTCTTGTATACCTTTTATTTGTTGAAAATCAGTGGGAGATCTGGACTAGATTACCTTTAATGAAAATTAAAATGACATAACTACAACAACTGTTATTTTTTTCTGTAGATTCAAGAAATCCTGGAAGTGCAGGACATGCTGTATGGTTATAAAAATATATGTACACAAGAAAAGAACATTCAAAAGAAACTCACAGTTAAAAGTGTCATTAAATACCATCAGATGAAAATCACAGTGGAAAGTGTCATTAAACCCAAATAAGTGAACAAATATTTAAAAGAAAATTTATCTTTGGTCCCACTGTTAACACACCGAAATCTCAAAGTGAGATTTGTGATGATGCAACTACTGCAGTTTGATGTTATATTGCACGTGTCAAGAAGGAATCACATTAGGCATGGTGCTAAATCTAAAACTGAACTGAAAACTAAACTTTTCTGGAGTCAGCCTCAATGAGGATCAATCTCAGAACTGCACCACTGAGTTGCCTATCACTGAATGTTCTGCCACCATACCAATTGAGTTAACCCCAAAAGATTGGGATGAATTTAGCGAGTATTATGGTTCACATTTACAACCTTGATATGTGAGAACTGACAAATAAATTTTTGGATTTTTTGTGGCGATTCATATTTATGAGTGATAGGATTTTTATTTTTAGATCAACAGTGGATCATTTGCTTTCACATTTTCCTCACCAGAAATTTATCTTTAGTGAACAGATTTGCCAATTTGAATCAAATTTTGTATGCAAGTGGACACGTACAAATGTATATGATTTATTGGGAACCCAAGGTGCTAAACAGGAAAAATTTCAAATGCCCATATTTCCCAAACAGCATGGAGCAGAGAACTTGGATATAGTGTGAATCAGCCTTAAGACTATTAGAATTGATTGGGCCAAAAAATTCTAATCTATTTTGTCATGGGGTACTACCTGAAGTAATAGAAAATTGTTGAATCAGATTTTTTTTAAAAGTAAAAAAAAATGTCTTTTGCAGAACTACTAGTCAGTATCTTTTGATGTTTGGTATACAGCATCCTCAGAATGATCTGATTCATGTTTGTAATAAACAAGTCCCTGTCCCTCGTTTACTCCCTATGGAGGAAGATCATATTTCAACAGTGCAGTGTGAATAAAAAATGTTTAAAAAAAATTTTGAGATCCACCAGTTAAAATCTTTTGATATTTCATATTCAGAATCCTTATGGGAAGCAGATTCATGTTTTGTTCAGATCAAGTCCCTATGTTTATATTTGGGCTTCCTTTAGGATCCTGAATTTTAACTTGGTGCACTATGAGCAATATTCTTTAAGTAGTCATGCTTAATCAACCATAAAAAAGCAGTATCTGTTGGATCTATAATTTTCAAGTTATCATATGGACAATCAAAAGTCCCTGAAAATCCAAGATGGCTGCCATGGTTGCCATAATGGATATGCCAGAATGCTGGTAATCGAAAAGAACCATCCTCTTGTCATGACTAATAAACAATAAAGAAACAGTATTTGTTGGTTGTATTGTTTTCAAGTTATCGCGTGGTCAAACAAAAGTTGATGGACAGATGGACTCACATTGCCATACCATAATACCACCTGCTCATAAGAGCGGACGTATAAAAACCCTTTTCTCCAGATCAGTCAGAATCTTTTGATATTTTCTATCCAGTATCCTTATGGAGGCTAGATGTGAGTCTGTTCAAATTACATCCATGGGTTCTTACTTTAGCTCTCTGTGGGAGTCCAAATTTTAACAGTGGAAAATTCTTAAGAATCTTCTTCAAATCCGCCCCTTAAAATCGCTTATTATTTCATATACATCAGCAGGGTATGGGGGAGATTCAAGTAGGTTCAAATCAAGCCCCAGAGTTTATATTTGGACTCCCTGACCATAAATTTTAATTTGGTTCAAGATGATGTAAATTCTTCAAAAATCTTCTTGCGATTCACTTGACAGAATCTTTTTATATTCGGTATGCAGCATCTGTAGAGGGTCTGATTGAAGTTTGTTCCAACATAGACCATGGGTTCATACTTGGGGCTCCATTTGGGAGCAAATATTTTAACTAAGTTCGGTAGGAGTAATTTATTCTTTAAAAATCTATTTAAGATCCACCAGTCAGAATGTTTCAATGTTCGGTATACAGCATTCTTTTGACAGTCAGATTCAACTTTGTGTAAGTTTTGTCCTGGGTTCATATTTGGACTCCTTATAGGAGCCCAAATTTTTACTTCGTACAATACAAGGAAAAGTCTTTAAAAGTCATTTTTGGATCAACCATTTGGAATCTTTTGATATTTGGTATTCCACATCCTTAGATCAGATTAAAGTGTGTTCAAATCAACTCCCTGGATTAAGATGTCCCGTATTATTTGTTGGAACTTGTAAATAGTAAATAGATGTTTTCCATGCTTATCGAGGCCTCTTCAAGGAGGACCTTGTTATTTGAAGATTATTTTATCCATATGTCTTTCTCAATATTTTAAGCATGTTCTTTCATTAGTTCTATAGAACCTGGTAACCAATTTGAGTGACAGTCTTCTACTGAAGTGGGCAACATAAATAATTGGCTAGACGATACTTTAAACTTGTTTTGTGGGTGTGATATGGCCATAGATGTTGAAAGGGACCTCAAACTTCAAAGCACCAAAAAAGAATTGTATTAAAATTATTCTTTGAAACTTATTATCTGGGTGTAGAGTCCTTCACAGTGTTTGTTTTTTTTAATCTGATGTTCAAGGACCTAGAAAATGGATAAAAAATTACTTTCTTGTGGAAAGTCATTGAAAAAACATATTTTTGTTAAATACTTGTTTGGTCTGCTTAAAATCTATTTGTGTACTTTTGTTGTATGCTCTGTGTTCATTATCCAGCATAATAATACTTGCACCTGTCACTATTGCTTGAGAATCTCTTTGAGAGAGCTTCCCAGGAATCAGTTTTAGGTGCAAGTACTATTTGTTGGAACTTGTAAATAGATAATCTCCATGCTTATTGAGGCCAGTTAAAATAAGAACTTGTTATTTGAAAGGTTATTTTTCATTATCCACATGTCTTTCTCAATAATTAAGCATATTTCTTTCACTGGTTTGAGAGGACACATTAACTAGTGCATGTTGGAGTCTTTTATTGAAGTGGGCAACATAAATAATTGGCTAGACTTTAAACTTCTTTTGTGGGTGTGATATGGCCTTAGATGATAAAAGTGACCTCAAACTTCAAAGTAGCAAAAACTGTTGTATTAAAATTATACTTTGAAATTTATTGTCTGGGTGTAGAGTTTGTAAACAGCCTTCAAAGTGCTTGATTTTTTAACCTGATGTTCAAGGCTCTTGAAAATGGTTGAAAATTTGACATTCTTGTGGTGGAAAGTCCTTGAAACATATATTTTTATACCCCCACTTTCGAAGAAAATGGGGGTATACTGGATTACATGCGTCCGTCCGTCCATCCGTCCGTCCGTGTGCGAGTCCATCCGAGAATATTCATCATAACTTATCTCGGGTATCGAATGTTCTATTGCAATGAAATTTGCCATGAACACTGCTTATGGTATAGGCTTTAAAAAAAGGATTCAACGATATTTCTCACATTCTCCTTTTTAGAGTTATCCCCCTTTTTTTTACTTAGAAATTGTAGGAAATAGACATTATTTGTCTGTTCAGCCTGTATCTCAGGTATGGGTTATCGGATTTCAGTGAAATATGGCCTGCAGTTTGCCTATGACAAAGGCATCTGCCTCATTGCATAAAACTTCCAAACACCAAACAATTTACCATACCTTTTGACTTGGAAATTATTGGTAATTGTTGAAAACTTTTGAAGAAAATGGGGGAGTATACTGGGTTGGGGTTATCAGATTTCAGTGAAATATGGCATGCAGCTTGCCTATGACAAAGGCTTCTGCCTCATTGCATAAAACTTCCAAACACCAAACAATTTACCATACCTTTTGACTTAGAAATTATTGGTAATTGTTGAAAACTTTTGAAGAAAATGGGGGAGTATACTGGGTTGGGGTTATCAGATTTCAGTGAAATATGGCATGCAGCTTGCCTATGACAAACACCAAACAATTTACCATACCTTTTGACTTAGAAATTGTTGAAAATTTTCGAAGAAAATGGAGGGGGGGGGTTCTGGATTGCGTCCATCCAACTGTGCATTCGTCATCAGTCCATACGAGAATATTCATAATTAATATTTGTTGGTCACAGGTATGCCCACACTAGGCGGTACACCACGTGGGGGTATGCACCGGATGAAAGTCCCGCTCTTGTTTGTAAATATATGTTGTTCGTCTACTTACCATCTGCACTCACAACTTGTATTATTTGTGTATTTTTTGGTATGTCCCATGTTCATTATCCAGCGTAATAATACTTGCACCTGACACTATTGCTTGAGAATCTCTTTGAGAGAGCTTCCCAAGGATCAGTTTTAGGTGTAGGTATTATTTGTTGGAACTTGTAAATATATGATCTCTGTGCTTATTGTAAGCTGTTACCAGGTGCATTTCTGTGAACATCCGTGATGAAGATATTAATTTGGGCTAAAAGTATCTAAAAGTTCTTGGAAAAGTCCTTGAAAAGTCAATAGTTTATAGTGCTGCAATCACAAAAGTGGACAGTGAATTCTGACAAAATCCTAAGTTGATTTGATGCAGTCAAAATTTGCTGTTACCATTTAATCATTCCCTACTGCACTTTCCAAGACTGTACGTGCTCATCATTTGCTGCATATTGACAGGTTGTATTCTTCACAAACATTTTTTATCTACCTGGTTTTTAGCTCACCTGACTGAAACTCAGGGTGTGCTATAGTGATCACTCAAAAATCCATCATCCAGGAACATGGTCTACAAAACATCTGCTCCAAAACCGATGAACCAGATACATTCAAATTGGAGGTGCTTGTTATGACAGGAATTGGGGGAAATGCTCCCAAATTAAAAAAAACTCTTCTCATGAACCTAATGGTACAATGACTTTGGATCTGAGCTTCTTTTTGAGGTGCTGAATAAAATTTGTTCAAAGTTATTTTGTAGTGCAATATCTGACTTTGTAATGGAGGGCAAATTTTTTGGCCATGCCCAAAATTTTATATTTTTTTAACCAAAGGGCTGATTTGAATCAAATTGGTATGTGGTATTATTAGGTCATAAGTTCATGATTCATGCCAAATGGTTTTTTCCTGCATTCTGTTCCTGAAAACCTCAGGGCCAAAGATAGAAATATTTTCAAATACCCCTTTTCCCAAACCACATGGGGCAGAGAACTGTTATTTGGCATAAAGCATCTTAAGACCAATGGACTCAAATGGTTAAAATGCAATCAGTTGTATCATTGGGGGGGGGGGGGGGGGGCAAAAAATGACACCACAACTGCTTGTCACAATCCTCTGATATTTGGTATACAATATTCTGGGGGGAATTGGATTCACCTTTATTGAAATCATACCCCTCCATTTATATTTGTGCTTCTTATTGGAGCCAAAATTTTTAATTTGGTGCTATATGAAAATGTTCTTTAAAAATTTTATTCTCCATACCCGATGTTATTCTTCAAATCTATTGATATTTGGTATGCAACATCTTTACGTGACTCAGATTCAAAATTGTTCAAGCCAAATCCCTCAGTTAATACTTGGTCTCCCTATGGCAGCCCGATTTAAGTTTGTTTTTTTTTTTCAAATCAAGTCCCTCAGTTGATATTTGGGCTCTTTATGGAATCCCAAATTGTAACTTTATGCAATATGAGGCATATTCTTTAAAAGTCTTTTTAACAACCAGAAATCAGAACTTTTTGGTATTTGGTGTACAGCACCCAACAAAAGGTGAGCCTGGCTGTTAAGAATGGTGTCATTAAACCCCAGTAAATAGTTTGTTTATGGCATCCTTACAGGAGTCAGATTCAATCAATGCTATTAAAATCAAGTCCCTGGGTTAATACTTGGGTTCCCTGTTGGTTTATTGCAATGTGAGGAAAAATCTTCAGATCCACCAGTTAAAATCTTTCGATATCTGGTAAACAACATCCCTGGGAGAGTCAGATTCAATTTGGTTCAAGTCAAGTCCCTGGGTTAAAATTTCGGCTCACTATGCAAGCCAAAATTTTAACTTTGTTCAATATGAGGAGTAATCATTAAAAAGCTGCTGCTTCTTCTTCAGATCCACATGTCAGAATCTATTAATATTCAGTATACAACATCCTCAGAGGGGTTAGATTCAAATTTGTTCAAATCAAGACCCTGGGTTGATATTTGGGTTCCCTACAGGAACACAGATTTAAATTTAGTGAAGTATTGTGAAGATTCTTCAAAAAAATTTCTTCTCCAAAACCACCAGTCAAATTCTTGATAATGGTATACAACATCCTGGGGGAGGGGAGGGCATGGGAGCCCAAATTTGAACTCAGACCAACCTGAAGAATAATCTTTTTTCAGATTCACCAATCAAAATCTTTTGATTTTTATACAACATCTTTAGTGGGGGTAAGATTTCAATTTGTTCAAGTGAAGTCACTGGGTTATTTAGACTCCCAGTGGGAAGCTTGAATTTAACTTGGTGTAAAGGACAAATATTCTTTAACCTTTTAAACCCTGATGGTCTCTTCCATGTCAATTCAGTGGTAGCAAGAGTCCATATTCATTATTTTGGGGTAGACCAAGAAATATTTTCAACATACAAGCAGCCTTTGGACTGCATATTGAAAATATCAATTGCTTTCCCCAAACATGCATTAAACAGTCACCCTACTTGCTGAAATTGGGACATATTAGGCTCCCAGACCAGAAAATCGGTCTTTAACATTCATAGGGTTAAAAAGCTTCTACTCCACAACCATCATTCAGAATCTTTCAATACTTAGTATACAAACACACTTGGTGTGGAGGGAGGCAGATTCAAGTTTGTTAAAATTAAGTCCCAGGATTCATATTGGTCTCCCTGAAGGAGCCTGTATTTTAACTTGGTACAATATGATGAATAATCCAATTTAGATCCATTGTTCAGAATCTTTCGATGTTTGGTATTCAAAATCCTTGTTGGGGGGGGGGGGGGGGGGGGGGGGGGGCTGTGCAAAACAGAGTTATAAATAATATTAAAAATGAATAAGCCTCTTGGTTGTCTTTTATTGATTATTTTTTATTGTTTTCCTGGAAATATATTATATAAGAGTATTTTAAGATTCATGTTATATATTAAAACATAAATTTTAACATTTTGTTTTGTTCTGTTGCTTTTATCCATGTAAGTTTGCTCCTTTTCCCAGTGCCTTCAAAGAAATATTTTCTATGTGCAGGGTTCTTATACTGTTTTGAATTCATTGAAAAGGTATTGACATTTGTTTTGGGCTAGAAAAGGTCTTGAAAAGTACGGAAAAATAGGCATGCAAGCCTTGTTAATATTGAATTAGTAAGGAAAATGCTAAAAAAAATTTAAAACACTTGAAGATCATTTTAATATAAAAAGATACCTTTAAAACACTTTGTAATTTAGTACTGTACTCATTGTAGTTCAAAAGTTTTGTTTGAGTGGACAAAGAAAAAAAATTAATGTTGGAAACTTTCCTGCCTTAACTGTTAAAGGCCAGGAGACTTGTATACATTTTTGATACTTTGACAGTCTACATCCTGTGACTCTGCAGTCCTTTATAGGTGGCCAAGACCTGTCTAAAAATGACGGCCAACTTTTTTAGAATGCAACTTGCAAATTTGCCCAGAGATTGCATATTGCGCAGAGATTGCAAATTGTGCCACCACTTCTGTTACTAAACTGATCGGTCAGAAGAAGGCATTAAGTTTTGACAAAAGAATGTTAAGTGTTAACAAAAGAATATTTCAAGATTTTTTGGAACTTTAATGTGTATGGACAGTGAGCCAACATGTCTGTAGTAAGTATTGGAATTGTTTTGGCTGGTAAGTGTAAGAACCCTGTGTGTGGGAACCCAAGGAAGCCTGGCTGTGCTTGTTGACTGCTGTAGAATAGTTCAGTCATTCTGTTAGAAGTCATTCAGAACAAATTGGCAACACCTGTGGGAAAAAGTCCTCAAGAGGTGAACAATCAAGTCATAAATGATATGTTGAACTTTACTCCATTTCACTTTAGTGACCAATATACCTCTAGCTGCTACAGTACAGTTACCATTAAATGGTCAAAATACATGCGAGGACAGTGTTGCCCTCGGGTACTTTTCTCAATCACAATAATCAGTCGTTTTCAGTAAATTTTCAAAGGAAGAAGCACTGGTGCTTCATTCATTGAAAATTTGATGGCAATTCCATTGTTTTATGTTGGAGATTCAATGTAGACACATGCATAGAAATGTTGCCCATGTTGTATTTTTACCTTTCCACAATGTCCATATTGTATTGTACATATGACCTTCAGCCCTACTGAAAGAAAGTTGAAGGAATTTTCAACTTCACGTCGATCAGATTTGGGTGTGTGACTCTCTCAATGGTCTCAATACATGACTAATTATATATTCACATGTGTGACCTCTGGAAGGTATTTTTTTCCCAGTGGAGTGCATATGTACAGATATTACAGATGCTTCTAAGCTGCACAGAACTCTAGATCAAGGGAGATATCTGTGTATACGTCAGTGCCCCACGGACATCAGCAGTCAACAAAAGCTTGTTTACAAGGCTAACTGGCTGCAAAAGATATCATTAAAACTTATCCTGCCAAAAAAAACTCCTTGACCTGTATTCTGTGAGAGCTTTTTGGAAATTTACAGAACATAGTGTCAAGGTAGAGATCTATGTTTACATCAGTGCCATAAAGATTTCAACACCCACCAGCAATCAAATTTATAGGTCTCACATTTATGTTGCAAAAGATGTCATTACAACCTACCCCACCTCCTCATCACAAACAAAGCTGTATAAAAAAACACTATTTAAGCTGAGCTGGTAAAAAAAAAAGTCTACTGGCTGCAATAGATTCCATTTCAACCTACACCTGGTAAAATCCTCCGAACAATGTATTCCATCTGAGATCTTTAAAGTGGCACAGCACTTCTGGTCACTGGGCATGCTTGCATTTATATCATTGGCCAAAGGAAATCAACAACAAGCCTATTTAAAGGTCAAACTAACTGGTTGCAAAAGATTTCATTACAATGCACTACACATAATTTGTTCCGTCACTATATTCCAGCTGAGCTGTTAAGCACTAATACAGTGCCTATGGTCACACAAGATGCCTGTGTTTATATCAGTGTTCCAAGGACATCAGAATTAAAGAGAAGGTTAATTTATAGGTTTCATCAACTGGTTAAAATTGACGTAATTGCAACCGATCTCCAGATAAAATGCTCCTTACACTATATACTAGGGTGAGCTCTTTGGAGCAGTACAGGGTTCATGATAAAGTGTTCCTAGGACATCAATACCAACAAGTAGTTAATTTATAGGTCTTGCAAACTGGCTGAAAGAGACTGCATTAGAACCAACCCCCTGTGCAGTGCTCATGGTGGAGGGACACACTGGTATGTACACTGTGTCAAGGACTAGGGCTGTCACGATTTTTTAATTTAGGAATTGATTAATCGTTGCAAATAATCAATAATAATCGATTAATCGTACCTAGATGACCCCCATCTCCCTCTCTTTGAAGTCGTTAAAAATGAAGTTCAAGTCAGTTGACGTACCTCAAGTAAACAACGAAGACAATCCTCTTTTAGGTACATTCAAAGCTTTGATGATCTGAACTTTTGAACCGTCAGTGTAATAATCAAGACAGGTTGTCAGTTGTGAACTTAACAAGTTCACAACTGCTGACCAGTCTTGATTATTACACTGACTGTTCAAAAGTTCAGAACATCAAAGCTTTGAATATATCTAAAAGACAAATGCTTCTAACAGCCTCTTGAGGTTTAACATCGACGTTCTTGACCTTTTACCTTTAGAAACACTAGTTTTTTCATCAAATTTTTACCTGCGCCAGCGGCAGTGCAGGTCTAGTAACTGCTCGACTCTGTCCATCAGTCCGTCCGAAACACTTCTTCCGTCAAAGTTTTCTTGGCTTCTATGAAAGGGAATCATTTTATATTTGGTCTGCTGCTTCAAAATGATGAGTTGTATCGTGTATCTAATTTTCAGATCTGCCGTGGCTGAATTGCATGCAGCGACGCAGGTCCAGACCCGGTATTGGTCTTAGCTTGTTTTAAGTTTATAAACGTCTAAAAGAAGGTAAAATTTACCGATTGTTCGACAACAAAAAATACTAATCGATTTTGTTGTGACCGATCGACAATCGATTAATCATGACAGCCTTACCAAGGACATCAAAACAGAAATTAATTTAGAGATCTTGTTACCTGGTTGCAATAGACATCATTACATCCTCCTAAAACATACGTTATTCTTTAAACTAAATTCCATCTGAGCTCCTAATGAGCTGCACAATGCTTATGTCAGAGATACACCTCTATTTAAATGAAAACTCAACATTAAGCTCAAATGTAGATCTTGGTAACTCGTTGCAATTGCAATTTTCTGCATAGAAAATGCTTCATACACTGTATTCCAGATGAGGTCTTTAGAGATCTACTGCACTTGTAGCTGTGTTTATATCACAATGGGGCCACAAGATCATTTATAGGTCTCACTAACTTGTTGCAATGGACTTCAATAAAACCTACCACACATTAATTGTTACTTACACTGTATTCCAGCTTTGCTCTTGAGAGCTATACACATTGTGGTAATGGGATCCACCTATATAATATTTATATTGGGGTCCCTAAGGCATCATAGCTCGACACAAGCTCATTAAAAGCTTTCACTAATTCATTGCAATAAACATCATTACAAAATTCTGCACAGAAAATGCTTCTTACACTGTATTCCAGCTGTGCAGCACATCTGGTCACGGTTGATGCTGGTATGTATATCTCTGTTCCAAGGGCATCAACTTCCAACAAGAAGCTGATTTATATCCCTCGCTAACTGGTTGGAATAAACGTCATTACAACCTTCCCCCAAATAAAATAGTCTTTACACTGTATTCCAGGTGAGCTCTTTAAAAGAGGTCTTTAACCCTTTGCATACTGCTGGCGGATATTCCTGCCCAACACAGGGGTTCTCTTGTCATTGAAACCAATATAATATGAACACATTTAATCAGATTTTCCCCTTGTAAATTGAATGACTTTTTTCATCAAAGATTTCTTGTGTTATACTGAGATTAATTTTTTTATCAAATCTAGTCATGGCTGCTTCAAAGCAGCCATGACTAGATTTTGATGAAAAATATCTTAAAAATACTCAGCAGGTTAAGAGTTAAACTGTATTCCAGGTGAGCTCTTTAAAGGGGTAGAGAGCTTACATTCGGGCCACACATATTTACACAAGCATTTCAAGGACATCAAAACCCCACAATAACCTGATCTGTAGGTTATTCTAACTGTTTGCAATGGGTATCATAATCAAACCCATGTAAAATGATTTTTATACTGTATACCAGCTGATCTCTTTAGCGCTGAATGGGGCTTATGGTCATGGAAGAAGCCTGTATTTATACCAGTATCCCAAGAACATCAGCATTCAACAACAAGGTCATTTATAGGTCTCACTACCTGATTTCAATAGACATCACTTCAACCTAGCACACAAGAACTGATAGTTACACTGTATTATAGCTGAGCACTTTTTATAACAGTGTGTCAAGGGTAAGAACATTCAACAGCAAACTCATTTATAGTTCTTCTTAACTATTTGAAATGGACATAATTGCAACCTAGAACCTACCCCATCATAAAATGCTCCTTACACCGAATAAAGATAAGCTCATTTGAGCTGTACAGGGTTCATGGCCAAGGGAGAGGCATGCATTTATATCAGTGCCCCAAGGACATCATCACCCAACAACAAGCTAATTTATAGGTAGGTACCTGGTTGCAATAGACGTAACAACCTACCATACATAAAATGATCCTTTCACTGTATTGCAGCTAAGCTCTTTAAAGCTGCACCACATTTATGGTCATGGGGGATGCCTGTATTGATATCAGTGTCAATAGAACATCAACATTTAACAAGCACATTTATAGATTTCACAACCTGGTTTCAATAGATGTCATTACAACCTACCACATGCAAAATGATCCTTACATTGTATTTCAGCTGATCTCTTTAAAGCTGTACATCACTTCTGGTCATTGACAATGATGGTATTTATGTCAGTGTCTCAAGGACTTTGTGATTCATCCACAAGATCATTTATAGGCCTTGATACCTGGTTTCAATAGACATCATTACAACCTACCAGTCATAAATGCTCCTCACACTGTATTCCAGCGAAGCTCTTTAGAGCTGTACAGCACTTTTGGTCATGGAGGATGCCTGTATTTGTATCAGTATCATGATTCAGCCACATGATTACTTATAGGTATTTGTAATCCATTGCAATAGGGGTCATTACAAACAAAATGGTCTTCACACTGTATTGCACATGAGCTCTTTAGAGTTGTGCAGACCTTATGTTTGGGAGACACATCTATAGTTACACAAGCACCTTAATGACATCAACACCCAAAACAAGCTAGCTTGTAAGTCTTGTGAAC
Source organism: Pictodentalium vernedei (assembly GCA_031216915.1). NCBI lineage: Eukaryota > Metazoa > Mollusca > Scaphopoda > Dentaliida > Dentaliidae > Pictodentalium > Pictodentalium vernedei. The sequence continues at coordinate 448,127,998 of CM062292.1, forward strand.
TGGTTACAATTGGTATCAGTACAAGCCATCCCCATAAAATGATCCTTACACTGTATTCTAGCTGAGTCTTGAGAGCTACATGGGGATTATGGTTACGGAAGAAGATGGTATTTATATCAGTGTCTCGAGGACATCAACATTTAACAACAAGCTAATTTATAGGTCGCTATTTGGTTGTAACATACGTCATAACAACATATCACAAAATGTAAAATGTTCCTTAACTTTATTCCAACTGAGCTTTTTCGACCTATATAGCACTTTGGTAATTTTTGACACACAAATCTATATCTGTGTTTCAAGGAAATCAACTCGCAACAAGAATCTATTTTATACCTCTTGTTAGCTGGTTGGAATAGACATCATTACAATCTTCCCACAAATAAAATGGTCTTTAGACTGTATTCTAGGTGAGCTCTTCGGTTGTGCAGAGCTTATGTTTGGGAGATACATCTATATTTACACAAGTATCTCCAGGGCATAAAGCCTGTATTTATATCAATGTCCCATGGACATCACTCATCTGTAAAAGTTCATTTATAGGTCTCATTGCCTGGTTGCAATAGACATTACACCCTACCACACAGAAATCGTTATTTACACTGTATTTCGGTTGAGTGCTTAACTGGTAAAGTGCTGAGTTTTTTCTGACAACAAATCAAAGCTCATCATATACTGCTCTCTTACATATAATTGGATAGTGCCTTATAGGCACTATCCAATTAAATGTCAGAGAGCAAGGTATTGTATAAAAAATGTGATTCATATCAGGGACAATAAAGGCTTCCTCAGGCAGAATGTAACTACAGACAGTTATTGCCTGTAACTTTTAGTAAAGCCCAAAATAGGGCTTCCAGCACTCTACCAGTTAAGAGCTATACGGTGCTGAACTGCTGATGGCCATGGGATATGTTTCTATTTATAACAGTGAACCAATGACAAACTCAACAAACACATTTATAGGTCTGGTTGAATAGATGTCATTGTAACCTATACCTACATATAAAAGCTTCTTACACTGTATTGCAGGTGAGCTGTGCAGGGTTTGTAGTCAAGGGAGAAACATGCATTCATATCAGTGTTCCAAGGGCATCAACACCCAACAAGAAGCTAATTTATAGGTCTTGCTTCCTTGTTGAAAGAGACAGCATTGGGACCAACTCAGAAGGAAAATGCTCTTAACTCTGTACTCCAGGTGAGCTCCTCAGAGCTGTTCAACACTTGTGGTTATGAAGGACACCTGTTTTTATATCAGTGTCCTAAGGCCATGGCGATTTAGCCACAAGATCATTTACCGGTCTCAATAACTCACTGCAATGGATTCCATAACAACATACCACACGTAAATTGTTACTTACATGGTATTCTAGCCGAGCTCTTAAGACCTATACAGTCCCTATGGTCATGGGATATGGCTGCATTCATATTAGTGTCCCTAGAATATCAAAACTAAATAACAAGCTGATTTATAGGTTTCACCAACTTGTTGCAATAAACATCATCACATTTTCTACAGAAAATGCTTGTTACACTGTACTCAATGTGAGCTCTTTAAAACTGTGCAGCGCTTCTGGTCATGGTTGATGCTGGTATGTTTATCTCTGTTCCAAGGATATCAACTTCCAACAAGAAGTTGATTTTTATCTCTCAATAACTGGTTAAAATAGATGTCATTACAACCTTCCCCAAATAAAACGGTCATTATGCTGTATTTGGTGAGCCCTTCAGAATTTTGCAGAGCTTATTTTTGTGTGACACATCTATATCTACACAAGCATCTCAAGAACATCAAAACCCCACAACTTGTACTAATTCCACCTGAGGTCTTGTACTAATTCCACCTGAGGTCTTTGTAGGTCTTGTTAACTAATTACAATGGGTAGCATGGGGTAGCATTACAACCCATCCCACATAGAATGATCCTTACATTGCATTCCAGCTGAGCTCTTTATTGCTGCATGGGGCCTATGATCATGGAAGAAACATGAATTTATATCAGTGTCCCAAGGACATCACAAATCTTCCAAGAAGGCATTTATAGGTCTCACTACCTTCTTGCAACAGACAGCATAACATCCTATCACAAGTAAATCTGTATTTAAACTGTATTCCAGTTGAGCTCTTAAGAGCTATACGGTGCTTATGGCCATGTGATATGTCTCTATTTATATCAGTGTCCCAAGGAATCCAAAACTCAACAACAAACTCATTTATTGGTCTTGCTATCTGGTTGAAATAGGCGTAATTGCAACATATCCCAACATAAAAAGCTTGTTACACTGTATTCCAGGTGAGCCCATTGGAGCTGTACAGGGTTTGTTGTCAAGGGAGAATCATACATTCATATCTGTGTCCGATAACTCTCAACAACAAGCTAATTTCTAGGTCATACTTCCTTGCTGAAAAACACAGCACTGAAACCAACCTTATGGTCTCTGGAAAAGCCTTTATTTATATCAGTAACCCAAGGATGTCAAAATCTAACAAAAAGATTATTTATAGGTCTCACTATCTAGTTGCAATAGGCGTCATTACAATGTAGCACACTTTAATTGTTAGTCACAGTGAATTCCACCTGAGCTCTTTAAAGGTGCATGTGGCTTAGGGTCACAGCAAAAGCCTGTATTTATATCATTAGTCCAGACATCAACATTTAACTAGAAGGTCATTTATAGGCTTCCTTTCAACCTAGCACACATGAATTATTAGTTACATTGTATTCCAGCTGAGCTCTTTAGAGCTACATGCACCTTGTGGTAACAGGAAAAATCTATATCTATATCAGTAGATATTTAACAAAAAGTTCATTTATAACTCTCACAACCAGTTTGCAATAGATGTCATTACAAAAATACACCTTGAATTTTAGTGACACTGTATTCCAGCTGAGCTGTCCAGAGCTGCTGATGAGGGCTCATAGTCACAGAAAATGGAAGTATTGATATTACTAGGCCAAGTATGTCAGCTTTTAACAAGTCATTTATAAGTTCCAATATCAATAGATGTCATCATAAAAATACACACCTGAATTATTAGTTACACTGTATTCCAGCCGAGCTATTTAGATCTGGATGTAGCTTATGCTCACAGTAAAAGTCTGTATTTATATCAGTAGCCCAAGAATGTCAACATTCAAGAGAAGGGTCATTTATAGGCATCATTACCTGATTGCAATGGACATCACTACAACCTAGAACACATGAATTGTTAGTTACACTGTATTTCAGCTGAGCTCTTTAGAGCTGATTGGGGTTAATGGTCTAAAAAGGCCAATTGGGGTCCAAGGTCACAAAAAGAGCAGTATTGATATTAGTAGCCCAAGGACATGAACATTTAACAGGAGACCACTCATAGGTATCATTACCTGATTACAATAGACATCGTTACAACCTAGCCCACAGGAATTCTTAGTTACACTGTATTCCAGCTGAGCTCTTTGGAGCTGGATAGAGCTTGTGGTCACATTAAAAGCCTGTATTTATATCTGTAGCCTGAGGACATCAATATTTAACTAGCAGTTCATTTATAGATCTTATTACCCGATTGCAAAATACATCATTAGAACCAAGCACACATGAAATATTAGTTATACTGTATTCCAGGTGAGCTCTTTAGAGCTGATAGGGATTAGTGATCTCAAAAAACGGCAATATTGATATTAGTAGCCCCAGGACTTCAACATTTAACAAGAATATCATTTATAGGTATCATTACCTCATTACAATAGACATCATTACAACCCACCCACACGAATTATTACTTACACTGTATTCCAGGTGAGCTCTTTAGAGCTGATAGGGATTAGTGGTCTCAAAAAACGGCAATATTGATATTAGTAGCCCCAGGACTTCAACATTTAACAAGAATATCATTTATAGGTATCATTACCTCATTACAATAGACATCATTACAACCCACCCACACGAATTATTAGTTACACTGTATTCCAGGTGAGCTCTTTAGAGCTGATAGGGATTAGTGATCTCAAAAAACGGCAATATTGATATTAGTAGCCCCAGGACTTCAACATTTAACAAGAATATCATTTATAGGTATCATTACCTCATTACAATAGACATCATTACAACCCACCCACACGAATTATTAGTTACACTGTATTCCAGGTGAGCTCTTTAGAGCTGATAGGGATTAGTGGTCTCAAAAAACGGCAATATTGATATTAGTAGCCCCAGGACTTCAACATTTAACAAGAATATCATTTATAGGTATCATTACCTCATTACAATAGACATCATTACAACCCACCCACACGAATTATTAGTTACACTGTATTCCAGGTGAGCTCTTTAGAGCTGATAGGGATTAGTGGTCTCAAAAAACGGCAATATTGATATTAGTAGCCCCAGGACTTCAACATTTAACAAGAATATCATTTATAGGTATCATTACCTCATTACAATAGACATCATTACAACCCACCCACACGAATTATTAGTTACACTGTATTCCAGGTGAGCTCTTTAGAGCTGATAGGGATTAGTGGTCTCAAAAAACGGCAATATTGATATTAGTAGCCCCAGGACTTCAACATTTAACAAGAATATCATTTATAGGTATCATTACCTCATTACAATAGACATCATTACAACCCACCCACACGAATTATTAGTTACACTGTATTCCAGGTGAGCTCTTTAGAGCTGATAGGGATTAGTGGTCTCAAAAAACGGCAATATTGATATTAGTAGCCCCAGGACTTCAACATTTAACAAGAATATCATTTATAGGTATCATTACCTCATTACAATAGACATCATTACAACCCACCCACACGAATTATTAGTTACACTGTATTCCAGGTGAGCTCTTTAGAGCTGATAGGGATTAGTGATCTCAAAAACGGCAATATTGATATTAGTAGCCCCAGGACTTCAACATTTAACAAGAATATCATTTATAGGTATCATTACCTCATTACAATAGACATCATTACAACCCACCCACACGAATTATTAGTTACACTGTATTCCAGGTGAGCTCTTTAGAGCTGATAGGGATTAGTGGTCTCAAAAAACGGCAATATTGATATTAGTAGCCCCAGGACTTCAACATTTAACAAGAATATCATTTATAGGTATCATTACCACATTACAATAGACATCATAACAACCCACCCACACGAATTATTAGTTACACTATATTCCAGGTGAGCTCTTTAGAGCTGATAGGGATTAGTGGTCTCAAAAAACGGCAATATTGATATTAGTAGCCCCAGGACTTCAACATTTAACAAGAATATCATTTATAGGTATCATTACCTCATTACAATAGACATCATTACAACCCACCCACACGAATTATTAGTTACACTGTATTCCAGGTGAGCTCTTTAGAGCTGATAGGGATTAGTGGTCTCAAAAAACGGCAATATTGATATTAGTAGCCCCAGGACTTCAACATTTAACAAGAATATCATTTATAGGTATCATTACCTCATTACAATAGACATCATTACAACCCACCCACACGAATTATTAGTTACACTGTATTCCAGGTGAGCTCTTTAGAGCTGATAGGGATTAGTGGTCTCAAAAAACGGCAATATTGATATTAGTAGCCCCAGGACTTCAACATTTAACAAGAATATCATTTATAGGTATCATTACCTCATTACAATAGACATCATTACAACCCACCCACACGAATTATTAGTTACACTGTATTCCAGGTGAGCTCTTTAGAGCCACTTGGGGTCCACGGTCACATAAAATGGCAGAATTGATATTAGTAGCCTAAGGACATCAACATTTAACAGGAAGACCATTCATAGGTACCATTACCTGATTGCAATAGATGTCATTACAACCTAGCCCACAGGAATTATCAGTGACACTGTATTCCAGCTGAGCTCTTTAGAGCCAATTGGGGTCCATGGTCATAGAAAATGGCAGAATTGATATTAGTAGCCTAAGGACATCAACATTTAACAGGAAGACCATTTATAGGTACCATTACCTGATTGCAATAGATGTCATTACAACCTAGCCCACAGGAATTATCAGTGACACTGTATTCCAGCTGAGCTCTTTAGAGCCGATTGGGATTAATGGTTTCAAAAAATGGCAGTATTGGTATTAGTAGGCCCAGGACTTCAACATTTAACAAGAAGATCATTTATAGGTATCATTACCTCATTACAATAGACATCATTACAACCCACCCACAGGAATTATTAGTTACACTGTATTCCAGGTGAGCTCTTTAGAGCCAATTGGGGTCCACGGACACAGAAAATGGCAGAATTGATATTAGTAGCCTAAGGACATCAACATTTAACAGGAAGACCATTCATAGGTACCATTACCTGATTGCAATAGATGTCATTACAACCTAGCCCACAGGAATTATCAGTGACACTGTATTCCAGCTGAGCTCATTAGAGCTGATTGGGGTTAATGGTCTCAAAAATCAGTAGTATTGATATTAGTAGGCCCAGGACTTCAACACTTAACAAGAATATCATTTGTAGGTATCATTACCTCATTACAATAGACATCATTACCACCCACCCACACGAATTATTAGTTACACTGTATTACAGGTGAGCTCTTTAGAGCCAATTGGGGTCCACGGTCACAGAAAATGGCAGAATTGATATTAGTAGCCTAAGGACATCAACATTTAACAGGAAGACCATTCATAGGTACCATTACCTGATTGCAATAGATGTCATTACAACCTAGCCCACAGGAATTATCAGTGACACTGTATTCCAGCTGAGCTCTTTAGAGCTGATTGGGGTTAATGGTTTCAAAAAACGGCAGTATTGATATTAGTAGGCCCAGGACTTCAACATTTAACAAGAATATCATTTATAGGTATCATTACCTCATTACAATAGACATCATTACAACCCACCCACACGAATTATTAGTTACACTGTATTCCAGGTGAGCTCTTTAGAGCCAATTGGGGTCCACGGTCACAGAAAATGGCAGAATTGATATTAGTAGCCTAAGGACATCAACATTTAACAGGAAGACCATTCATAGGTACCATTACCTGATTGCAATAGATGTCATTACAACCTAGCCCACAGGAATTATCAGTGACACTGTATTCCAGCTGAGCTCTTCAGAGCCGATTGGGATTAATGGTTTCAAAAAATGGCAGTATTGATATTAGTAGGCCCAGGACTTCAACATTTAACAAGAAGATCATTTATAGGTATCATTACCTCATTACAATAGACATCATTACAACCCACCCACAGGAATTATTAGTTACACTGTATTCCAGGTGAGCTCTTTAGAGCCAATTGGGGTCCACGGCCACAGAAAATGGCAGAATTGATATTAGTAGCCTAAGGACAGCAACATTTAACAGGAAGACCATTCATAGGTACCATTATCTGATTGCAATAGATGTCATTACAACCTAGCCCACAGGAATTATCAGTGACACTGTATTCCAGCTGAGCTCTTTAGAGCTGATTGGGGTTAATGGTCTCAAAAATCGGTAGTATTGATATTAGTAGCCCCAGGACTTCAACATTTAACAAGAATATCATTTATAGGTATCATTACCTCATTACAATAGACGTCATTACAACCCAGCCCACAGGAATTATTAGTTACACTGTATTCCAGGTGAGCTCTTTAGAGCCAATTGGGGTCCAGGGTCACAGAAAAGGGCAGAATTGATATTAGTAGCCTAAGGACATCAACATATAACAGGAAGACCATTCATAGGTATCATTACCTGATTGCAATAGATGTCATTACAACCTAGCCCACAGGAATTAACAGTGACACTGTATTCCAGCTGAGCTCTTTAGAGCCGATTGGGGTTAATGGTTTCAAAAAACGGCAGTATTGATATTAGTAGGCCCAGGACTTCAACATTTAACAAGAAGATCATTTATAGGTATCATTACCTCATTACAATAGACATCATTACAACCCACCCACACGAATTATTAGTTACACTGTACTCCAGGTGAGCTCTTTAGAGCCAATTGGGGTCCCCGGTCACAGAAAATGGCAGAATTGATATTAGTAGCCTAAGGACATCAACATTTAACAGGAAGACCATTCATAGGTACCATTACCTGATTGCAATAGATGTCATTACAACCTAGCCCACAGGAATTATCAGTGACACTGTATTCCAGCTGAGCTCTTTAGAGCTGATTGGAGTTAATGGTTTCAAAAAACGGCAGTATTGATATTAGTAGGCCCAGGACTTCAACATTTAACAAGAATATCATTTATAGGTATCATTACCTCATTACAATAGACATCATTACAACCCACCCACACAAATTATTAGTTACACTGTATTCCAGGTGAGCTCTTTAGAGCCAATTGGGGTCCACGGTCACAGAAAATGGCAGAATTGATATTAGTAGCCTAAGGACATCAACATTTAACAGGAAGACCATTCATAGGTACCATTACCTGATTGCAATAGATGTCATTACAACCTAGCCCACAGGAATTATCAGTGACACTGTATTCCAGCTGAGCTCTTTAGAGCTGATTGGGGTTAATGGTTTCAAAAAACGGCAGTATTGATATTAGTAGGCCCAGGACTTCAACATTTAACAAGAAGATCATTTATAGGTATCATTACCTCATTACAATAGACATCATTACAACCCACCCACACGAATTATTAGTTACACTGTATTCCAGGTGAGCTCTTTAGAGCCAATTGGGGTCCACGGTCACAGAAAATGGCAGAATTGATATTAGTAGCCTAAGGACATCAACATTTAACAGGAAGACCATTCATAGGTACCATTACCTGATTGCAATAGATGTCATTACAACCTAGCCCACAGGAATTATCAGTGACACTGTATTCCAGCTGAGCTCTTTAGAGCTGATTGGGGTTAATGGTCTCAAAAATCGGTAGTATTGATATTACTAGCCCCAGGACTTCAACATTTAACAAGAATATCATTTATAGGTATCATTACCTCATTACAATAGACGTCATTACCACCCACCCACACGAATTATTAGTTACACTGTATTCCAGGTGAGCTCTTTAGAGCCAATTGGGGTCCATGGTCATAGAAAATGGCAGAATTGATATTAGTAGCCTAAGGACATCAACATTTAACAGGAAGACCATTTATAGGTACCATTACCTGATTGCAATAGATGTCATTACAACCTAGCCCACAGGAATTATCAGTGACACTGTATTCCAGCTGAGCTCTTTAGAGCCGTTTGGGATTAATGGTTTCAAAAAATGGCAGTATTGGTATTAGTAGGCCCAGGACTTCAACATTTAACAAGAAGATCATTTATAGGTATCATTACCTCATTACAATAGACATCATTACAACCCACCCACAGGAATTATTAGTTACACTGTATTCCAGGTGAGCTCTTTAGAGCCAATTGGGGTCCACGGTCACAGAAAATGGCAGAATTGATATTAGTAGCCTAAGGACATCAACATTTAACAGGAAGACCATTCATAGGTACCATTACCTGATTGCAATAGATGTCATTACAACCTAGCCCACAGGAATTATCAGTGACACTGTATTCCAGCTGAGCTCATTAGAGCTGATTGGGGCTAATGGTCTCAAAAATCAGTAGTATTGATATTAGTAGGCCCAGGACTTCAACACTTAACAAGAATATCATTTATAGGTATCATTACCTCATTACAATACACATCATTACCACCCACCCACACGAATTATTAGTTACACTGTATTACAGGTGAGCTCTTTAGAGCCAATTGGGGTCCACGGTCACAGAAAATGGCAGAATTGATATTAGTAGCCTAAGGACATCAACATTTAACAGGAAGACCATTCATAGGTATCATTACCTGATTGCAATAGATGTCATTACAACCTAGCCCACAGGAATTATCAGTGACACTGTATTCCAGCTGAGCTCTTTAGAGCTGATTGGGGTTAATGGTTTCAAAAAACGGCAGTATTGATATTAGTAGGCCCAGGACTTCAACATTTAACAAGAATATCATTTATAGGTATCATTACCTCATTACAATAGACATCATTACAACCCACCCACACGAATTATTAGTTACACTGTATTCCAGGTGAGCTCTTTAGAGCCAATTGGGGTCCACGGCCACAGAAAATGGCAGAATTGATATTAGTAGCCTAAGGACATCAACATTTAACAGGAAGACCATTCATAGGTACCATTATCTGATTGCAATAGATGTCATTACAACCTAGCCCACAGGAATTATCAGTGACACTGTATTCCAGCTGAGCTCTTTAGAGCTGATTGGGGTTAATGGTCTCAAAAATCAGTAGTATTGATATTAGTAGCCCCAGGACTTCAACATTTAACAAGAATATCATTTATAGGTATCATTATCTCATTACAATAGACGTCATTACAACCCAGCCCACAGGAATTATTAGTTACACTGTATTCCAGGTGAGCTCTTTAGAGCCAATTGGGGTCCAGGGTCACAGAAAAGGGCAGAATTGATATTAGTAGCCTAAGGACATCAACATATAACAGGAAGACCATTCATAGGTATCATTACCTGATTGCAATAGATGTCATTACAACCTAGCCCACAGGAATTAACAGTGACACTGTATTCCAGCTGAGCTCTTTAGAGCCGATTGGGGTTAATGGTTTCAAAAAACGGCAGTATTGATATTAGTAGGCCCAGGACTTCAACATTTAACAAGAAGATCATTTATAGGTATCATTACCTCATTACAATAGACATCATTACAACCCACCCACACGAATTATTAGTTACACTGTATTCCAGGTGAGCTCTTTAGAGCCAATTGGGGTCCACGGTCACAGAAAATGGCAGAATTGATATTAGTAGCCTAAGGACATCAACATTTAACAGGAAGACCATTTATAGGTACCATTACCTGATTGCAATAGATGTCATTACAACCTAGCCCACAGGAATTATCAGTGACACTGTATTCCAGCTGAGCTCTTTAGAGCTGATTGGAGTTAATGGTTTCAAAAAACGGCAGTATTGATATTAGTAGGCCCAGGACTTCAACATTTAACAAGAATATCAATTATAGGTATCATTACCTCATTACAATAGACGTCATTACAACCCAGCCCACAGGAATTATTAGTTACACTGTATTCCAGGTGAGCTCTTTAGAGCCAATTGGGGTCCAGGGTCACAGAAAAGGGCAGAATTGATATTAGTAGCCTAAGGACATCAACATATAACAGGAAGACCATTCATAGGTATCATTACCTGATTGCAATAGATGTCATTACAACCTAGCCCACAGGAATTAACAGTGACACTGTATTCCAGCTGAGCTCTTTAGAGCCGATTGGGGTTAATGGTTTCAAAAAACGGCAGTATTGATATTAGTAGGCCCAGGACTTCAACATTTAACAAGAAGATCATTTATAGGTATCATTACCTCATTACAATAGACATCATTACAACCCACCCACACGAATTATTAGTTACACTGTATTCCAGGTGAGCTCTTCAGAGCCAATTGGGGTCCACGGTCACAGAAAATGGCAGAATTGATATTAGTAGCCTAAGGACATCAACATTTAACAGGAAGACCATTCATAGGTACCATTACCTGATTGCAATAGATGTCATTACAACCTAGCCCACAGGAATTATCAGTGACACTGTATTCCAGCTGAGCTCTTTAGAGCTGATTGGAGTTAATGGTTTCAAAAAACGGCAGTATTGATATTAGTAGGCCCAGGACTTCAACATTTAACAAGAATATCATTTATAGGTATCATTACCTCATTACAATAGACATCATTACAACACACCCACACAAATTATTAGTTACACTGTATTCCAGGTGAGCTCTTTAGAGCCAATTGGGGTCCACGGTCACAGAAAATGGCAGAATTGATATTAGTAGCCTAAGGACATCAACATTTAACAGGAAGACCATTCATAGGTACCATTACCTGATTGCAATAGATGTCATTACAACCTAGCCCACAGGAATTATCAGTGACACTGTATTCCAGCTGAGCTCTTTAGAGCTGATTGGGGTTAATGGTTTCAAAAAACGGCAGTATTGATATTAGTAGGCCCAGGACTTCAACATTTAACAAGAAGATCATTTATAGGTATCATTACCTCATTACAATAGACATCATTACAACCCACCCACACGAATTATTAGTTACACTGTATTCCAGGTGAGCTCTTTAGAGCCAATTGGGGTCCACGGTCACAGAAAATGGCAGAATTGATATTAGTAGCCTAAGGACATCAACATTTAACAGGAAGACCATTCATAGGTACCATTACCTGATTGCAATAGATGTCATTACAACCTAGCCCACAGGAATTATCAGTGACACTGTATTCCAGCTGAGCTCTTTAGAGCTGATTGGAGTTAATGGTTTCAAAAAACGGCAGTATTGATATTAGTAGGCCCAGGACTTCAACATTTAACAAGAATATGATTTATAGGTATATTACCTCATTACAATAGACATCATTACAACCCACCCACACAAATTATTAGTTACACTGTATTCCAGGTGAGCTCTTTAGAGCCAATTGGGGTCCACGGTCACAGAAAATGGCAGAATTGATATTAGTAGCCTAAGGACATCAACATTTAACAGGAAGACCATTCATAGGTACCATTACCTGATTGCAATAGATGTCATTACAACCTAGCCCACAGGAATTATCAGTGATACTGTATTCCAGCTGAGCTCTTTAGAGCTGATTGGGGTTAATGGTTTCAAAAAACGGCAGTATTGATATTATTAGGCCCAGGACTTCAACATTTAACAAGAAGATCATTTATAGGTATCATTACCTCATTACAATAGACATCATTACAACCCACCCACACGAATTATTAGTTACACTGTATTCCAGGTGAGCTCTTTAGAGCCAATTGGGGTCCACGGTCACAGAAAATGGCAGAATTGATATTAGTAGCCTAAGGACATCAACATTTAACAGGAAGACCATTCATAGGTACCATTACCTGATTGCAATAGATGTCATTACAACCTAGCCCACAGGAATTATCAGTGACACTGTATTCCAGCTGAGCTCTTTAGAGCCGATTGGGGTTAATGGTTTCAAAAAACAGCAGTATTGATATTAGTAGGCCCAGGACTTCAACATTTAACAAGAAGATCATTTATAGGTATCACAACCTCATTACAATAGACATCAGTACAACCCACCCACAGGAATTATTAGTTACACTGTATTCCAGGTGAGCTCTTTAGAGCCAATTGGGGTCCACAGTCACAGAAAATGGCAGAATTGATATTAGTAGCCTAAGGACATCAACATTTAACAGGAAGACCATTCATAGGTACCATTGCCTGATTGCAATAGATGTCATTACAACCTAGCCCACAGGAATTATCAGTGACACTGTATTCCAGCTGAGCTCATTAGAGCTGATTGGGGTTAATGGTCTCAAAAATCAGTAGTATTGATATTAGTAGGCCCAGGACTTCAACACTTAACAAGAATATCATTTATAGGTATTATTACCTCATTACAATAGACATCATTACCACCCACCCACACGAATTATTAGTTACACTGTATTACAGGTGAGCTCTTTAGAGCCAATTGGGGTCCACGGTCACAGAAAATGGCAGAATTGATATTAGTAGCCTAAGGACATCAACATTTAACAGGAAGACCATTCATAGGTACCATTACCTGATTGCAATAGATGTCATTACAACCTAGCCCACAGGAATTATCAGTGACACTGTATTCCAGCTGAGCTCTTTAGAGCTGATTGGGGTTAATGGTCTCAACAATCGGTAGTATTGATATTACTAGCCCCAGGACTTCAACATTTAACAAGAATATCATTTATAGGTATCATTACCTCATTACAATAGACGTCATTACCAACCACCCACACGAATTATTAGTTACACTGTATTCCAGGTGAGCTCTTTAGAGCCAATTGGGGTCCATGGTCATAGAAAATGGCAGAATTGATATTAGTAGCCTAAGGACATCAACATTTAACAGGAAGACCATTTATAGGTACCATTACCTGATTGCAATAGATGTCATTACAACCTAGCCCACAGGAATTATCAGTGACACTGTATTCCAGCTGAGCTCTTTAGAGCCGATTGGGATTAATGGTTTCAAAAAATGGCAGTATTGGTATTAGTAGGCCCAGGACTTCAACATTTAACAAGAAGATCATTTATAGGTATCATTACCTCATTACAATAGACATCATTACAACCCACCCACAGGAATTATTAGTTACACTGTATTCCAGGTGAGCTCTTTAGAGCCAATTGGGGTCCACGGTCACAGAAAATGGCAGAATTGATATTAGTAGCCTAAGGACATCAACATTTAACAGGAAGACCATTCATAGGTACCATTACCTGATTGCAATGGATGTCATTACAACCTAGCCCACAGGAATTATCAGTGACACTGTATTCCAGCTGAGCTCATTAGAGCTGATTGGGGTTAATGGTCTCAAAAATCAGTAGTATTGATATTAGTAGGCCCAGGACTTCAACACTTAACAAGAATATCATTTGTAGGTATCATTACCTCATTACAATAGACATCATTACCACCCACCCACACGAATTATTAGTTACACTGTATTACAGGTGAGCTCTTTAGGGCCAATTGGGGTCCACGGTCACAGAAAATGGCAGAATTGATATTAGTAGCCTAAGGACATCAACATTTAACAGGAAGACCATTTATAGGTACCATTACCTGATTGCAATAGATGTCATTACAACCTAGCCCACAGGAATTATCAGTGACACTGTATTCCAGCTGAGCTCTTTAGAGCTGATTGGGGTTAATGGTTTCAAAAAACGGCAGTATTGATATTAGTAGGCCCAGGACTTCAACATTTAACAAGAATATCATTTATAGGTATCATTACCTCATTACAATAGACATCATTACAACCCACCCACACGAATTATTAGTTACACTGTATTCCAGGTGAGCTCTTTAGAGCCAATTGGGGTCCACGGTCACAGAAAATGGCAGAATTGATATTAGTAGCCTAAGGACATCAACATTTAACAGGAAGACCATTCATAGGTACCATTACCTGATTGCAATAGATGTCATTACAACCTAGCCCACAGGAATTATCAGTGACACTGTATTCCAGCTGAGCTCTTCAGAGCCGATTGGGATTAATGGTTTCAAAAAATGGCAGTATTGATATTAGTAGGCCCAGGACTTCAACATTTAACAAGAAGATCATTTATAGGTATCATTACCTCATTACAATAGACATCATTACAACCCACCCACAGGAATTATTAGTTACACTGTATTCCAGGTGAGCTCTTTAGAGCCAATTGGGGTCCACGGCCACAGAAAATGGCAGAATTGATATTAGTAGCCTAAGGACAGCAACATTTAACAGGAAGACCATTCATAGGTACCATTATCTGATTGCAGTAGATGTCATTACAACCTAGCCCACAGGAATTATCAGTGACACTGTATTCCAGCTGAGCTCTTTAGAGCTGATTGGGGTTAATGGTCTCAAAAATCGGTAGTATTGATATTAGTAGCCCCAGGACTTCAACATTTAACAAGAATATCATTTATAGGTATCATTACCTCATTACAATAGACGTCATTACAACCCAGCCCACAGGAATTATTAGTTACACTGTATTCCAGGTGAGCTCTTTAGAGCCAATTGGGGTCCAGGGTCACAGAAAAGGGCAGAATTGATATTAGTAGCCTAAGGACATCAACATATAACAGGAAGACCATTCATAGGTATCATTACCTGATTGCAATAGATGTCATTACAACCTAGCCCACAGGAATTAACAGTGACACTGTATTCCAGCTGAGCTCTTTAGAGCCGATTGGGGTTAATGGTTTCAAAAAACGGCAGTATTGATATTAGTAGGCCCAGGACTTCAACATTTAACAAGAAGATCATTTATAGGTATCATTACCTCATTACAATAGACATCATTACAACCCACCCACACGAATTATTAGTTACACTGTATTCCAGGTGAGCTCTTTAGAGCCAATTGGGGTCCACGGTCACAGAAAATGGCAGAATTGATATTAGTAGCCTAAGGACATCAACATTTAACAGGAAGACCATTCATAGGTACCATTACCTGATTGCAATAGATGTCATTACAACCTAGCCCACAGGAATTATCAGTGACACTGTATTCCAGCTGAGCTCTTTAGAGCGGATTGGAGTTAATGGTTTCAAAAAACGGCAGTATTGATATTAGTAGGCCCAGGACTTCAACATTTAACAAGAATATCATTTATAGGTATCATTACCTCATTACAATAGACATCATTACAACCCACCCACACAAATTATTAGTTACACTGTATTCCAGGTGAGCTCTTTAGAGCCAATTGGGGTCCACGGTCACAGAAAATGGCAGAATTGATATTAGTAGCCTAAGGACATCAACATTTAACAGGAAGACCATTCATAGGTACCATTACCTGATTGCAATAGATGTCATTACAACCTAGCCCACAGGAATTATCAGTGACACTGTATTCCAGCTGAGCTCTTTAGAGCTGATTGGGGTTAATGGTTTCAAAAAACGGCAGTATTGATATTAGTAGGCCCAGGACTTCAACATTTAACAAGAAGATCATTTATAGGTATCATTACCTCATTACAATAGACATCATTACAACCCACCCACACGAATTATTAGTTACACTGTATTCCAGGTGAGCTCTTTAGAGCCAATTGGGGTCCACGGTCACAGAAAATGGCAGAATTGATATTAGTAGCCTAAGGACATCAACATTTAACAGGAAGACCATTCATAGGTACCATTACCTGATTGCAATAGATGTCATTACAACCTAGCCCACAGGAATTATCAGTGACACTGTATTCCAGCTGAGCTCTTTAGAGCTGATTGGAGTTAATGGTTTCAAAAAACGGCAGTATTGATATTAGTAGGCCCAGGACTTCAACATTTAACAAGAATATCATTTATAGGTATCATTACCTCATTACAATAGACATCATTACAACCCACCCACACAAATTATTAGTTACACTGTATTCCAGGTGAGCTCTTTAGAGCCAATTGGGGTCCACGGTCACAGAAAATGGCAGAATTGATATTAGTAGCCTAAGGACATCAACATTTAACAGGAAGACCATTCATAGGTACCATTACCTGATTGCAATAGATGTCATTACAACCTAGCCCACAGGAATTATCAGTGACACTGTATTCCAGCTGAGCTCTTTAGAGCTGATTGGGGTTAATGGTTTCAAAAAACGGCAGTATTGATATTAGTAGGCCCAGGACTTCAACATTTAACAAGAAGATCATTTATAGGTATCATTACCTCATTACAATAGACATCATTACAACCCACCCACACGAATTATTAGTTACACTGTATTGCAGGTGAGCTCTTTAGAGCCAATTGGGGTCCACGGTCACAGAAAATGGCAGAATTGATATTAGTAGCCTAAGGACATCAACATTTAACAGGAAGACCATTCATAGGTACCATTACCTGATTGCAATAGATGTCATTACAACCTAGCCCACAGGAATTATCAGTGACACTGTATTCCAGCTGAGCTCTTTAGAGCCGATTGGGGTTAATGGTTTCAAAAAACGGCAGTATTGATATTAGTAGGCCCAGGACTTCAACATTTAACAAGAAGATCATTTATAGGTATCACAACCTCATTACAATAGACATCAGTACAACTCACCCACAGGAATTATTAGTTACACTGTATTCCAGGTGAGCTCTTTAGAGCCAATTGGGGTCCACAGTCACAGAAAATGGCAGAATTGATATTAGTAGCCTAAGGACATCAACATTTAACAGGAAGACCATTTATAGGTACCATTACCTGATTGCAATAGATGTCATTACAACCTAGCCCACAGGAATTATCAGTGACACTGTATTCCAGCTGACCTCTTTAGAGCCGATTGGGATTAATGGTTTCAAAAAATGGCAGTATTGATATTAGTAGGCCCAGGACTTCAACATTTAACAAGAAGATCATTTATAGGTATCATTACCTCATTACAATAGACATCATTACAACCCACCCACAGGAATTATTAGTTACACTGTATTCCAGGTGAGCTCTTTAGAGCCAATTGGGGTCCAAAGTCACAGAAAAGGGCAGAATTGATATTAGTAGCCTAAGGACATCAACATTTAACAGGAAGACCATTCATAGGTATCATTATCTGATTGCAATAGATGTCATTACAACCTAGCTCACAGGAATTAACAGTGACACTGTATTCCAGCTGAGCTCTTTAGAGCCGATTGGGGTTAATGGTTTCAAAAAATGGCAGTATTGATATTAGTAGGCCCAGGACTTCAACATTTAACAAGAAGATCATTTATAGGTATCATTACCTCATTACAATAGACATCATTACAACCCACCCACAGGAATTATTAGTTACACTGTATTCCAGGTAAGCTCTTTAGAGCCAATTGGGGTCCAAGGTCACAGAAAAGGGCAGAATTGATATTAGTAGCCTAAGGACATCAACATTTAACAGGAAGACCGTTCATAGGTATCATTACCTCATTACAATAGACGTCATTACAACCCAGCCCACAGGAATTATTAGTTACACTGTATTCCAGGTGAGCTCTTTAGAGCCAATTGGGGTCCAAGGTCACAGAAAATGGCAGAATTGATATTAGTAGCCTAAGGACATCAACATTTAACAGGAAGACCATTTATAGGTACCATTACCTGATTGCAATAGATGTCATTACAACCTAGCCCACAGGAATTATCAGTGACACTGTATTCCAGCTGAGCTCTTTAGAGCCGATTGGGATTAATGGTTTCAAAAAATGGCAGTATTGGTATTAGTAGGCCCAGGTCTTCAACATTTAACAAGAAGATCATTTATAGGTATCATTACCTCATTACAATAGACATCATTACCACCCACCCACACGAATTATTAGTTACACTGTAGTACAGGTGAGCTCTTTAGAGCCAATTGGGGTCCACGGTCACAGAAAATGGCAGAATTGATATTAGTAGCCTAAGGACATCAACATTTAACAGGAAGACCATTCATAGGTACCATTACCTGATTGCAATAGACATCATTACCACCCACCCACACAAATTATTAGTTACACTGTATTCCAGGTGAGCTCTTTAGAGCCAATTGGGGTCCACGGTCACAGAAAATGGCAGAATTGATATTAGTAGCCTAAGGACATCAACATATAACAGGAAGACCATTCATAGGTATCATTTCCTGATTACAATAGATGTCATTACAACCTAGCCCACAGGAATTATCAGTGACACTGTATTCCAGCTGAGCTCTTTAGAGCTGATTGGGGTTAATGGTCTCAAAAATCGGTAGTATTGACATTAGTAGCCCCAGGACTTCAACATTTAACAAGAATATCATTTATAGGTATCATTACCTCATTACAATAGACGTCATTACAACCCAGCCCACAGGAATTATTAGTTACACTGTATTCCAGGTGAGCTCTTTAGAGCCAATTGGGGTCCAAGGTCACAGAAAATGGCAGAATTGATATTAGTAGCCTAAGGACATCAACATTTAACAGGAAGACCATTCATAGGTATCATTACCTGATTGGAATAGATGTCATTACAACCGAGCCCACAGGAATCATCAGTGACACTGTATTCCAGCTGAGCTCTTTAGAGCCGATTGGGGTTAATGGTTTCAAAAAACGGCAGTATTGATATTAGTAGGCCCAGGACTTCAACATTTAACAAGAAGATCATTTATAGGTATCATTACCTCATTACAATAGACATCATTACAACCCACCCACAGGAATTATTAGTTACACTGTATTCCAGATGAGCTCTTTAGAGCCAATTGGGGTCCACGGTCACAGAAAATGGCAGAACTGATATTAGTAGCCTAAGGACATCAACATTTAACAGGAAGGCCATTCATAGGTACCATTACCTGATTGCAATAGACATCATTACCACCCACCCACACAAATTATTAATTACACTGTATTCCAGATGAGCTCTTTAGAGCCAATTGGGGTCCACGGTCACAGAAAATGGCAGAATTGATATTAGTAGCCTAAGGACATCAACATTTAACAGGAAGACCATTCATAGGTATCATTACCTGATTGCAATAGATGTCATTACAACCTAGCCCACAGGAATTATCAGTGACACTGTATTCCAGCTGAGCTCTTTAGAGCCGATTGGGGTTAATGGTTTCAAAAAACGGAAGTATTGATATTAGTAGGCTCAGGACTTCAACATTTAACAAGAAGACCATTTATAGGTATCATTACCTCATTACAATAGACATCATTACAACCCACCCACACGAATTATTAATTACACTGTATTCCAGGTGAGCTCTTTAGAGCCAATTGGGGTCCACTGTCACAGAAAATGGCAGAATTGATATTAGTAGCCTAAGGACATCAACATTTAACAGGAAGACCATTCATAGGTACCATTACCTGATTGCAATAGATGTCATTACAACCTAGCCCACAGGAACTATCAGTGACACTGTATTCCAGCTGAGCTCTTTAGAGCTGATTGGGGTTAATGGTCTCAAAAATCGGTAGTATTGATATTACTAGCCCCAGGACTTCAACATTTAACAAGAATATCATTTATAGGTATCATTACCTCATTACAATAGACGTCATTACCACCCACCCACACGAATTATTAGTTACACTGTATTCCAAGTGAGCTCTTTAGAGCCACTTGGGGTCCACGGTCACATAAAATGGCAGAATTGATATTAGTAGCCTAAGGACATCAACATTTAACAGGAAGACCATTCATAGGTATCATTACCTGATTGGAATAGATGTCATTACAACCTAGCCCACAGGAATCATCAGTGACACTGTATTCCAGCTGAGCTCTTTAGAGCTGATTGGGGTTAATGGTTTTAAAAAACGGCAGTATTGATATTAGTAGGCCCAGGACTTCAACATTTAACAAGAAGATCATTTATAGGTATCACTACCTCATTACAATAGACATCAGTACAACCCACCCACAGGAATTATTAGTTACACTGTATTCCAGGTGAGCTCTTTAGAGCCAATTGGGGTCCACAGTCACAGAAAATGGCAGAATTGATATTAGTAGCCTAAGGACATCAACATTTAACAGGAAGACCATTTATAGGTACCATTACCTGATTGCAATAGATGTCATTACAACCTAGCTCACAGGAATTATCAGTGACACTGTATTCCAGCTGAGCTCTTTAGAGCCGATTGGGATTAATGGTTTCAAAAAATGGCAGTATTGATATTAGTAGGCCCAGGACTTCAACATTTAACAAGAATATCATTTATAGGTATCATTACCTCATTACAATAGACGTCATTACAACCCAGCCCACAGGAATTATTAGTTACACTGTATTCCAGGTGAGCTCTTTAGAGCCAATTGGGGTCCAAGGTCACAGAAAATGGCAGAATTGATATTAGTAGCCTAAGGACATCAACATTTAACAGGAAGACCATTCATAGGTATCATTACCTGATTGCAATAGATGTCATTACAACCTAGCCCACAGGAATTATCAGTGACACTGTATTCCAGCCGAGCTCTTTAGAGCCGATTGGGGTTAATGGTTTCAAAAAACGGAAGTATTGATATTAGTAGGCTCAGGACTTCAACATTTAACAAGAAGATCATTTATAGGTATCATTACCTCATTACCATAGACATCATTACAACCCACCCACACGAATTATTAGTTACACTGTATTCCAGGTGAGCTCTTTAGAGCCACTTGGGGTCCACGGTCACATAAAATGGCAGAATTGATATTAGTAGCCTAAGGACATCAACATTTAACAGGAAGACCATTCATAGGTATCATTACCTGATTGGAATAGATGTCATTACAACCGAGCCCACAGGAATCATCAGTGACACTGTATTCCAGCTGAGCTCTTTAGAGCCGATTGGGGTTAATGGTTTCAAAAAACGGCAGTATTGATATTAGTAGGCCCAGGACTTCAACATTTAACAAGAAGATCATTTATAGGTATCATTACCTCATTACAATAGACATCATTAAAACCCACCCACAGGAATTATTAGTTACACTGTATTCCAGGTGAGCTCTTTAGAGCCAATTGGGGTCCACGGCCACAGAAAATGGCAGAATTGATATTAGTAGCCTAAGGACATCAACATTTAACAGGAAGACCATTCATAGGTACCATTACCTGATTGCAATAGATGTCATTACAACCTAGCCCACAGGAATTATCAGTGACACTGTATTCAGCTGAGCTCTTTAGAGCTGATTGGGGTTAATGGTCTCAAAAATCGGTAGTATTGATATTAGTAGCCCCAGGACTTCAACATTTAACAAGAATATCATTTATATGTATCATTACCTCATTACAATAGACGTCATTACAACCCAGCCCACAGGAATTATTAGTTACACTGTATTCCAGGTGAGCTCTTTAGAGCCAATTGGGGTCCAAGGTCACAGAAAAGGGCAGAATTGATATTAGTAGCCTAAGGACATCAACATTTAACAGGAAGACCATTCATAGGTATCATTATCTGATTGCAATAGATGTCATTACAACCTAGCCCACAGGAATTAACAGTGACACTGTATTCCAGCTGAGCTCTTTAGAGCCGATTGGGGTTAATGGTTTCAAAAAATGGCAGTATTGATATTAGTAGGCCCAGGACTTCAACATTTAACAAGAATATCATTTATAGGTATCATTACCTCATTACAATAGACGTCATTACAACCCAGCCCACAGGAATTATTAGTTACACTGTATTCCAGGTGAGCTCTTTAGAGCCAATTGGGGTCCAAGGTCACAGATAAAGGCAGAATTGATATTAGTAGCCTAAGGACATCAACATTTAACAGGAAGACCATTCATAGGTATCATTATCTGATTGCAATAGATGTCATTACAACCTAGCCCACAGGAATTAACAGTGACACTGTATTCCAGCTGAGCTCTTTAGAGCCGATTGGGGTTAATGGTTTCAAAAAATGGCAGTATTGATATTAGTAGGCCCAGGACTTCAACATTTAACAAGAATATCATTTATAGGTACCATTACCTCATTACAATAGACGTCATTACAACCCAGCCCACAGGAATTATTAGTTACACTGTATTCCAGGTGAGCTCTTTAGAGCCAATTGGGGTCCAAGGTCACAGAAAAGGGCAGAATTGATATTAGTAGCCTAAGGACATCAACATTTAACAGGAAGACCATTCATAGGTATCATTACCTGATTGCAATAGATGTCATTACAACCTAGCCCACAGGAATTATCAGTGACACTGTATTCCAGCCGAGCTCTTTAGAGCCGATTGGGGTTAATGGTTTCAAAAAATGGAAGTATTGATATTAGTAGGCCCAGGACTTCAACATTTAACAAGAAGATCATTTATAGGTATCATTACCTCATTACAATAGACATCATTACAACCCACCCGCAGGAATTATTAGTTACAC
Source organism: Pictodentalium vernedei (assembly GCA_031216915.1). NCBI lineage: Eukaryota > Metazoa > Mollusca > Scaphopoda > Dentaliida > Dentaliidae > Pictodentalium > Pictodentalium vernedei. Next base: position 448,151,483 of record CM062292.1, read on the forward strand.
TGTATTCCAGGTGAGCTCTTTAGAGCCAATTGGGGTCCACGGTCACAGAAAATGGCAGAATTGATATTAGTAGCCTAAGGACATCAACATTTAACAGGAAGACCATTCATAGGTACCATTACCTGATTGCAATAGATGTCATTACAACCTAGCCCACAGGAATTATCAGTGACACTGTATTCCAGCTGAGCTCTTTAGAGCTGATTGGGGTTAATGGTCTCAAAAATCGGTAGTATTGATATTAGTAGCCCCAAGACTTTAACATTTAACAAGAATATCATTTATAGGTATCATTATAGACATCATTACAACCCACCCACACAAATTATTAGTTACACTGTATTCCAGGTGAGCTCTTTAGAGCCAATTGGGGTCCATGGCCACGGAAAATGGCAGAATTGATATTAGTAGCCTAAGGACATCAACATTTAACAGGAAGACCATTCATAGGTACCATTACCTGATTGCAATAGATGTCATTACAACCTGCCCCACAGTAATTATCAGTGACACTGTATTCCAGCTGAGCTCTTTAGAGCTGATTGGGGTTAATGGTTTCAAAAAATGGCACTATTGATATTAGTAGGCCCAGGACTTCAACATTTAACAAGAAGATCGTTTATAGGTATCATTACCTCATTACAATAGACATCATTACAACCCACCCACAGGAATTATTAGTTACATTGTATTCCACGTGAGCTCTTTAGAGCCAGTTGGGGTCCACGGTCACAGAAAATGGCAGAATTGATATTAGTAGCCTAAGGACATCAACATTTAACAGGAAGACCATTCATAGGTATCATTACCTGATTGCAATAGATGTCATTACAACCTAGCCCACAGGAATTATCAGTTACACTGTATTCCAGCTGAGCTCTTTAGAGCCGATTGGGGTTAATGGTTTCAAAAAACGGCAGTATTGATATTAGTAGGCCCAGAACTTCAACATTTAACAAGAAGATCATTTATAGGTATCATTACCTCATTACAATAGACATCATTACAACCCACCCACAGGAATTATTAGTTACACTGTATTCCAGGTGAGCTCTTTAAAGCCAATTGGGGTCCACAGTCACAGAAAATGGCAGAATTGATATTAGTAGCCTAAGGACATCAACATTTAACAGGAAGACCATTCATAGGTACCATTACCTGATTGCAATAGATGTCATTACAACCTAGCCCACAGGAATTATCAGTGACACTGTATTCCAGCTGAGCTCTTTAGAGCTGATTGGGGTTAATGGTCTCAAAAATTGGTAGTATTGATATTAGTAGCCCCAGGACTTCAACATTTAACAAGAATATCATTTATAGGTATCATTACCTCATTAAATAGACATCATTACAACCCACCCACACGAATTATTAGTTACACTGTATTCCAGGTGAGCTCTTTAGAGCCAATTGGGGTCCACGGTCACAGAAAATGGCAGAATTGATATTAGAAGCCTAAGGACATCAACATTTAACAGGAAGACCATTCATAGGTTCCATTACCTGATTGCAATAGACATCATTACCACCCACCCACACAAATTATTAGTTAAACTGTATTCCAGGTGAGCTCTTTAGAGCCAATTGGGGTCCACGGTCACAGAAAATGGCAGAATTGATATTAGTAGCCTAAGGACATCAACATTTAACAGGAAGACCATTCACAGGTATCATTACCTGACTGAAATAGACCTCATTACAACCTAGCACAAGGAATTGTTATTTACACTGTATTCCAGCTGAGCTCTTCAGAGCTCAATTTGGGGTTAATGGTCTCAAAAAACGGCAGTATTGATATTAGTGGACCAAGGGTAAAAAAATTTAATACTAAGAACTTTTAGATATCTTACTCGCGGATTGCAATAGCCATTGTTACAACCTAGCACACATGAATTTTTAGTTACGCTGCAATTTCCAGCTTAACTCTTTACAGCTAATTGGGGTTAATGGTCTTAAAAATGGCAGTACTGATATTAGCACTTCAACATTTAACAAGAAGGTCATTTATAGGTATCATTACCTCATTACAATAGGCACCATTACAACTCAGCCCACATGAATTATTCGTTACACTGTATTCCAGCCAAGCTCTTACGAGCTATAATGGGTACAGTCACACGATGCATCTCTGTTTATATCAGTGTCCCTAGGACATGAACACTCAATAACAAACTGATTTATAGATCTTGCTAACTGGTTGAAATAGACCTAATAGCAACCCACCCCTACGTAAAATGATCCTCAAATACACTGTATTCCAGGACAGTACTTCCGAGGTTTGGCCACATTAATTGAATTTTGGGTGTGTGTGTGATATATGGCGAATATCTGACAGCGCCAGACTTCTATAAAAGCACAAATATAAATTACTTTGGTAAAGTCCGCGTATAATGTTATTGAACCAGCCTCAGATAACAAAAAATCCACATTGTCTAAAGACCGCAAAGTTACACTATATTCTGATTTATTTGCGTTGTTTAGTTTTTTTCACAACAGACTATGTGTCTCTATTGTCAGATCTGGGTCATGTTCATAAATTTTCGTGGTTATAGTTATATTTTATGTTTACATCTGTCCAATGTTTATTTTGTCCATTTTATATGCATTCAGGTTTTGATTGTACGTGTGTTTATAAGTTTGTGATCAATGGAGACGCCTATCCGTACTAAATTGGTGTACACTCCGGCTTTCGAGTACACCCCTACGCTGTATTGTCACTCGGAAATGTCACGCTGAATTCCAGTCTCCTGGCTCGAGCCATACTTATATGTATAGGATAGGGGTATGTTCGGAGGGTGTATTCCTTTGAACAGGAGTAATTCCCAATTCGTAGAATTACCCAAATAAACCCGACAATTCTTCAAATCAGCAAAAACAACTTTATTTACTACAGATTCTCCATTTTATTGACTTAGAACGTAGTGCTATAGTACCGAGGGACCCGGGGGTGAGTTTGCTTGAATTAGAGTAGTTTTCTGGCTTGGATTGTCACCAGAATCCATATTTACTTCGCAGAATTACCACAAACAACCCAATAATTGTTTACTAGGCTCAGATTCCCCACAAATCCTTTTTAGGATCACCATACTTTGGCTTATAATAGTAGCACATAGTGCCATATGGCATGTTCGATTGAATCGGTGCATACTCCAGAAGAGTGGATGAGCCTATCAATTGGAAGTTTTGTTACTATATTTAGATTTCTGGTTTGTTCAGGCTAGTTCTAAAACTATTCCAAGTACTCTTGTTTTCCAGATAATCCAATCACTTCACTTTACTGCAGGTAACTAACAAATCAGATTACTTAATTTCCCATAATCGGTATGTAGAGTTATCTCCCTTGTGTATAACAAAAGCCTATATCATTCCCAAAGCCAATAAGCTATCAAGCAGTTATTGAAAAGTCATTGCTTGAACGACTCGGAGCCCATCAAGCAAATGAACTTTAGAGCAAATGCTTGATCAAGTGACTCGCACATACTGCTCAAATGACTCGAACACTAACGAGCATATGAGGTCCAGAGCAACTGCTCATTAGAGTGACTCGCACATACTGCTCTTCGACTCATTTCGGAATTTGAGGACACCTATGGCCTGGTATTGTATTATTCGAGGATACTTTCTATAGGATACTTATCTGAGGATACTATTCCGTGTTTGGCCCAGCCTTATAGACCACCCCAAGACATACCTATTCCAAATTCCTCTAGTAAGTCTTCGAGCAATTGCTCAATCGAGTGACTCGCACATACGGCCCGAACGGCTCGAACGACTCAAAATCCATCGAGCAAATGAGCTTTAGAGCAATTGGTCGATCGAGTGACTCACACATACTGCTCGAACAACTCGAATCCCATCGAGCAAATGAGCTATAGAGCAATTGCACGTTTGAGTGACTCCACATTCGACTCTTTGACTCTTTTCAGAAAAAAGGGATTCCATAGCTACACACGTTTTCCAAAGAAATAAAGTGATTACGCAAGTCGGATTCTTATCCGATTCCATAAAATTGGATTCCGTGATTTAACATAAACACTCGAAGGTATTCCCCTTCCCTATTGGAAAAATTTAGTTCAAAGGGTGTTAATATTATATACCTTCATTAAACTTATAGTTAAAAAATAAAGTTCCAAAGTTTGTTATGGAGGCCAGTCTTGGTTCAGTCATTGTTGTGTTCTGTTCACTTTGATCTTGGTTATGTTGGATCTTCGTTTTGTTCAGTTCAAAAAGGTTAATACTATTTATATATATATATTATTTTAAGTTCATTCAGGTGAAAATTTTAATGAATTTATTGGGTGTTAAGATTAAGTCAAACTTCGTAACGTTTATGTTCACTTCAATCTTGGTTGTTTTGGATCTTTGTTCACTTTGTTATGTTCAATTCACTTCGCCAAATTCAATGTGTCAGTTCTCTTCGATCTTGGTTGTGTTTGAGCAATCCATCTGGTACAATCTTTGTTCAGTTCCCTTCAATCTTGCTTGTGTTGGATCTTCCTTCATTTCAACTTCATGCGAACAGTTCAACCTTAGTTGTGTTGGATCTGTTCATAATTCAGTTCTGGCAAACCAGTTTATCTTCCTTCATGTTTCGTTTGTTCAGTTGGGTTCTTGAAATAGGAGTTTAATTGTGTGTTACGAATCCCTTTCCATACCCTCAAGTGTTTATGTTAAATCACGGAATCCAATTTTACGGAATCAGATAAGAACTCCACTTACGGAATCCCCTTTTTCTCTTTGGAAAATGTATGTGGCTATGGAATCTCGTTTTTTCTGAAATGAGTCGAAGAGTCGTATGAGGAGTCACTCGATCGAGCAAATGCTCTAAAGCTCATTTGCTCGATGGGATTCGAGTCGTTCGAGCAGTATGTGAATTCTGTAACATTTTTCAAACAAATAAATTGAAATGGTGAACAATTTATGAAACAGATAACATCATCAATCATTAAGAGATTATTAATTGGTCAAAATAAGTTGCTTGTTAAGGTCCTAATCTGGCTGTTCCTGGGTGACAGAAACTGTTGACGAATATGCTTTAGTCTCTGGAATGGTAGTATATGGATGCTCTGAGCCCATTTTGGTCTCTTTTTCATCATTGGTACCACAGTGGAGCCCACTTAATTGGATATCTCTTAATTGTATATCCCTGTTAATTGAATATAATTTCCCAACACAAAACCATTTACCATACCTCCAGTACAAAATTGACCTGTTAATTGAATAAAGATTATAGAGTAAACTCCTGTTAATTGAATAAAAAATCTTATAACCTGTCGAGAAATTACCCTGACTCTCCCAATTTTCCTTTGGTTATAGACCTATTTGTCCTCAGTACATCCAATACAGGCATTTAATCTATCATATCTGGTTTGACAGAGCTCATGGAACTATGTTAAACAAGATATAATAGAATAAATGCTAAGTTTATCTCTAGAATACAGGAAAGTGACACAATCCCTGCTAATTGAATACTCCTGCTAAATGAATAATTTTAATTTTGCAAAGTGGCTATTCAGTTAACAGGGTTCCACTATACTAAAGAACCTAAACCCTATTGTCACTTGAGTAGCTATGATGTGGGCCTGGTGGGGTCATGGGTATGCTCATTTATTTGTCTCATAACTAGTATGGTAAGGAGCGTCTGTACCTTTGTATTACAGCTTTTCCTGAATGCTTATGATATGCAGGCTTGGTGAACGCTGCCTTCTGTAATTTTGGAAATATATTCTCCAATAAAAACATATCTAAAAATGCAATCCGTTTTCACTCAACAAACAATTTGTCTATGGCTGCTGGTTGGGTGATGGTAGGATGTCAATGTCGCAGAAATTTACATGACAATTTAGTATGTTGTAGAGCTCAAAAATAAAAAGATAGCAGTGTTTGGATTTTTTTATTTAACATAATGTAATTTTTGATGTTTTAGCATCATTTCAAAATTAAGTTTTGCGAAGTGTACCCTTCCTTGTGTGTTCAATACCTCAGAAATACAAAAGATAACGCTTCAATATTCCACACACCTGTCAATCAATACTTCAAAATGAGCATCTTTATTTTCTGTGTGGGCTTTTTACTCACATTTACCAAATATATTTAATGCTACAACATTAGAGACAACCTGTTTTTCAAAACATCAACAATTATACTTCACTGGTGAGGGGTTAAATCAACCGACACTTACTTCCATGCACACTTTAGTACCCGTTATCCCAATTACATGGCGGAAAATAATTTGAAAATCCCACTTCAAATACCCAAGATATGACGTTAATACCATTGAGCCTACTATTTCATCATTTAACCCTTTACCCAACGCAGATGATATAAAAATTTATTATTTTAAATATCATTTTTAAAACTTAACATTTCAACAAAACCATATCATGCGACCCCTTACTGGAATGAGCTCGTTCCAAAGAGGGGTCACATAATATGGTTTTGTTGAAATGTTTTGAAAAATAATATTTTTCAGCTGCTCAATTTGCATATTATGCGGGCGGATGTGGCCGATTCATTGGGTAAAGGGTTAAGCCATTTGTGACACTTTTTGTTAACAAGAGGCCCCAAGGGGCCTGAAGCACTCATCTTGAACAGAACACAATTTAAACAGAGTCCAGGAATGAGTCTACATTAAGCAAGCCATCTCCATAGGCTACACTGTCAATCCTTGAGTCCCTCAGGAGTGACAAAAATAATCTAGGCATCATGCCTTTTCTTCAGTTGATCATAAAGTAAAATGTAGAGCTCCCCTATGAAACCCCTTGATACAACCTATGTGGATTAATCTTAGTTACACACCTCTAAAGGGTACTGAGAACAAAATTTTTAATTCTTCAGCAAAATGGCCAAATCCGACCACCCATAGAGAGCCCAAATATTAACCCAGGCTCTTGATTTGAACACAGTTGACTTCCTTAGAGATGTTGAGTACCGAATATGAAAGCATTCTGACCGTTGGATCTAAAGAAGAGAAATTGTAAAGAAATTTCTTCGAATTGCACTAAGATCAAATTTGGGCTACCATAGCGAGCCCAAATATTAACCTATGGATCCGATTTGAACAAACTTGAATCTGACCCTCCTAGAGATGTTGTATACCAAATGTGAAAGCATTCTGACGAGTGGATCTGAAGAAAATGTTTGAAGAAATTCCCTCATATTGTACGAAGTTAAATTTCAGGTTCCCATATGGAGCCCAAATATTAACCTATGCACTCGAATTGAACAACCTGGAATCTGCCCCCCCTAGAGATGTTGAATACCAAATATGAAAGCATTCCGACTGGTGGATCTGAAGAAGAAGATTTTTAAAGAAATTTCCTCATATTGCACTAAGTAAAAATCTGGGCTACCATAGTGAGCCCAAATATATACCTAGGGATCTGATTTGAACAAACTTGAATCTGACCCCCATAGAGATGTTGCATACCAAATATCAAAGCATTCTGACTGATGGATCTGAAGAAGAAGATTTTTTTAAATCACCCTCCATATTGAACAAAGATAAAATTTGGGCTTCCGTAGGAAGCTCAAATATTAACCTAGGGACTTGGTTTGAACAATCTTGAATCTGACCCTCATAACAATGATGTATACCAAACATTAAAAGATTCTGACTGGTGGGTCTGAAGAAGAAGATTTTTAAAGAATATTCCCCATATTACCCTATGTTAAAACTTCGGGCTCCTGTAGAGAGCCCAAATATGAACCAATGAGCTTTATTTCAACAAACTTTTATCTGACCCCTCTATGAAGGCTGTATACCAAATATCAAAAGATTCTCATGATTGGTTCTGGAGAAAAGATTTTTCAAAATTTTTGCAAATATTCTGACTCAGCATTTTTTCGATGCCCATTACAGAACACCCTAACATAACCGATGGCAATTTTTTTTTATCATTCAATTCTACTAGTCCTAAGGATACTTCATACCAAATAACAGCTCTCTGTTATTTGGGAAATATGGGCGTTTGAAAATATTTCTATTTTTAGCTCCCAGGGTTCCCATGGGGATGCGGGAATTTTTTTTTTTTTGTATGGGTCAAGTACTCATGACCCAATAATACCACAAACCAAATTTGGTTCATACCAGACCATCGGTTCAGAAAATAGAAATATTGGGCGGGGCCAAAAATCTTACCCCTCCTATTACAAAGCCAAATATTACTTTACAAACTTTGTTTGAACTAACTTGATTCTACACCTCATATGGAAGCTCCATAGCAAATATCAAGTCATTGTACACACTGGTTCTTGAGAAGATTTTTTAAATATTCTGGCTCGCAAATCTGATTATTACAAGACTATACTTTACGAAAATAAATACAATATGAAAAAAACTTGGGAAATCTTGAAGAAAGAAATTAACGAATGTAATTCTACATTTACGTACCCATCCACATTTGTCGCTGGCAATGTGGAAATATCAGACCCTAAAGAGATAGCTGACAAATTTAACTCCTACTTCGTTAACATTGGTTCAAAATTAAGCGAGTCAGTACCTACCTCCTCTCGTCGTTTCACTGATTACGCTCAGGGAAATAACCTTGAGTCATTTTTTATTTTGCCAACTACCAGTACTCCGCAAGAAGTAATACAATGTACAAAAAACCTGAAATCCAAAACAAGTAGAGACCTTGACAATATGTCCTCAAAAATTGTAAAGGAGATAATATATGAGATAGCTGACCCTTTAACGCACGTAATTAATTTATCTTTCTCAACCGGTATTGTCCCAAGCAAAATGAAAATTGCAAAAGTAATTCCTATCTTTAAATCTGGCGATCAATGACTATTTAACAATTATAGGCCCATTAGCATCCTACCAACCTTTTCTAAAGTATTAGAAAAATTAATGTACTCTAGGTTAATATCTTTCTTAGAAGATAATAAGATAATTCATCAATATCAATTTGTCTTTAGAAAGGCACACTCAACAATACATCCGGTATTGCATCTCATAAACAATGTTGCTGAAATGAACGATAAGTCAACAAAGGATTGTACTTTAGCTCTATTTCTCGATTTCTCCAAAGCATTTGATACTATAAATCACCCGATCTTACTAAAAAAGCTAGAACTCTATGGAATACGGGGGCCATGCAAATGCCTGGTTCGAGGATTATTTGACACACAGATCCCAATTGGTGTCCCTCCCAAAGGCCAGTTCCGACTTCCAGGTCATACCAACTGGTGTCCCTCAGGGATCTATTCTTGGTTCTCTTCTTTTTATAATTTACATAAACGATATTATAAATTCGACACGTTTGAAAATTTTATCATATGCAGACGATACTACTGCCTATACATCTGGTAATAATATAGATACTATTATAGAATTAGTTGACAATGAACTCAATAACATATACTGTTGGTGTACGGCTAATAAACTTGCCCTAAATGAGAGTAAAACAAAATTTATTATTTTTCACCCTCAGAGTGACATGTACTCCATTGAAAGCGACAGAATTGTGCTTAATAATTCAACGATCTCACTCGTTGCAAATAATCAAGAGGAAAAATCTGTAAAATTCTTAGGAATCCACATAGATGAAAATTTGAATTTCAAAAAGCAAATTTCAGAAATCTGTTCTAAAATTTCCAGAGCAATTTATGCCATGAACAAAGTTAAGCGGATTCTACCGAAAAAGTGCCTAAAAATATTATACTACTCTCTGATCCAGAGTTACATGATGTATGGTATTCATATCTGGGGTCACTCGCCATCAACTCGAAAGATTACAAAATTACAAAAGAAAGCCATCCGAATTATATCTAACAAAAAATACAATGCTCATACAAACCCCCTGTTTAGAGAACATGGCATTTTAAAATTTACAGACCTGTATAAACTCCAGATCTCTCTGTTTATGCATGACTGGTACAACAACATGCTACCCGAAAGCTTTGTGGACACTTTTAGAACTTACCAAAACCCCTCAGGAATGGACACAAGACAGTCGGGTAAATTACATACATTAAAACCAAGAACTCAGTTCTCCGCAAACTTTCCAATTCATACTTTCCCTAGGATGTGGAATTCATTAGAACCATTGATTCAAAACTCTTCCAGATCATCATTCAAAAATTCTCTAACGGAGCAATTCTTGAATTCGTACTCTTTTCGCGTCTGGTGTAATAATCCAGTTTGCCCCGACTGTAGGTCCTAGCTCTGTAATCTCATCCTTATCTATTAACTACCACTAAATTGTTTCATTTTCTAAAAACGATGAAAAATTATTTTTATTTATATGGAAAGAACCATTTTAATGAAAGTGTCAATGATACTGTAGCTTAACTTGTGTGTTGTGTTTGATGAAAAGGATAATGTTCAATGTTTATAAAAGGATTATGAAATAAGACAAGAATTGTGATAATTGGGAATATGTTCATTTCTGTTCCCTGTATGCTATATTTATGATAAAAATAATATGAGGTGTACACTGTACTAAAGATCTGAGGGGTGGGTTAATATGACCTCACAGTTAATATATGTGGCCCTCACAGTTAACATATATCAACAAAATTACAATGAAATTATTCCAAAATGAGTCATCCTATCAAGTTACATTAAAATCCCTTCATAAATATGGCCTGTAGACTGTGCTAAAGGTTTTCGGGCTTCGGGCCCCTGTAGCCGTCAGTTTCCCAATTGCGTCCAAAGGGGACGTTCTCATCTAGACATTATATGAAGTCAACCTACCAAGTTACAATGAAATCCCTCCATAAATACGACCTGTAGACTGTGCTAAAGGTTTTCGGGCTTCAGGCAGCCATCAAGGCTGAATGATCGTGACCAAAAGGGGACGTTCTCATCTGGACACTATTTGGAGTCATCCTACCAAGCTACAATAAAATCCCTTCATAATTATGACCTGTAGACTGTTCTAAAGGTTTTTGGGCTTTGGGCCCCTGAAGCCGTCACAGTTGCCCACTCGTGTCCAAAAGGGGACGTTCTCATCTAGACATGATATGAAGTCAACCTACCAAGTTACAATGAAATCCCTGCATAAATATGACCTTAGACTGTGCTAAAGGTTTTTGGGCTTCGGGCTCGGGCAGCCATCATGGTTGAATGATCGCAACCAAAGGGGACAATCTCATCTGGGCATCATCTGGAGTGATCCTGCAAAGTTACAATGAAATCCCTTCATAAATATGACCTGTAGACTGTGTTCAAGGTTTTCGGGCTTCGGGCACCTGTAGCCATCACAGTTGACCAATCACGACCAAAAGGGGATGTCATCATCTAGGCATTATATGGAGTCAACCTAACAATGTTACAATGAAATCCTTCTATAAATATAAACTTTTGCCTATGCTAAAGGTTTTTGGGCTCGGGCACCCATCAAGGCTGAATGATCATGGCCAAAATGGGACGTTCTCATCTTGACCTTATTTGGAGTCAACCTACCAAGTTACAATGAAATCCCTTCATAAATATGACCTGTAGACAGTGCTAAAGGTTTTTGGGCTTCGGGCACCTTTAGCCGTCAAAGTTGCCCAAACATGTCCAAAAGGGGACGTTCTCATCTAGGCATTATATGAAGTCAACCTACCAAGTTACAATGAAATCCCTTCACAAATATGACTTGTAGACTGTGCTTAAGGTTTTCGGGCTTCGGGTTCGGGCAGCCATCATGGTTGAATAATCGCAACCAAAGGGGACAATCTCATCTGGGCATCATCTGGAATGATCCTATGAAGTTACAATGAAATCCCTTCATAAATATGGCCTGTAGACTGTGCTCAAGGTTTTTGGGCTTCGGGCACTTGTAGCCAACACAGCTGACCAATTACGACCAAAAGGGGATGTCATCATCTAGGCATTATATGGAGTGAACCTAATAGGTTACAATGAAATCCTTCCATAAATATGACCTTTTACCTATGCTAAAGGTTTTTGGGCTCGGACACCCATCAAGGCTGAATGATGGCGATCAAAAGGGGACGTTCTCATCTAGACATTATTTGGAGTCATCCTACCAAGTTACAATGAAATCCCCTCATAAATATGACCTGTAGACTGTGCTAAAGGTTTTCGGGCTTCGGGCACCTTTAGCTGTCACAGTTGCCCAATCATGTCCAAAAGGGGACGTTCTCACCTAGACATTATATGAGGTTAACCTACCAAGTTACAATGAAATCCCTTCATAAATATGACCTGTAGACTGTGCTAAAGGTTTTCGGGCTTCGGGCTCGGGCAGCCATCATGGGTGAATGATCACACGTTCTCATCTAGACATTATATGAAGTTAACCTACCAAGTTACAATGAAATCCCTTCATAAATATGACCTGTAGACTGTGCTAAAGGTTTTCGAGCTTCGGGCTTGGGCAGCCATCATGGTTGAATGATCGCAACCATAGGGGACAATTTCATCTGAGCATCATCTGGAGTGATCCTAAGAAGTTACAATGAAATCCCTTCATAAATATGACCTGTAGACTGTGCTCAAGGTTTTTGGGCTTCGGGCACTTGTAGCCATCACAACTGACCAATCACGACCGAAAGGGGATGTCATCATCTAGGCATTATATGGAGTCAACCTAACAGGTTACAATGAAATCCTTCCATAAATATGACCTTTTGCCTATGCTAAAGGTTTTTGGGCTCGGGCACCCATCAAGGCTGCATGATCGCGATCAAAATGGGACATTCTCATCTAGACATTATTTGGGGTCATCCTGCCAAGTTACAATGAAATCATTTCATAAATATGACCTCTAGACTGTGCTAAAGGTTTTCGGGCTTCGGGCTCCTGTAGCCGTCACAGTTGCCCAATCACGTCCAAAGGGGGACTTTCTCATCTAGACATTGTATGAAGTCAACCCACCAAGTTACAATGAAATTCCTCAATAAATCTGACCTGTAGACTGCGCTAAAGGTTTTTGGGTTTTGGGCTCGGGCAGTCGTCACGGTTGGCAGATCATGCCCAAATGGGGAAATTCGCATCTAGACATCATAAGGAGTCATCCTACCAAGATACAATGAAATCCCTCCACATTAAACATGACCTGCAGACTGTGCTAAAAGTTTTTGGGTTTTTTGGCTTGGGCAGCCATCACGGTTGATAGATCATGCCCAAAAGGGGACGTTCTCGTCTAGGCACTATACAGAGGCATCCTACCAAGTTACAATGAAATCCCTTCATAAATACGACCTGTAGACTGTGCTAATGGTTTTCGGGTTTTGGGCTCGGGCAGCCATACCGGTTGCCCGATCGCGACCAAAAGGGGACGTTCTCATCTAGACATGACCCCAAACCTGCATATGAAATTTCGTGACGATCAGACAAAAACTGCGGGGTGTAGCCCGTGCTAAAGGAAATGTGAACAGACGCCACAGACTCACAGACTAACAGACTCACAGACTAACAGACTTCCGCACGCGTGATGGCAATAGCTTATCTTGACTATGTCAAGTTAAGCTAAAAATTAATCCATTCATTTTTCTCTTCATTAACAAAGCCGTTGTCAGGATTGTCTCACATTTTACATCTTTGTTTTTATTGGGAATGGCGTGAAGACAGTCCTAGTGGCTATGCCATCTCCCTATAGAGCGACCTTGTATTTGAAATAATTGTATTTTGTTGTATTTAGTTTGTATTTGTATACATGTTGTATTACAAAATAAAATCATTCATTCATTCTGGAGCATTTTCCCCCACTCCCTCCCTATGGGGTTGGGCATGTTGAGTTGAACAAAAATGAAATGCTCCTTTGGGACCATCACTCACACAAACTTTCACTTGAATTGGCCCAGCGGCTTTGGAGGAGAAGACCAAAACATGGTGTTGGCAGACGATGGACGGTGGACAGAGCGCGATGAGATTAGCTCAGCTTGACTTTGTCAAGATGAGCTAAAAAGGCTATCTTCTGATTCATGTACCTCCAAATTTGTAAATGACAGAGCCAGCAAAACTTCACACACTGTTTTCTGGTTGTTTGAAATTGTGCAATTTTATTTCTTTCATTTCAAATTTACACATCCAATTTTGCCTCTATTCCATGTTTGTGTTTACCTTCTCTTTTCAACCTCATTTTGAACATTTCCGTTTCAAATTTTTGGAAATACTGTTACAATATACACCAGACTTGGCCGCCCCAACGGTTCTGGCCACAAAATGGCATTGACCATGCTTCATTGGACATTTACTTTGCGATTTCAATACCATCTTGTACTATAATTGCCATTAGGGGTGTTGGACTGGAATGTATTCTGCTGGTGTCAAAAACATTCAACTTGAAACAGAAATGGGTTTTGTTATCATTTTTAGGTTGTTTGAACTATTCTGTCCACTCCCAGCCTTCTTCTGTCTTATCCTGGCCTCATTCTCATTGCTATGCTATTGATTCTCAGAAAAGAGGGATCAAATTTCACCTTGTCTCGGCTTCTGTCTGCCTACATCTCACTTGACCAAGTAAATGCTAGTGTTATGTATTTATTTATTGGTGTTTAAGGTCACATACTTTTGGACAATGGCTAATCATGATCACAACATGGAGATAAAGTCAAGGCCAGTCAATCGCTTATACCACATGTTGCCTATTTTAGAGGACTCGCACCCCAACCATTAGTGACTGGGTCCTATTTTACCAGTGAAAAAGAGCTTGTTTACCACAGTAAACAAGTATTGCTTCACTTCCCGGGGTTCCTGCGGGGGTTAGTGTTATTTGCCAATATACAAGACACTGCATGTTGAATGAAAGTGCTGTGATTTGATTATGTCAAAGAACACAAACCCATGTTCTTATTTTACAGCTTTTTTCAAATGTGTTAGTGCACAATACATGTAGCACACACAACTTTTCCTATCAACGTCTTGTTTCTTTACCTCTGACTGACTTATGTCACAACAATTTTTCAAAATATGCTAGTGTGCTAATATACAATGTGAATGAAACAATGTGCACACATTTTCCCACCACTTCTTCCTTTCTGTACCAAAGACTAACATATTTCAGGCTTGGCAATTTCAGGAGAGCGATTTATTAGCTCTCCTTACTGCCCTCCTGAAAGAATTTAGGAGAGCGAAAAATTGCCCTCCTAAATATTTTGGTCTCGGATGATTGAGATTACATGTATTGTGCTCACATTAAATTTTTGTTGTAAAGCAAAAATGTAATTTAACTTCGAAGTCACATAACATCATGTAATTTCATTTTGAAAGTGGTTTAGTGGTAAAAGGTAATGGCAGCAACCATACCCAAACACAGCTGCAATCATTTGAAGCAAAATGGGTCATAGCAATATTTTTTTTTCTGTCAGTTTCAAGTTCAACAACTGACATCACAGTTTGAGGGGTAATTATTCAAGGAACATTGACACTATAATATACTACCATTACTACTATCCTGTCACTTGAAGCACTTGCACCAGGATGTGGCTGTAGATTCAAGCAGACCTGTTGTCCAAGAAAGTCATACGCCTGCCACTACCACCTTCAACCCCCCTTGGGGGGTTGAAGGTGGTAGTGGTAGGCGTATGGCTTTCTAGGACAACAGGTCTGTGTACACACACAGGTCTTGTCAAGTGTGTGTTCGGTTGTTGAATGAGACATCTAGATGACTAAGAGATTTCGCTTTACCTTAGTAAAGTTAATAAAATCACTGATGTAGTCTGTTGGTTTGAGTTTCAATGAGTTTGTTCAACTGGATACTTAAAATGCTGTGTAAAGCTAATTGCTCTCCTAAGCTGATTGAGGAGAGCGATCTTTTGCCCTCCTGCATTTTTCAGAATGCCAGGCCTGATTTCATCTTGATTTTCTCAAATGTGCTTCTAACACGCTATTACTGAAAATAGAATGTTTTCATTTTGGGAATTTCCACAATCCAGTATAAGTATTTTGATTAGTTCCTTGAATCCTGCAGCCTATGTAACAACATGTACCCAACTAACCCTGTGCATTTTCACAGTCTTAGTCAATGAATATTTTCATACAGTGTGTGATATGGTAGTTACCAAATCTTTGAAAGCAGAAAGTCTGACTAACCCTGTGCACTATACAGCCTTAGTGTAATTCTCATCTAACTCAACTCTATACAGAACGTAATGGCCCAAACCAGCCTGTACTATTCAAACTCAGCCTAACACTCATCATAGGTTTTTTTTAGTGAACTCCAAAAATGAAAACATGTTCTATTTAGGAGATAAACGTCTGTTGTTTAGGATGCTGATCACCTTATTTCTAAGAACTATGGCAAACCAGCAAAGAGTCAGATTTACAACTGAAACTTTGATTTTCGCCGTACAAGATCACTGTGATGAAATATATCATTTTATTATATGCTAAACGATAGATTATCGAAGAAATTGCAGAAAGATAGTAATCGTATCCCCGACCGTGAAGATATAGAAATTTTCACTTTCACGATTCAATCAAAATGGCGGCTTTCAAACCAACACTTCAAGGTAAATACGAGTCAAATTATTACTGGAAATGATCAATTTGTTCTGAAAACGTATAATGAAAAATAAATCTAGTGTTTTTAAGTGGATACCGATCATTTCCAGCAATAATTCAACACGTATTCACCTTGAATTGATGCATGAAACCAGCTAGTCCAAACATGGCCTGAAAGTCCGTAATATAAGTTTTTGGTTTGGGACGTCCTTTTAAAGGATGTACCAAACCAAAAACTTATATTACAGACTTTCAGGCCATGTTTGTACTAGAAACCCACAAGCTGAATCAGATTGCAAGACGTTATCTGTTCCGAGTATCAATCAAATCACTTCCGCGTTTCAATGATTCAATGCGCTGTTTACTTTCATGTATCATTTCAAGGTTGAAACAAGTGGAATTATCAGATTCTTATAAAAAGTGTATAATAAAATGAAAATCTAGTGTTTTTGAGTGGATACCGAAAATTATCACACTTGTGACCGAGATAAATGGTCACTTTCTCTAGCGCAAGCGCTCGCGAAAAATAAACATTTGTATCGGTCACTCATGAGATAATTTTCGGTATCCACTCAAAAACACTAGATATCCTCTATTTGTCCATATCACCTTCATTTACTCTAAGATAAATCTCACATTCCTACTCTCATAAGCCAAATGATATTGGTGATATTATGGTGATATTATTATTAATTTTAGAGAAAAATGCTGACCATCACTATTATTTGGTGATAAGACAGATTGAAAGTGCCCCATCATTTATTTATTTGAGGTCATTTAAAATGTCTATGGTCATACCATGACCACAACACATGTTATTAAAAAGTTATTTATTTATTGGTGTTTAAGGTCACATACTTATGCACACTGGCTAATCAGGACCGTGACAGTTTTACGGCTGGAGGAAGCCGGAGTACATGGAGAGAACCACCAAGCAACGACGAGCAGCTGCCAGCTCCCCAAATTCGTAACTACGCACTGCAGCACAGGCAGGGTTAGATTGGTTGAAGACATGCGCACCATCGACGTGCAGTACGCCTTATTACACAGCGTCATCATGCCCCCATGTGGACAAACAGGGTTAAGTGCCTTACCCAAGGACACCACAACACATGTATAAAGTAAAGTTTTAGGTATCAGTTTATACCAATGCAGCACACTTTAGAGGACTCCCATCTCAGACATTGGTTAATAGGTTCTATTTTGCCAGTTTATGTTTATTTATTTATTGGGGTATAATAATAATTTCAACAAGATGGAGTTCCCAGATAGAATCACCGAGCAACAGCAAGTAAATGTCATACTACCGAACTCACTTGTGCAGGGTAAGCATAGGTTGAAGACAAGTTTACAGTTGGCATTCCCTGTGCCTTAGACTTAATACACAGTGCCTCTGTGCTCACTCAAAGGTAATCAAGATTAACTGGTAGAGTGCTCTATTATTTTTGGCCATTAAAATTTGTTTCCATGTCTTTGTTGCCTTGTTACAATTTATAGGAGAGTGCCCGTGGGCACTCTCCTATGAATTGTAACAAGGCAAATCCTAACAGACTAAAGAATATCACTTCAAAGATAATATGAAGCACAGCCACTAAATTTGAAGTCTTTAAGTTGCAGTATCTGTTGTAACAATGTAAATGTATAGACTAAATAATTCCACTTTGTTGATGATATAAAGCACATCAACAAGCTATGGAGCCTTTAATCTGTGGTACCTGCACTTCAGAATAAAACTCTAATATGGGCTTCCAGCACTCTACAAGTTAAGTGTCTTACAATGCAAATGACATGGGTCAGGATCCTGGGCCAAAGTGTTCACAAGTTGGAACCCTGAAACTATTTTCAGGCTGGAGCACCCTATGACCTTGACTTTTAAACCCCCAAAATTGACAGGATATATTTTTGTCCTCTTAGCAGTGAACTTGTGAAGTGTAATGACCTTAGGCCAAAGCATTGTTGCCAGAAAACTTTTCAGATTAGAGCACCATGTGATCTTGACCTCGATTGAGTCATCGCTGTCTTAAAACACTTTACTTGTTTAGTTTCATGTCCTTTGACCCACAAAATGACAGGGTTCGCCATTTGCTCACCACTGCTCAGTGGTTCACTCTGTGTACTGTAGCCTCATCCACCCACAAAAATGTCCAACACAATATGACCCTGGGTGTTGAAAGTGTCAATAAACCCCAATAAATTACTACACTTGCCAGAGTTTTATCAGGAAAACATTTCCAGGAAAAACAACTAAGTATACCATCTACTACAAGCATAACAAACTCAGATCTTTAATTTCTTCAAGTATCAATTCTTGCAGGTATCCGGAAAAAAACCCTCATGGAAAAAAACCCCAAGGAAAAAACCCTCAGGAAAAAAACCCTCAAGAAAAAAACCCTACCAAAAATGACAGGGGGAGGAAAAACCTACCTTTTTTTATATATTGTTTATTTTTATATATATATATTGTATGTGTTTATGTTATAACAATACAACTATTTTAAACTTTTGAACTATGATTTTTTTTATATATTCTACAATTTTATTTTATAACAATTAGAACAATACATTGTATATGTTTATGTAATTTTTGTGTTACTGAACTATGATTTTTATTTTTGTTACCCACAACCATGCAAGTATGGATGCCATTGGAACCAGGTCATTGACCTGTTTCCAAATGCATTCATTTTAGTATGGTTTTATCGGATCTTATCTGGTTTTATATCTTGTCATGCAAGTAAGATCCATTTTTCTGAGTACTATACTGAGAAATGTTTAAATATTTTATACAGTGATTTTTGTTCTCACTTGTTGTGCTGTAGGGTTAGTGATCCTACATATTAAAAAAAGTTCAGCATATTTGTTACCTACAACCATGCAAGTATGGATACCATTGGAACCATGTCAGTGACCTGATCCCAAATGCACCTATATTAGTATTGTTTTATTCATTTTTTTTTTTTTTTTATTTACAGTTTTCACAGTAAATTAATTCAAACACACACACTATATATATATATATATATATATATATATATATACATACAAAACAAAAATACAATGTGTAAAGAATACTTCCAATCGAAATTCAACATGGGCTTGTGTGGTTATAGAAGACACTTAAATTTAGCTAAATATTTTAGATATTGTCTCCCATCTCAGTTTGATTTTGTTTGCCTTGCCGAACGAGTATAAATAGAGTGAGTATATATCGATAGTTCTGTAATTCTTTAAAACTTCTGTATACGCGGTGTAGTTGGGTAGCCGGTTTTCAAGACTACATGAAAATATATATTTTTTAAAAATTTGTAAACATGTACACAGTATGTCGGATAACTGAGCTTCTGTTTGCATTCCTAATATTACTTCCTTAGGGCTAACCTGAACATTTGAATTAAAACAGTATTAATCTTTTCTATGAGTTGAAGTAAAATTGTTTTTGAATGTGAACAATCGTAAAAGAGATGTGTTATTGATTCTTTTGAATTAAAACAAAAGCGGCAGAGCCGAGTTTCTGAAAGACCACTACGAAATAGTTTAGAATTGGTGTATAATATACGGTGATTTATTTTGAACTATAGTGTCTGTAAATATGTGTCGCTGGTAGAAGTAAATGTTGTCTTGTATACATATTGCCATTCGTCTGTGCTTATATCATATCTAAGCTCGTCGCTCCATTTTGCTTCGGATTTTCTTGCAGGTACAGCTATCCTGTTCAGGAAAAGGCCGTAAAAATCTTTATTAACTTTGGCAGTTGACTTTAAGCGGGATACTAATGCATTCTCTACAACATCAATTTTTTGTGTACATTCTTGGATTATTTTTTTCCAGTTTTGGGGTATTGCATTTATCAATCCCAAATATGTAGTGAATGGGATATCTAAGTTGTATTTGGTTTTAAATGCTCCATGTGTTAAGAAATTTCTGTTAGAATCTACAATATTGTTTATAAAAAACACACCAGCTGCAAACCATTTTTCTAAATGATAGCATGCATTATTTAATTTGATACTTTTATTATAAAATATTGGTTGTGATAAAATATCCTTATAT
This sequence comes from Pictodentalium vernedei, assembly GCA_031216915.1. Classification (NCBI taxonomy): domain Eukaryota; kingdom Metazoa; phylum Mollusca; class Scaphopoda; order Dentaliida; family Dentaliidae; genus Pictodentalium; species Pictodentalium vernedei. The sequence goes on from CM062292.1 coordinate 448,171,941, forward strand.
GTTGATATAGAATAGTCTTGAAGGAGTGACCACGAAATTACAGCATTTCGTCAGAATGGGGGCATTGATTCCGCTAATTTTTGTATTAAGTATTGTTTTATTCAGATACTACATTTTTCTCCAAAGGATAGACATTTTAATCACATTTATTATGTAATACATTATGTTGGATTTGAGGTGAAAAAGCATATACGGGACACTGGATATTAACTGAACAGTCAAGATTCTTATGATGTTGTCACTTGTCATTGAATTCTCACCTTCATTCTTTATTTATTTATTGGTGTTTAATGCCACATCAGGAACAGGTCTATATCGTTCCGATAAGATATGAAACTTCATACACTACAGTTAAAACTAGAAGTTCTGTCATGAAATGCACACAAATAGAACGTCGATCAACACGTTAATCTACGCGTTATGACCATAGTAAGGCTATCAAATTCTGTACATATGGTCTGTGCACAAGCAGTGTTTCGGCCAATGGTCCTCCGGGTAACCCAGAGGTCCATTGGCAGAAATATTGCCTTATTTGCTATGAGTAACCAGGAGAACCTGCCATGCTTTGGATGTCATTCGATATGGCAATTGCACGCAATTCCAGCAAGCAATTAAGCCTAGATAAGCACACAGTACATGACAGGACTTCTAGTTTTAACTGTATATTTACTTCTGTGTGATGTATATTTTGATTCTATATGCAAGGAATAAATTTCTGATATGTGGAAAGATCTTTTCTATTGTTTTACTTATAGGTATATTTTTATACCATTACCTTCAAAAAAAGGTAGTTTTTTTGTCTACCCCTGGTATTTTTGGTAGGGTTGTTTTTCTGAGGGTTTTTTCCTGAGGGTTTTTTCCTTGAGGGTTTTTTTCCTTGAGGGTTTTTTTCCATGAGGGTTTTTTTCCTGAGGGTTTTTTTCTTTGAGGGTTTTTTCCAAGAGGGTTTTTTTCCAGCATTCATTCTTGCCCATGGCAGAAATACATTCAAATTCAAAGACAGGTGAATTTTCACTGAATTTATTATTTAAAGTCATATTCAGCAGTTTCTGCTGTCAAAGACATTAATGCAACATAATGAAGTTATCTAAAGGAAACATTAAATGTGATAGTATGAATAAATTGGAACTGATACATTATTTTGAATAGATCACTATTGCAAAATGCATAATACACCATGATCAACCCTTTACCTAACATGACTAGAGGATGACAATTGGACCAAAATTTCTTAATTAGGCTATTAAAAAAAATATTACGGTTTACCAGACACCTCCCTCGTAATAGAATACCCTAGAATGTCCTTTTCTCTCTTCTATGCCACTATTTTGCACCTGTGGGACAAATATTTAACCAACTATACCTTGTTTAACAGAGCTCACAGAGCTCTGTCAAACAAGGTATAGTTGGTTAAATTTTCAACTACATTATGAGAAATTTTCATTGCTGAAAACATTGATTTGCCACATAATAGTATAAGTAGTTAAATTTCTGATTCCGAGTATTTTTAGAACTGTTTTGTGAATAATAAAAAAAGCCTAAAATTGCAGAAAAATTGCTTGAGAAACAAGAAATTTAAAAAAAAAATTTTTTGCCTTCAAAAGCAAATTGTGAAATGATTAGTTTAAGGGGAATGATGATTCACTGGCATAACCAAAAGTAGTCAAGTTTGCGCAAACTGCGACATATTTCCAAAGATTCCAAAAGATCAGTGGTGCCTGACAATTTGTCGGACACCACTAATCTATTAATGTCAGTGGAATTGAGACATTTAATACAGCACTAACAACTCACATTGCATTAAACACTTTGAAGACTTTATTTTATAACAGTTTAGTACCAATATGGATGCATGTGATATGTTCAGGACTTGCACTTTAATGCTGTTTGAATTAGATCATTGGTAGATTTAGGTTAAACATGGTCAGTTCAATTGGGGATTTTACTACTTACAGTAGGTGGAGAGTGGATTGTAACAAGATCACCCATGGAGTGGAATTATCGGCCAAACTATAACTTTCGTAGTATGTGTATGGTAACCGGTTCAACCCGGAGGTCCAATGGCTGGAACTTTTCTTGTACTCATTATGCTTTGCAACATATTTGCATTTATTGCTTGAGTGGAATCTCCAGTCTGCAGGTGATTTAGTAATAATACACTCTACATGTACTGCATTTCACTTTGGATATTGGGCAGAAATTTGGTCTCCTCAAAGGACATTGATTAAACTCTGTATTTTATTACTGTGATCTATTCTAGAATGGGAGCAACATATATGTACTGTATTTTATTACTGTGATCTATTCTAGAATGGGAGCAACATATATGTACACTTAGCATCTGCAGGTGGCATGAAGTAAACACTGCTGGAAAGATGTCACAGAGCCTTCCTAGTACTGAGTCATATACAAGGATGTGTGCTGTCACATGCAAAAAAAAAGACGAAATTGTAATTTTTTAAAGTGATCCACAGGGTTGATGGACATTCACATGTAATATACTTCTGTAGCAAATACTCCTAGGGGACATTATTATTATTATTTGTTGGTGTTTAAGGTCAGATATTTATGCACAATGGCTAATTGTGACCGTGACAGTTTTACGGGTGGAGCAAGCCGGAGTACCCGGAGAGAACCACCGAACATCAACGAGCAACTGTCAGCTACACGACATTCTAACTCTGTTCAAGCTCCGCTCAATCAGGGTTACAGCGGCTGAAGACATGTGCACCATCGACGTGGAGTACGCCTTAGTACACGGCATCATCATGCCCCCGTGTAGGCAACCGAGATAAAGTGCCTTGCACAAGGACACAATGCGGGCCGTCCCGGGATCGAACTCGGAACCTCTAGCGTAGAAGTCCAACTGTCTACCTCTGAGACACCGCGCTCCCTTCCTAGGGGATAAATTTCATATGAATGTACAGGTCAGGTACAGTTAAAACAAGAAGTCATGTCATGAAATGCGCACAAATAGCACGTCGATCTGCACGTTAATCTACGTGTTATGGCCATAGTAAGGCTATCAAATTCTGTACATATGGCCTGTGCACAAGCACTGTTTCAGCCAATGGACCTCCGGGTAACCCGGAGGTCCATTGGCAGAAACGTTGCCTGTGTTTGCTATGTGTAAACAGGAGAACCTGCTGTGCTTTGGATGCCTTTCGATATGGCAAATACGCACAATTCCTATGCGCAATTAAGCCTAGGTAAGCACACAGTTCATGACAGGACTTCTAGTTTTAACTGTATGTGTATGGTAACACCAAAAATATGCCTTCATAATGGCATGACTCGCGGAACTGAATAAATTTAATAAATTTCCCAGCAGTAAATATAAGTGTGCATTATTTTGGGATCACACAAAATCACTTATTCATTTAATTCTAGTACTTTAACCCTTTACCTAACAAGAAAAGCAAACGACACTTGAAAATAAAATTCTTGAATAACTAATTTTTTTCATTTTTTGTCTCAAAAACATAGGTTTATGACCCCTCATTGGAACAGGACAAGTTCGTTCTAAAGAGGGGTCATAACCTATGTTTTTGAGACAAAAAATTAAAAAATAATGAAAATTAATTGGCGATTTTTGTGAATAGTGTTGGCCGGTTTTGGTCGTTATGTTGGGTAAAGGGTTAAGGTTATTCTTCTCCAATATCATTATTCAGGGCACAGATTAAAAATTTAGCTAATTGTTCAACAGCACTTAATGAGCTCTGTTGAAAATGTAATTAGCTGAATTCTCAATTTTAATGTGGAAAACTGTAAGTATTAAAAAAATGCTTCCAAGCTACACAAAAAGAGGAAATCCTCTGAAAAGACGAAAACACACAGGCCTGCATATAACAGCATACTATCTGCATAATAAAAGAAATTTAAAGAAGTATCGGGGATAGGTTTGGCTAATCAGATGAGCCTTATGCTTTCCACTGAAAAGAGTTGAGAGATCATTTTTTTGATACAATTAGCCACTAATGGTGAGAGCATGAAAAGCTTGACTGGAGACCATGGTCACAATTTAGTCTGCGTATGTATGTATTTCTTGGTCTTGAAACTAAAAATCTAAATATTGTGACCAATTTTAAACAAGAAAGGGTAACGCAAAGTGTGTGCCAATGCCCCAATTGCGCAAAATTTTTTCTAAGTCAAAAGAGTGAAAAAGGGCCATAACTCTGAAAAAAAAAACATGTGGAAGCAACTTACACCGCATGCTCTATCATAACACCAAATATCATTCAAATCGGAGTTGCAGTGGCTGAGATACAAGGGAAAATGTTGGTATGGATGGATGGACAGATGGATAGATGAATGTACGGACGGACAGATGGGATAAACAGACGGATGAAGGTCTCCACTGGATGCCCCCTTCAACTTTTCAAGTCGGGGGCATAATAAGACTCTATCAACGTCTTTCAACGTCTTTCAGTCAGCATAAGTAAAACTATTTTATTTTTATGGATTTGCATCTCTACAAATTATTGGAGGGTGTTTATACAAACCGAAACAAACAAATCCATCTAAATCAATTTTGACATTCCAAACTATTATTGCACTCTGTTATTACAGATTTTGGCAATATTAGCCTTTATACAGCGATAGTCACTTGCCAATATGTGTGGTATAAAACTTTGGGCTAATACCACATTTCAATCATACTGGCAAGAATGTATTTCTTCATATGATATATTTTATTACAAAGGTGGTGTGTGTGCGACCAAATGCACACCTCCACTACATGTCACTGAAACTGGAATGCTTTGCAGGGTTTGTACGGGTCGTTGAGAGTGCGCTAATTTTAAAATCTAGATTTCACAACCTTGAAAGTGCTTGAAAATTAAACATTTTGTGAAAATGTCCCGGAAAGTGCTTGAAAAATAATTTTGGCATGTTTTGGTCATAAAGCGTTCATATAAATGGTTGTGATTATCTGTTCTTTGAGTTTCTGCACCTGGGAAGGAAATTTTGACATAATTTCTTACGAAGCTCTCTGTGAGAGATTAACTCTTTGAATCAGAGAGGCCCCCTTTTCACACCAGGAACACGCTACATCATAATTTCATTAACCCTTTACCTAACGTAACAGCCAAAACCGGCCAGCGCTATTCTCAAAAATCGCCAATTAATTTTCACTATTTTTTTCATTTTTTTTGTCTCAAAAACATAGGTTATGACCCCTTGTTGGAACGAGCTCATCGAGCTCATTCCAACGAGGGGTCATAACCTATGTTTTTGAGACAAAAAATGAAAAAAATTAGTTATTCAAGAATTATTTTTGCAAGTGTTGTCTGCTTTTCAGGTTAGGTAAAGGGTTAAGTAAGATGGCTGCTAAGTGCATGTGTGGGGTAGACCAATCAATATTTTAAATGTGCAGCCCCACGGCTGCACGTTGAAAATATTAATTAGTCTATTCCCAGATAATGAATATGGACTCTTCCAACTGCTGCCATCGAACTGACATAGAACATACCAGCAGGGTTCAAAGGGTTAAGAAAAACATTAGGCCACGGGTTGGATTTATTAACAAAGGTAAAACAAAAGACAGAAAATGTACAACTCATTTCATATGATACTGTGGGATATATATGAAGATCAGATATCATTTAAATAATCCCAGGTGGAGTGCTATGAAAACGGTATCTAAATTGCTATAAAGCCTAAAAAAAAGTTAAAAATCTGTTTCACAGGCCCTCGTGCATGGTCATTTCGGCTGCCGCATACTTTCTTCTTATAAACAGGGCAAACTTAAAAAAATAAAATACTTGACCTAAGTTAATAAAGTTAAGAAATTATTCCCTTGAGTGCAACAAGGCTTTGCATTGCTTTAGCATTGCAAAGCCTTCTTGCACTCAAGGGACCAAATACAGCACCACCCATGCTGTAGTGTAGATTATGAGGCCTAAACATAAAACCAACCAAGAATGAACATTTGATGGCAAAGAAATAATTACGCCCACATGTAATTTTGCAGAAAATGGCCCGTGAAACAGATCTATTTTGTGGGGCTAAAGGCCCTGAAAGGCCTCAAACTTTTTTCTCCTACTGGTAAAAGGCCTGAATTTGACAGGCCTTTAAATTCATTTATTTTGGGCACACCGTTTTGGTCTAATGTGGGCACACTATAACCAGAAATATCAGCATTACCCTGTTATGTTTTATTGCAAAGTCTCTCTTTGTGTTTCTATGGTCATACAATGGAGCCCACTTAATTGGATATCTCTTAACGACCTGAAAATAAGCTGTCTGACATTTGCAGAATGAGGTACCCAGAGGGTGAATTTGATGATGCTATCCCATACAGTGGGCCAATATATCCTCTGGGTACCTCTTTCTGTTTAATTTTGAGACCCTGATTCAGATTGAGGTTCACAGAGAGTAAATTTAGTGATGCTACCCTGGGGACTCTGTTTTGCAGATGACCGTCTGCTTATTTTCTGGCTTGCTCTTAACTGAATAACCCTGTTAATGGAATATAATTTCCCAACACAAAAACATTTACCATACCTCCAGTACAAATTTGGCCTGTCAACTGAATATAGGTTATAGAGTAAACTCCTGTTAATTGAATAAAAACTCTTGTAACCTGTTGAGAAATTACCCTGACTCTCCCCAGTTTTTCTTTGTTTATAGACCTATTTGGCCACAGTACATCCAATACAGGCATTTAATATAATTTATCTTACAATCATCATGTATTTTGTCTGTATTAACTCACTCCGCAATTGTCATGTATCTGACCCCCTGATACACATGTTTGTATCAGGTGGTTGGATACAAGCACGTTCCTTTCGCGTGAGTTCCATTTTTTTCTTTTTGTTCATTCGTATGAATAAATAGTTTGTTATATTTTGCTACATTCTTGACTTATCCCCAATATAATGTAAGATAAAATTATTATTACCATTATGCTGATGTACAAAATATGTATCAGAGTCTTGCTCCGGGTTCTAAGGGAAGATCACGACTCATCTTCGACTTGTCGTGATCTGCCCTTAGAAGCCGGAGCTCGACTCGGATACTTATTTTGTACATCCACATAATGGTAATAATCTCTATGTATCATGTTTGACAGAGCTCAGGAAGCTCTGTCAAACAAGATATAATAGAATAAATACTAAGTTGATCTCTTGAATAGAGGAAAGTGACACAATCCCTGTTAATTGAATATTCCTGTTAATTGAATTATTTTCATTTGGCAAAGTGGCTATTCAATTAACAGAGTCCCACTGTATTATGATGGAAGCTATTCTCAAATGTAGAAGAGGCACAGAGAATATATATATTTTTCTTGATCAATGATGTTTTCACACCTTCTCTAATTTGGGCACAGCTTTAAACGGTATGAAATTGGATTAACCCTTTACCTAACATGAAAAGCAGACGACACTTGCAAAAAAAATTCTTGAATAACTAATTTTTTTCATTTTTTGTCTCAAAAACATAGGTTATGACCCCTCGTTGGAACGAGCTCGAAGAGCTCGTTCCAACGAGGGGTCATAACCTATGTTTTTGAGACAAAAAATGAAAAAATAATGAAAATTAACTGACGATTTTTGAGAATAGCGCTGGCCGGTTTTGGCCGTTACGTTGGCTAAAGGGTTAATTTAAAGGCCTGGGATTTGAAGACTTATCATTACCGTATTAGTAAGAGATTGAAAAATGTCAGCAAAAACTCAAAAATGATGCAGAGTACCGAAGAGTTTCTTTAACCATTTGAATCCAGTGTGGAATACATGATGTCATAGTGTCCTGGCTTATAGAGTAACGTTATCACTGGAATGGAACCTTCAGGAAAGTCATGTTGATGACACTTATCTCCAACTCGATCCATGTATTCAACACGGATATTCACACCTAGTGCTGACGTTAGAGCTGTGATATGAATGTGATCGCTTTCTTTGCCCATAGGTTCAACTTCCTGAAAGAAAGATCAATACCATTAAAACTGAAAGCAGGGATCTCTTCATCCTTTTTGGGAAAGGCTCCAAGGCTCTTTCCATTAGGATAAGTGCATTGCAAAGGACAGCCCCAGGAATTTCTAAACCCTACAGAAGCCTGATATCAAGTCTCCCTACCTCTGATGTTGCTTGGGCAAGTGCTCTGCCACTAATATTTTAAATAAAGGGGAGCAGCAAAAGATGTTTAATCCGAGCAGTTGTTTCTAGTCAAGTGTTATCTGCCTGAATAGGTAAATAACATGTTGGGCTGCACGGTATATCGATAAACCAATATATACTGGTATTCAAACCAATATCGATCGTATACCGGTGTAATTACAAAAATATCGGTTAATCGTCATTATTTATTTACCCAGATGTCTTTAGTTTTTCAACTGTAACCCCGAATGAATAATATTATCCCTTTATCCAAGGAATCGCCTGCTTGTGCCCTCGTAATATACAAATTCGGCAGTTGAAAAAATAATTTTTAAAATGTTCAACAAAACTATATCATGTGACCCCTCATTGGAACGAGCTTGTTGACCTTGTTCCAATGAGGGGTCTCATGATATAGTTTTGTTGAAATCTTTGAGGGAAAATCTCTTAAACTAATTTTGGAAATAATAAATTTTGATATCGTCTGCGTTGGGTAAAGGTTTTTTGAACCGCATCATCAAGACATGCTAATTCGTTCCGACTGTCTCGATTGTGGTACTTGTGTTCATATATCTGAACAGTTTTTGATATATCGGTATACCGCGGTATTTTTTTGAATACCAATACCGGTATTCAGTTTTGAATATCATGCAGCCCTAATAACACGTAAAGTAGAAACAACTGCTATGCCACAAGTCTTCATAATTTTAATGTTTGTTCATTATGTACAAGTAAATAGTTGACCAAATGAACTTTGTATAGTATCCACCATGTTTTACAATCAATAATTTTATGATTTATATGCCCAGTAGATTATCAGGGTGGGATTTATATCATATAAACCCACTAGGTGGAGGCATTGGAATTTTTAAGGTGGGAATTGGGAAAATATGGTTCAAATTTACATTGCGAACAGATTCAGTCCAGTCATCCACTGGATTTATCCTTGGTAATTTTTTGTCAACAGTGAAATGACATGAGATTAATGTGGGGCAGTATTTTTTTATGCCATTTATAATCTGTATTAAATCCATTGCTGGCAATAATATCAGGGAATTTTCATTTAATTGGTATTCAGGCCTTCAAATGAACAATGTATTATTCACGATAATTGCATCCCTGCAAATGAAGAACTTGTCGGTTTAAAGTTTAGCATGTACTGATAGAAGGCACAAACTTGGCCTGACCACCTGTTGCCAACAGTCAGTATTGGGTGGCAACTGGTGGAAATAAAATCTACCTGCTGAATGCAACAGGTCACTTGATTGTTAGTGAATGATTTGATGTTTTGATTCTGAAATCAAAGCAATGAGATTTTGGAAAGGTTTAAAAGAAGTCAAAACAGTTAATATTCTATTTATTATTCTTCGTAAAAATACATTGACTGCCATGAACATTATATCAAGCAAGGGAACCATTACTTGCATCCCCCACTTGCCATCACAAGCACATAAATAGAACCAATCAAATGCTTCAGTTAATACAAGAGGCCCCAAGGAGCCTTAATTGCTCACTGGCTGAAGTGGTTCAAAGAAGTATTTGGGGGTCACATTCAGTTAGACAGGGTTCATCAATACTACAAAGGAATGAGGTCATGAGAGACAAATTTTATGGAACTAGGGCCAAGGCTTGAACAAACTTGAATTCTACCCCCCTAAGAATGTTGCATACCAAATATCAAAAGCATTCATCTGCTGGATCTGAAGAAGAAGATTTTTAAAGAAAATTCCTCATTTTGAACTAAGTTATCATTCGGGCTCCCACAGTGAGCCCAAATATGAACCCAGGGACTTGTCTTGAACAAACTTGAATCTCACCCCCCTAAAGATGCCACACACCACATATCAAAACATTCCAACTGCTGGATCTGAAGAAGAAGATTTTTTAAGAAAATTCCTCATTTCGAACTAAGTTACAATTCAAGCTCCCACAGTGAGCCCAAATATGGACCTAGAGACATGGCTTGAACAAACTTGAATCTCACCCCCCTAAGGATGCTGCATACCAAATATCAAAACATTCCAACTGCGGGATCGGAAGAAGATTTTTACAGAAAATTCCTCATTTTGAACTAAGTTATCATTCAGGCTCCCACAGTGAGCCCAAATATGGACCTAGGGACATGGCTTGAACAAACTTGAATCTCACCCCCTAAGGATGCTACATACTAAATGTCAAAACATTCCGAATGCTGGATCTGAAGAAGAAGATTTTTAAAGAAAATTCCTCATTTTGAACCAAGTTATAATTCAGACTACCACAGTGAGTCCAAATATGAACCCAGGGACTTGGCTTGAACAAACTTGAATCTCACCCCCCTAAGCATGTTACATACCCAGTATCAAAAGATTCTACCTGATGGATCTTGAGAAGAAGATTTTTAAAGAAATTTGCCTGAAATGCACTAAGTTCAAATTGGGCTCCTATACTGAGCCCAAATATGAACCCAGGGGGCCGCTTTGAACAAACTTGAATTAGAACCACCCCACAATGTTGCATACCAAATATCAAAAGATTCTGCCTGCTGGATCTGGAGAAGAAGATTTTTTAAGACATTTGCCTGAAATGCACTAAGTTCGAATTCGAGCTTTTATAGTGAGCCCAAATATGAATCCAGGGAGCTGATTTGAACAAACTTGAATCAGATCCACCCCACAATGTTGCAAACCAAATATCAAAAGATTCTGCCTGCTGGATCCTGAGAAGAAGATTTTTTAAGAAATTTGCCTGAAATGCACTAAGTTTGATTTCGGGCTTCTATACTGAGCCCAAATATGAATCCTGGGGGCCGATTTGAACAAACTTGAATCAGATCCACCCCACAATGTTGCATACCAAATATCAAAAGATTCTGCCTGCTGGATCTTGAGACGAAGATTTTTTAAGAAATTTGCCTGAAATGCACTAAGTTCGAATTCGGGCTTCTATACTGAGCCCAAATGTGAAACCAGGGGGCCGATTTGAACAAACTTGAATCAGATCCACCCCACAATGTTGCATACCAAATATCAAAAGATTGTGCCTGCTGTATCTGGAGAAGAAGATGTTTTAAGAAATTTGCCTAAAATGCACTAAGTTTGAATTTGGGCTTCTATAGTGAGCCCAAATATGAATCCAGGGGGCCAATTTGAACCAACTTGAATCAGACCCATTCCAAGATGCTGCATACCAAGTATCAAAAGATTCTGCCCACTGGTTCTGTAGAAGATTTTTTAATAATTTTTCTATAATTCATACGGTGCTATCAGAGTTATGCCCCATGCAGAGCCCCCAAGGGATGTGGCCATTTCATTTGAACAAACATGAATTGACATATAGTAATGAACATCCACATGAAGTTTTGTGAAAATCGGACCAGTGGTTTCAGAGAAGAAGTCGTTTGAAAAATGTTCATGACGCCGGACGGACGACAATGGATGACGGACGGCAAGTGATAAGTTTAGCTCCCTTCGGTGAGCTAAAAAGTACAGAGAACTGTGAACTTAATTTATGTTACTGAGCAATACAGCAGTGCTAAGATTCCAGACGGAGTGTGCATACTTCTCCTCTTGACACACTGAAATTCACAGTTTTTGAATACAGAAATACTCAAATGAAACTGAGTAACCTCATTCAATAAACAAAAACGCTTCAAACCGCTCTCACATATAAATCAGCTTGCCTTACAACCTGAGATGAAACACATTCCAAAGAAATTCAACTAAGTGTTTAGCAGTTATGAATCCACCCGTCCGAGGTCACCACTAAATCGAGTTGTGCCTTGTGGAAAAGTTGAATGTCGGTTGAAACACACGAATATGAAATACCTGTCTGTGACTTAACTGAACAACTGATTAGACAGTCGATCATTCAGTTGGCTATTTCTTGACCACCGGTTAACAGTTGCGAGATGCTGGTCAGCAAGTTTGGAAGCAAAAACAATCCCCAAACAAAATTGGTCAAAACAAACCCATTGTTCACATCTTTGTAAAAAAATCCCAGCATTAAAAGTGCATTTGTAAAACGCCCTCTGGCACAGCTCATTGCTCACACAGAGATGGTGCAGAACATCAGAAAACAACTTCCAAAACCCAAATATATCAATCATAATTGGTCTCTTTTATTATCACTTTACACACAAACACACCATGACAATATCTGTAGGTACAACTGGTATTCAAACAGGAAATGGTTTGTTTAACCCTTTACCTAACACAGTATTTTTAATAAGAAATTAAATTTAACATTTTTAAAAAAAAAAATTTTGCAACAAACACGTTGTGACAATATCTGTAGGTACAACTGGTATTCAAACACGAAATGGTTTGTTTAACCCTTTACCTAACACAGTATTTTTAAAAAATAAATTAAATTTAACATTTTTAAAAAAAAAAAATTTCGCAATTTTTCAATAAAACCAAACAAATATGAATATCATTAGAACCAGATCGGTGATTTTATTGAGAGACTTTTGAGATATTTTAGGCTGTAGTAGGCTTATTCTAGTTAGTTGTCAGGCCATTTTTGGCTTTTATGTTAGGTAAAGGGTTAACTTTTTAGGGTTCTTCTAAACTCCTTGGGAAACCATGTTGCATAATGAAGTTGGTTACCATTATGAATGTCAGGGGAAAGATCCAACTTGGTTACTTAGCCGAAATCCTAGTTAACTTCTAAACTCCTTGGGTAACCATGTTGCATAACGAAGTTGGTTTCCATTATGAATGTCAGGGGAAAGATCAACTTGGTTACTTAGCTGAAATCCTAGGGAACGATGAATGGGTTATGCAAAAGGTGAAGACCTGGTATTACAGCAATATTTTCTACAGTGGGATTGGCAAGTGAGTCGGCTTTCTCCAGGTTTTACACTATCATTCGCCAATTTGAAAATTACAGCTGATAAATGTTGATAATGTTTGACATATTAACAGCAAGAAGTTGTGGTTTCCATCCTTGAGTGTTTTTGCATGTTACTTTGGTGAAATGTATATCAGGCATATCCAGGGAAGTAATTTAAACTATATAAGTCCAACTTTCCAGTAAGTTATTAAAATGGAAAACAATATAAAATGATTAAATGAATAGATTTCCTCCAACTGTAGCATTTGTCATAGAAAGCTGTTTCTGGTGACAGGCATAAACTCTAATGTTCCCAACAGAAGTTGGTTAGGAAAAACCCTAAAACCCTTCTTGACAAGCCTGCAAATAATATTTGTTTTGATGCCTATCATGATGATCCTAAAACCCTTCTTGACAAGCCTGCAAATATTTTTGATGCCTGTCATGATGACCCTAAAACCCTTCTTGACAAGCCTGCAAATAATATTTGTTTTGATCCCTATCATGATGACCCTAAAACCCTTCTTGACAAGCCTGCAAATATTTTTGATGCCTGTCATGATTACCCTAAAACCCTTCTTGACAAGCCTGCAAATAATATTTGTTTTGATGCCTGTCATGATGACCCTAAAACCCTTCTTGACAAGCCTGCAAATAATATTTGTTTTGATGCCTATCATGATGACCCTAAAACGCTTCTTGACAAGCCTGCAAATATTTTTGATGCCTGGCATGATGACCCTAAAACCCTTCTTGACAAGCCTGCAAATAATATTTGTTTTGATGCCTATCATGATGACCCTAAAACCCTTCTTGACAAGCCTGCAAATATTTTTGATGCCTGGCATGATGACCCTAAAACCCTTCTTGACAAGCCTGCAAATAATATTTGTTTTGATGCCTGTAGTGATAACCCTAAAACGCTTCTTGACAAGCCTGCATATAATATTTGTTTTGATGCCTGTCATGATGACCCTAAAACCCTTCTTGACAAGCCTGCAAATAATATTTGTTTTGATGCCTATCATGATGACCCTAAAACCCTTCTTGACAAGCCTGAAAATATTTTTGATGCCTGGCATGATGACCCTAAAACCCTTCTTGACAAGCCTGCAAATAATATTTGTTTTGATGCCTATCATGATGACCCTAAAACCCTTCTTGACAAGCCTGCAAATATTTTTGATGCCTGGCATGATGACCCTAAAACCCTTCTTGACAAGCCTGCAAATAATATTTGTTTTAATGCCTGTCATAATGACCCTAAAACCCTTCTTGACAAGCCTGCAAATAATATTTGTTTTCATGCCTGTCTTGATGACAGGTACAAGCAGTTTAGTGCCTATCAGCCCAAACCTGGTACCTCACATGAGGATAACAACCAAGCAGTATGGTGTACTATGACTGAGTGAAATAATATATATTTTTGTGTCGGTGCAGGCCTGAAAATAAGCAGTCTGACATTTGCAAAATGAGGTCCCCAGAGGGTGAATTTGATGATGCTATCCCATACAGTGGGCCAGTTTATCACCTGGGTACCTCTTTTTGTTTAGTTTTGATACCCTGATTCAGAGTGAAGTTCACAGAGGGTAAATTTAGTGATGCTCCCCTGCTGTGCAGAGGAGCATCACTAAATTCAACCTCTGGGGACCTCATTTTGCAGATGACAGTCTGCTTATTTTCTCGCTTGGGCAGGTGCATGAAATAGCATTGCACTAGTGAGCAGTATAACTTGTATGACGGAGGCCTTGGGAGACTTTGAGTTGATGCGACTAATACAAACCTGATTACAAAATTCTTTCACTGTTCTACAGCCATCAATAAAATTGGAATAAAATTCAGATTCTTTCTGTAAGTAGCCAGAAACAAGTAATCTGAAAATTAAAAGGAAAATACATTGGAACTGCAAGAGCAATACTGAGTCTGAGTAATAACATTTTTCTACATAAACAGTAATTCATTGATAGCCAGGGAAAACACTAAAAGTCTTTAAATTCTCAATTAACCTTTTGCCAAACATGACTGCAAGATGACACTTACTTATGGCACCTCATTTCATTGGAAAAAACTTACTGAACCCATTACAAAGAGGTGTCATAAGGTACTGTCTTTGAGAGTTGTCATCAATGTCAGGTTCTGGTATTGTCATGAATGAAGAAATGAGAGTGAAAGTATCCTACTGTTATCCTACAATTTTATTTCCACCAATACAACACCAATTTTACATATTTGAAAACCTTAGATCAATAATACTCCCTGCACACTGATGTCAAAATAGGGCTGCACGTTCTTCAAGTTTCAATACTGGTATTGAAAAAAACTAATGCAATATACCGGTACATCGGAGACTAGTTCAGAATCTGAAAGTTCTGAACGAAGTTATTAGTACCTGTGACTGATAGTCACTGATATTGATGATTATGTTCAGATTGCTGAACTAATTTATTTATTTATTTATTGGTGTTTAAGGTCATATACTTATGCACAATGGCTAATCATGACCGTGACAGTTTTACGGGTGGAGGAAGCCGGAGTACCCAGAGAGAACCATCGAGCAATGACGAACAGCTGCCAGCTCCCCAACATCGTAGCTCCGCACTGGAGTACAGGCAGGGTTAAATTGGTTGAAGACATGTGTACCATCGACGTGCAGTACGCCTTAGTACACAGCATCATCGTGCCCCCATGTGTTCAATCGAGGTTAAGTGTCTTGCCCATGGACACAATGCAGGAGTCCAAATTGATCGCTTAGACAGTCACCCATCCAATGATTAACCTGGCTCGACGTTGCTCAACTTCGGTGATCTGACGAGAACCGGTTACCGCATCACCACCGCGCCCCCAGCTGAACTAATTAACAAATACATTTAATTCATTTGGTTCACACCAAACTTCAGTTGGAAAAATTAACTGAACGACTTTTTTTTCGTGTATTCATACAGGATCTTTTAACACGGTTCTCGGGAGTACCATATTTAAATATCTTTAAAAATACAAAATAAATATGTTCACACATGATGCACAGTAAGTACAAATAACAAATTCTTTTGTATTATCAGAGGCTTTGTTAAATGGTGTTTTCATTGGTAACTCTAATGAGTGATTGACAGCAATTCATGACAATAGTTGTAGATTTGGGCAGAGTTTGGACGACGAGGAATCATTTTGTTCTGTGATTGACCGACACTTCGTAACAGCAGTTAGAAGACAGGGGGAATAAACAACTTTTAGTAATTTTGTGTCAGATTTTTTAATACAATACTGACATACTTTTTGCATTTGAAAATCTTTCCCCAAATTATTTACGAAAAAGAAAATTGCAGTTTTGATGCAGTGGCTGGAACCTGGAGGCTATCTGAGCATACACAGGGAGGTATTTCTCTGCATTGAATATGAATTTGATTATAGTAAAAAAAATTATCATTCTCATGAGTCCATTTTCATTTATTTGAACAACACGATCAAACAAAAACAACACATACATTTATAATCAAACATGCACAACTTAGATAAATAAGGCCTATAAAAATATTTCTCGTTTCTCATGCAATTTTTCCTTAATTTTATGATGAGGGAGGGAGACTTTTTTTAAATAGTTGGAATCAGAAATTTATATTTATTTATTTATTTATTGATGTTTAAGGTCACATACTTATGCACAATAGCTAATCATGACCGTGACAGTTTTATGGATGGAGGAAGCTGGAGTACCCGGAGAGAACCACCGAGCAAATACAAGCAGTCGCCAGCTCCCCAACATCGTAACTCCACACTGTAGCACAGGCTGGGTTAGATTGGTTGAAGACACGCGCACATCGACGTGCAGTACGCCTTAGTACATGGCATTATCGCTCCCCATGTGGGCAATCGGGGTCAAGTCCTTGCCCAAGGACACAACGTGGGAGTCCGAATCGATTGCTCAGACGGTCACCCATCCGAGGATTAACCGGGCTCGACGTTGCTTAACTTTGGTGATCTGACAAGAACCGGTTACCGCAATGCCACCACACTCCGATCAGAAATTTAACTATGACCGTATTTACTCTATGTATTGATACAGTTTAAAATAATTATTTTTTTACCTGTCTCAATACTTGGAAATTGGAATTAAATGCCCAAAAGATGTGTATCAATAATTAGAAAAACTTAAAATTCTTGGGAAAATAGATCGACATGATGTAGAAACAGCTGATCACCGGTATGAGAAAGGTCATGTATGTACACACGAGATCTCGGGAATGGACGTGACAACACTGATTGACATTTTTCAAGAAACTTTAACACGCCTACGACACACTTTTCCAGTCAATAGCACTCAAACATACATTCACGTTTTGACCCAAAAAATCAGACCACGCCTTTGATATATAATAAATCATGTTTGTTACCTTTTCCTTTGTTGTTGGAATTTAAAACAACACCGGGCTGTATGTACTTGATCACACATCACTGCCATGAAACAGGTGTTTTCTCATCAAACGATAAATGCAAGAATAATTCTCTATTTTTTCCTTCTCTGGTGATAACACCCACGTGCATGTCACATGGCAATTGTTTGTATTGAAATATATTGGGAGAATTTTTGAGGTGTTGTGTTCAGTAATAGCTATGTATTAATAATACAAATAATAATGACTGCGAGATGTTCAATACGTATTTATCTCTATCATCAATATAAAGATTTTCTGGAATGCTTTCTGTGTTCCAACTCCTCACTCTGAAATATTTGGAGATTACTGTATTTCATCAATGAATACAAAATGTGAATACGATGGAACTTTGTTATTATGACACAAAGTTTATGGTCTGTGATTCAGGTAATTCCTGCTTATTCATGTTTTATATTTTATATGTATCGTACTTCATTGTGATGTGCTATAAATAAATTAGTAGAACTGAAATCTTGTTCCTCTTCTGTAATACTCCAAACTGTCAAGCAAATGCTCTTCTCTTTCGATGCGCACGCAGTGTTTATTGCTGGTAACACTGTCGATAAACTCTTTGTGCAGATCGAAACTTAAAAAAAAATGTTTGTTTTCAACATGCTGGTGGACTCATACTTACATTTGGATACTTACTTTTGGACAACTGTAATAAGTAGAGTTCTTCTCTTACGTGAGTAATAAGAAACACAGTCAAAATATTTTTTTTAATGAACAAATACAGTATACACAGAAATAAACAGTTTCATTCAAAGTTCACAACAAAACTGTGACGAAAAATTGTTTTTCGTCACAACGGGGTATTGATACAAGAACAGTCAATATATATTTTAACAATATACATATAACAATATACAAGGCAATGTATAGTACAGTTTCATTCAAAAACATATCTCAACCAAATGTACAACCACATAGCAGACGTCCTTATTCTGGGTGAATCAATACTTAGAAAAATAATTTTTGACCCGTCTCAATTATTAGAGCGGTTTTGAAAAATATTTTTTGGGGAAAAGTAGGGTGTATCAATACATAAAGTGTATCAATACATAGAGTAAATACGGTACTTACACTATTATGTGGCAAACCAATGTTTTCAGCAGTGACTTTCATCTGTAGGTTTGTTCTCATCAGGCTTATATCCCAAAAATGTCCAAACTGGTAATTTTGCATTTTGTTTTGAGACTAGAAGTACATCCATATTAAGTTTAGTAACTAATTGGTATATTGTTACATGCAGATGAAATGGTTTCTCGTGCCAAAGGCAGGCAGGGACATTGTGGGGCAAGCCTCTTTCGACCCTCTGTAATAACTATGTTTAAATTTCTTTCTTTCATGTCTGGACATGGAAAAGGAGGAAGAAGTAAAGGTGTGTTCACCAGCGTCTATGTCTATGGTGGTTCTTCATGGGAAGAGGTGGCCGTGATGAAGAGACTGCTGTCGGAGGTGTTGTTAGTGTCTGAGGACTAGGGAGATGGCTTGGAGTGAATGGCCTAGTCCTTGCAGCTGATGAAGGTGTAGTGGCTGCTTCTGGTGGATTGTTTTGTAGATAGCAGTTGCTGAGTATTTGTGTATCTGACTGTAGTAGTTCAAAGTTCTTTTTGTAGATTTCCATGGTGCTTATCTATGTTATTTGCCTCATCATAAAATCTCTGGGTTTGTCATCTCTGAACTTCGTTCCCAGGAGAGCCTCCACGGATTCTGTGGTGCACACCTCCCGATTAGAGTTCTAGTAGGAAGAAGCTGTAGAAGCAATTTGCAGCGGGTTCAGCGCGTCAGGTTCGATGTCCGACTCAACCTCCTGTTCCACAAACAGTCCTTTCTCCTTCATTTCCTTTTCCGAGGAAGAGTGTGATGGGCTGGAGTTTGGACTGTTACCTGGTGAACCAGCGTCCTCCGGATCATCCGTAGGAGTGGAAGATGTCAAGCTGGACTTTGAACGATAAGGGGAAGCAGGCATCGAATTTTCAGCGCCCTGGTTAGGGAACAAGTTGTGGTTGAAATAATGAAATTTCAACATCTATGTGCAATGGGTTAAGCAATTCATGAAGGTTCTTTATGCTGTGTTACCCACCTCAAAAACCTTGACTCAAGAGTTTCTAGCATATCACAATTTTTTTGTTCACTGTAGTATATTAAAAGTGTAGGGAGATGACACAAATAAACTCTTAGCTTTCTGTCGAATCTCTCCTTTAACATGTTATACTGTATTTACTTGTTTTACTTCTATCATATTCTGTTACGTGAAAACATTCTATCTGGTATACACAAAACCTATTGTTTTTTAAATAATATTGTTTAACCCTTTACCTAACATGAAGAGCAGTCGACACTAGCAAACAAAATTCTTGAATGACTAATTTTTTTCATTTTTTGTCTCAAAAACATAGGTTATGACCCCTCATTGGAACAAGCTTGATTAGCCTGTTCCAAAGAAGGGTCAACCTATGTTTTTGAAAGAAAACATGAAAAAATAATGAAAATTAATTGGAGATTTTTGTGAACAGCACTGGCTGGTTTTGGCTGTTACATTGGGCAAAGGGGAACAGCACTGGCTGGTTTTGGCTGTTACATTGGGTAAAGGGGAACAGCGATGGCTGGTTTTGGCTGTTACGTTGGGTAAAGGGTTAAACTAAAATATGTGTCAATTAACTTTTGTACAAATTCTTGGATCTTGTTAGCTGTATGAAGATGCAATGTCTCTTAAATATTTAGAGAGTATAATATTCATTGATTTAATCTTATCCTGTTTAAACCTTCTCCTAACAAATCTGTCTAAACTGCCAGGGACATACAACCCAAAAATTGAACTCAAATTTAAATTTTTCTATGTTGCTTTGACACATAGCTCACAACCCCTCAATGAAATGAGATCAAACAAATAATGAATTTTACCTTTCATTATGTAAACATACTGAAAGAGTTATTGTCAGAAATTCTGGAATTCCATAAAATTCTGGAAAACTTTCATCACTGAGTTCACAAGAAAGAATACACTTGGGACAACTTTTACAGAGCACTATAAAAGGGGCAGTTTGTGGCTGTATGGGGACTTAACCCTTTGAACTCTAGTGGCATCTTCCATGCCAGTTCAATGGCAGCATTTAGAAGATTCCATATTCATTATTTGGGGGTAGACAAATCAGTATTTTCAACTTGAAAATACTGATTGGTCAACTCCACAATATTTACTGAACAGCCATCCTATATAATGATGTTATGACGTATCATTTTCCTGGCCGGTAATGCAGCCAGTGTGGTTCAAAGGGTTGAGGCTTAACCCTTTACCTAACATGAAAAGCAGACGACACTTGCAAAAATAATTCTTGAATAACTAATTTTTTTCATTTTTTGTCTCAAAAACATAGGTTATGACCCCTCGTTGGAACGAGCTCGACGAGCTCGTTCCAACGAGGGGTCATAACCTATGTTTTTGAGACAAAAAATGAAAAAAATAGTGAAATTTAATTGGCGATTTTTGAGAATAGCGCTGGCCGGTTTTGGCCGTTACGTTAGGTAAAGGGTTAATGAAAGCAAAAAAGATATCAGCATGTGAAATAATGAAGTAAGGCATTAAAATAACCTTTTTTCATGCAATGAAAAAATCAGGCCCTGTAGTTTCAAAACTGGGAACTTTTTCAGGCCCAGCCTTTTTTCAAACCCTGATGCAGAAGGGTGCATTCAGGACAAAATGTAGGTACAGTGGAACCCACTTCTATATCTCTTAATTGAATAACCCTGTTAATTGAATATAATTTCCCAACACAAAACCATTTACCACACCTCCAGTACAAATTTGACTTGTTAAATGAATGTAGGTTATAGAGTAAACTCCTGTTAATTGAATAAATATCTTGTAACCTGTCGAGAAATTTCCCTGACTCTTCCCAGTTTTCCTTTGTTTATAGACCTCTTTTGCCTCAGTACATCCAATACAGGAATATAATCTATTATATCTTGTTTGACAGAGCTCATGGAGCTCTGTCAAAAGAGTTATAATAGAATAAATACTAAGTTTATCTCTAGAATACAGGAAAGTGTCACAATCCCTGTTAATTGAATACTCCTATTAACTGAATAATTTTCATTGGCAAAGTGGCTATTCAATTAACAGGGTTCCACTGTACTATTTTATTGTATATTCATGTTGTCATTGTTGTATCCTGGATATTGATTATCTCAACATATTTTATCAAAGACATAAAATATACCCATAGTAGCTTGGTGTACCAAATGTTCACCACAAGTGGTTTAGTGGCGTTAACAGCAGGCCTTTAGTGCACGGTTAACACCACTTCACCACAAGTGGTGAACATTTGGTTCACCAAGCTACTTTGGGTATATTTTATTTATACCATGATCATCAGATTATTAAGAGTTGTTATTATTTTTTCTCGATTTTACTGAGCACCAGACGTACATACGAGAGAATCTGTTTTTGTTTACACGAGCATCGGTGGCCGGTACTTCTGCTGTCAATTTTATCACCAAAACGAGATAGAAAAAGAAGCCGGGCCTTTTTCATTTTAATAACGTAATAACATACTGTTTTGAGTTATGGATACTTTATTAACACGAGACAATGCATGTTTGTTAATTTTTGGCATTTTATGGGGTAAACACATTTAACAACGTAATAAATAATTGCCACTTTCATTTCATTCTTCGCGAGGCGACGTACGATAAATTTAGACAAGTTTGCATTCAGATCGACGTCACTAAAGGTCAAATTGGATGTAGCTCCACTGTAGATGTAAATTTTAACTACTGAAATCCCATTGCTGGCGTGTTCACCACGGTTGGTGTATAAAGCAAAAATTTATGTCATAGGTTTTTCATATATAATAGATAGGGCTGTCACGATCAATCGATTAATCAATTGTTGATCGGTCACGGCGAAATCTATTAGTATTTTTCGTTGTCGAATAATCGGTAAATTGTATCCCGTTTTAGATGTTTAATAATTAAAAGAAAATTTGATGAAAAAACTATTGTTTCTAAAGGTATTGAGTTAAGAACATCGCTGTTAAACCCCAAGTAGCCGTTGGAAGCATTTGTCTTCCAAGTACATTCATCAAAGCTTTGATGTTCTGAATCTTTGAACAGTCAGTGTAATAATCAAGACCGGTCGGCAGTTGCGAAGATCGCATCTGCCGACCGGTCTTGATTATTACACTGACGGTTCAAAAATTCAGAACATCAAAGCTTTGAATGTACCTAAAGTTGATCGTCTTCGTTGTTTACTTGAGGTAGGTCAGCTGACTTGAACTTCATTTTTATCGACTTCAAAGAGAGGAAGAGGGGGTGGGGGTCATCTAGGTACGATTAATCGATTATTACCGATTATTTGCGATGAATAATCGATTCCTAAATTGAAAAATCGTGACAGCCCTAATAATAGAATAGGTAACCACGGTATAAATACACTGACATTCCACAGTGAAAATTACTTACCTTAAGTACACAACTATATAGTCAGATAGTCCCTGGTCATTGAAAACATCACATAATTCAGACTGCGAGCAATTACTTTCAACTTTATTTATCACATCCATAAACTAAAACAAGAAAGTTTTATTATTTAGTATTTTACAAACTGATTATTTAAAAGGATGTTCTACTGTTCAGTCATCATTAATTTTGTGCACTTGATATCAAAATACCCAAATTTTCAGTTGTAAAGTTCTCCCATTATGCAAGTGGCAATATTCCCAGTTTTAATCAGGTCTGTCAAGGAAGTTATATAGAGGATATCTAGTGTTTTTTGAGTGGATACCAAAAATTATCTCATGAGTGACCAAGACAAATGATTATTTTTTGAGAGTGCTTGTACGAGCGAAAATAACCATTTGTCTTGGTCACAAGTGAAATAATTTTCGGCATCCACTCAAAAACACTGGATTTTCTTTTTATTATATGCTTTTTATAAGAATCTGATAATTCCACTTGTTTCATGCATGAACTGATGCATGAAAGTAAACTGCGCATTGAATCATTGATGCGCGAAAGTGATTTGATAGATACTCGGAACAGATGGCGTCTTGCAATCTGATTCAGCTGGTGGGTTTCTAGTCCAAACATGGCCTGAAAGTCTGTAATATAAGTTTTGGGTTTGGTACATCCTTTGAAAGGATGTACCAAACCAAAAACTTATATTACAGACTTTTAGGCCATGTTTGGACAAGCGGGTTTCATGCACCACTTCAAGGTGGAGACATGTTGAATTATTGCTGGAAATGATCGGTATCCACTCAAAAACACTAGATTTACTTTTCAGTATACGTCTTTAGATCAAATTGATCATTTCCAGTGATAATTTGACTCGTATTCACCTTGAAGTGATGCTTTGAATGCCACCATTTTGATGGATACCGTTAAAGTGAAGACTTTTATATCTTCAAAGTAGAGGATACGATTTCTATCTTTACGCAATTTCTTTGATAATCTATCGATTAGTGTATAATAAAATAGGTTTAATTCTTAGTCTTACCTGGGCAGAATAAAGCCATCAGAGATAAAGAGGATATGAAATGAGTTTTTCTCACATAATATTTGTGAAATAAGCCTTCAAATTTTTCATTTTGTTGAGTTATCGGCAAGGCAGGATGGAAAATTCAGAAAAGTTCCATATTTAATATTTATTTATTTATTGGTGTTTAAGGATACATATTTCTGCACAATGGCTAATCATGACCATGACAGTTTTACTGCTGTAGGAAGCTAGAGTACCCGGAGAGAACCACACAGCAATGGCGAGCAACTGCCAGCTCCCCAACATACTAACTCCACACAAGCAGGGTTAGCATTGGTTGAAGACCACCATCTATGTGAAGTATGCCATAGTACACAACGTCACCGTGCCCTCACGTGGGCAATAGGGGTGAAGCATCTTGCCCAAGGACACAACATGGTTGCCACAGGTGGGATTCGAACTGAGGACCTCTCGGCTTGCAGACTGCACCTCCAGCAACTGAGCCACCCACCCCTGAAAAGTTCCATAAAAATCTACACGAGAATCACAAACTCCATACTTTTTTATCATATCATCATGCTGTGAAAAATAATAGATTGATGCTTTCATTAAAGGTTTGACTAGAAAGATTTCCAATTTTCAAAGGTTGTAGCCGCCGAGATGTTTCACAAAGAACCATTTTCAGCATGCTACGTAAACAAGCCAAGACTAATACCGGGTCTGGACCTGTGTCGCTGCATGCAATTGATCTGAAAATTAGATACATGATACAACTCATCATTATGAAGCAGCAGACCAAATATAAAATCATTCCCTTTCATAGAAGCCAAGAAAACTTTGACGGAAGAAGTGTTTCAGACGGACTGATGGACGGACTGACGGACAGACAGACAGAGTCGAGCGGTTACTAGACCTGCTCTGTGTCTGGCGACGCAGGTAATAATAAAAAGTACTTCCAAAAATCAGTTGCCTAATTGTTTACAATGAAATAATCCCATTCAAATATTTTACGAGAGATATCAGGTTGCTGGTGTGCAGCAAATAATCTATAGTTCTTTTTCGGTTAAAATGAGGATACCAATCACAAACTCGTTTTAAAAAAGACCAATCAAATCAAAGAGAAGGTATTATTATATAGTATTTAATGAGAAATCAAGTAATGTCAAAACAACATTTATAAGTTATAAGATAAAATGTTATTTTATTACCAAAGTGTTGGAAGTTAACTCTTAGAGACAAACATCTGATGTTTATGGAATTATAGCAGGTGAAAGAGCAAATGATGGCTGTGTGTCTAAATTCACCAGTCTCTCACAGTATAGGGGTGAGGGGTGCTAGCTGGAGACTTGAACATCTCAGGGTTATTTTTCACAAATAATAAGGTATTACGGAAAATGCTGGAAATTGTTTGTGACATATGGGAACAAATAGAGGCTTGACTGAATGAAAAGAAAGGCAAGGTTATTCCTGTGGGGCATAAGGTGGAACAGGGATGGATCCAGAGCCAATTTGCTACCTGTTACAGGTTGGGCACCCAAACTCTGGAGTCCAAATGTTCCCAAATTCCTACAGGGAAATGTCAGTCAACTCTGAAATCTACCAGTTTGAAGCAATTATTTCCAATATTTAGTAGAAATCTATACACATGCAGTTGATAAAAAAGTACTTCAAGACACATGCAGTGGTCTAATCATCTGTATTAACCCTTTACCCAATGCAGACGATATCAAAATTTATTATTTTAAATATCATTTTTTAATTTTTTTCAAAAAATTTAAAGAAAACCATATCATGTGACCCCTCATTGGGACGAGTTCAATGAGCTCGTTCCAATGAGGGGTCACATGATATGGTTTTGTTGAAATTGTTTGAAAAATTAAATTTTTTAAACTGCTCAATTTGTATATGACGCGGGCAGATGCAGGCGATTCTATAGGTAAAGGATTAAGACATTTCAATTTATTTGGGGACATCCACAATTTGGAAGACAGGTATCCCCCCCCCCCAAATTTCTGGATCTATCCCTGAGTGGAACCCACAAGAAGATGGAGAGCTGAGGATTTGTATATTCCGGAAGATGACAAACTGATCAATGTAGGAGAGAAATTTTATGGAACAGGCATCTACAAAACCACACAACTAAACTGACTTTAAAGGGGAAGCTGAAACTTTACCAAGTATAACATGACATGGTAGTAATTACTCTAAATCAACCAGCTGTAAAGAGTTTAGAAACTGCAAAATGATGCGGGTAGATGGATAACAGGTGGGGGAGCTTGGGTGGATAAAGATCAAGGGCAGGATAGAATTGATGAAACAGTGCTGCAAAAACTATTTGGTTAATCTTCCTGGCAGTCTGTGGTGTAAATTAACATTTCAGAATATTTGTACTTCTAATAGCAAGACAGGGTGGATTGGGCAAGTGAGAGAGTTAATGGAAAACTATTCAATACAGATTTCCGAACTGGAAGGTGGGACAGCCCAAGATAAGCAACTTGTCATACAGACAATACTGAATGGTTGTAACCAAAATTTTCAAGAGGGGAGTCAGAGCAAAGAAGTCTTTGGGTGGCCAATGTGATAAAGAGAAGCCAGTATTTAAAGAGTACCTGGATGGCACCTTTGGAGGGTCACTCCAGTTCAAACTAAGGTCAATTTTGCTGAAGCTTAGGGATAAAATTGGGAAATGTAGTGCCAAATGTGTAAGTTGGGTGCAACAGGACTCTGGAGCACTTTCTCTGCAGAGTGTCCAAAACATCAGTCTGACAGAACAGGATTCACTAGGAATATAATGGGGAAATGAGAAGGGGGAATGAAGGACAAGTTGTTATTGGTTAATTCAAAGGAGAGAGTATGCTGATGAGTGAATTTGGGAAGAAATAAGTATGGGATAGCACTAAACAGTTCGTTTTTGGGTGTTGGGAGAAGGGGTGGTGTATGGGAGAAGCAGCATTTGGGTGCAGTAGGGTAATCAAGGCCTTCTCATATGAGAACCACAACAAATCAGCGGTGGGTCAAAGCTTTATTTCAGGTCCAAGAATCGATACTCAGAAAAGATTTTGAGGTGTCGAAATCTAAACACTTTTGTAGCTTCATTTGTGGGGTTATTGCATACCATGTAAAATGGTTGGGTAATGTAAAATGGAGTCCTCTGTATGGAAAAAGATATATTCTTTCCATAAAATCAATAAGTGAGGTTAAATGATTCAAGTGGTGAACATTTCAATTAAGAAAAATTCATGTGAAAATGTTCACAAAATTAACCCCCCAAAAATGCTGATAGGATCACTGATCCAATGTCGAGTTGTGACAGCACTAAAGTGGGTTTAATCATTATCAACTTATCGTCCGGAAACCAGATGTTTACAATTTACTATGTGAAGGGTCACTGTGATCTTGACCTTTGACCTAGTGATTCCAAAATAAATGGAGCTCTTTCTTGAACCAATGCCAACCTACCTACAAAGTTTCATGAACGTGGGTGAAACCATTATCAGTTTATCATCCGGGAACCAACTGTTTAGGATTTATTATGTTCAAGGTCACTGTGACCTTGACCTTTGACCTAGCGGGTCCAAAATAAATAGGGGTCTTACACTCACCTAGGCCAACCTACCTATGAAGTTTCATGAATGTGGGTCAAACCATTATTAAGTTATTATCCGGAAACCACTTGTTTACGATTTACTGTGTTGAAGGTCACTGTGACCTTGACCTTTCACCTAGCAAGTCCAAAATAAAAAGGGTTCTTCCTCTCAAGAGGGTCACCCTACATATGAAGTTTCATAAATGTGGGTTGAACCATAGTCAAGTTATCATCCAGAAACAACTGTTTATGATTTACTATGTTCAAGGTCACTGTGACCTTGAGCTTTGACCTAGCTGTCCAAAATAAATAGGGTTCTTCCACTCACTGATGCCAACCTACATATGAAGTTTCATGAATGTGGGTCAAACCATTGTCAAGTTATCATCCGGAAACCAATTGTTTACAGATTTACTATGTTGAAGGCCACTGTGACCTTGACCTTTCACCTAGCAAGTCCAAAATAAATAGGGTTCTTCCTCTCACTGATGCCAACCTACCTATGCAGTTTCATGAACATGGGTCAAACCATTATCAAGTTATCATCCGGAAACCAAGTCACTGTGACCTTTACCTTTGACCTAGCGAGTCCAAAATAAATAAGGTTCTTCGTCTCACGAAGGCCATCCTACATATGAAGTTTCATGAATGTGGGTTTAACCATAGTCAAGTTATCATCCGGAAAACAATTGTTTATGATTTAGTATGTTCAAGGTCACTGTGACCTTCACCATTGACCTAGTGAATCCAAAATAAATATGGTTCTTCCTTTCACCGAGGCCAACCTACCTATGAAGTTTCATGAACATGGGTCGAACCATTATCAAGTTATCATCTGGAAACCAATTGTTTATGCCCTCCCACCCACCCACCCGCCATTCATCAAACTATAAGTCGAGTTTGCCGTCGTCACAACTCGACTAATAAGCAAATTTGCTAAATTCTCTCATTCTTTTCTTGTTAAAAAGTGTAGATAACCTACATTCAAAATGTAAGGAATTACTCATTTACTTAGTATTCACTTGATAAATTAGCACACCATTTTGTTCTTAAAATATTGTTTTTCACATGTTATTGGAGAGTGTTTGTTGGCTCTCTCCAGTAAACTGAAAAATATTGTAAAAAAGTAATTCTTAGGAACAAAAGACAATTTCAAGTTAACCATTTCTAAACAAGTTGTATTTGTATGGACTTGATATTGTAACAACAGAGGTGGCTGCTTGAGTAACTGGAACCTGTTGGTCATTCACTTTCAGATGCCTAGATATTTGATTAGGTACTTAAAAATAAATGGACAAACTAATGCTAATATTTTCTGAATAGCAGCTAAAAGTATGTACAGGTTACAAATTGCAGTGGAGCCCAATTAATTGTACATCTGGGAGCGCAGTGACTCAGTGGTTACGACATTGTACTTTAAACTGAAAGGTCCACAGTTTGATCCCCATCAGGGATAACTGCATTGTGTCCTCAGGCAGAACACTTGACTCCTAACACTCTGGTAGTGCAACAGAATTTTCTCCAATCACTCTGTTTTTCTCTTGTTTAACTATGAATTTAACCAATTATATCTTGTTTGACAGAGCTCATTGAGCTCTGTCAAACAAGGTATATTTGGTTAAATATCCAACTGCATTTTGGGAAATATTTACTGCAGAAAACATTGCCATTTTGAC
Organism: Pictodentalium vernedei; assembly: GCA_031216915.1. Taxonomy (NCBI): domain Eukaryota; kingdom Metazoa; phylum Mollusca; class Scaphopoda; order Dentaliida; family Dentaliidae; genus Pictodentalium; species Pictodentalium vernedei. The sequence continues at coordinate 448,201,028 of CM062292.1, forward strand.
ATCAGAATGCAGAGGGTTAATCCTGATTGCCCATATGGCGACACTGTGTACCAAGGCGTACTGCACATCAATGTTGCACTTGTCTTCAACCAATGCTCACCCAGTTTGTGTGGAGTTAGTACACTGGGGAGTCTGACAGTTGCTCGCCGATACTCGGTGGTTCACTCCAGGGTAGTCTAGCATCCTCCACCAATAAAACTCTGAAAAGAGGTGACCTTGGCTGTCAAAAGTGTTATTAAAACCCAATAGGTAAATAAATAAATAAATAAATAAATAAATAAATAAATAAATAAATAAATAAATAAATAAATAAGAGGCCCCAAGGGGCCTGAGGGCGCTCACCTGACATGGTAGCCTAAATATCAACCCAGAGAATTGATTTCAACAAGTTGCATCTGCTCCTGCTAAGAAAGGCTTATACCAAATATCCAAAGATTCTGACCAGTGGATTTAAAAAAAAAAGAAGATTTTTTAAAGAATATTCCTCATATTGAACTAAGTTATAATTCGGGCTCCCACAGGGACTTGGCTTTAACAAACTTGAATCTCACCCCCCTGAGGATGCTGCACACCAAATATCAAAATATTCCGACTGCTGGATCCGAAGAAGATTTTTAAAGAAAATTCCTTGTTTTGAACTAAGTTACAATTCAAGCTCCCACAGTGAGTCCAAATATGGACCTAGGGACTTGGCTTGAACAAACTTGAATCTCACCCCCCTAAGCATGGTGCATACCCAATATCAACAGATTCTGCCTGCTGGATCTTGAGAAGAAGATTTTCAAAGAAATTTGCCTGAAATGCACTAAGTTCGAATTCGAGCTTCTGTAGTGAGCCCAAATATGAATCTAGGGAGCCGATTTGAACAAACTGGAATCAGATCCACCCTGCAATGTTGCATACCAAATATCAAAAGATTCTGCCTGCTGAATCTGGAGAAGAAGATTTTTTAAGAAATTTGCCTGAAATGCACTAAGTTCGAATTCGGGCTTCCATAGTGAGCCCAAATATGAATCCAGGGGGCTGATTTGAACAAACTTGAATCAGATCCATCCCTCAATGTTGCATACCAAATATCAGAAGATTCTGCCTGCTGTATCTGGAGAAGAAGATTTTTTAAGAAATTTGCCTGAAATGCACTAAGTTCGAATTCAAGCTTCTATACTGAGCCCAAATATAAACCCAGGGGGCCGATTTGAACAAACTTGAATCAGATCCACCCCACAATGTTGCATACCAAATATCAAAAGATTCTGCCTGCTGGATCTGGAGAAGAAGATTTTTTAAGAAATTTGCCTGAAATGCACTAAGTCCGAATTCGGGCTTCTACAGTGAGCCCAAATATGAATCCAGGGGGCCGATTTGAACAAACTTGAATCAGATCCACCCCACAATGTTGCATACCAAATATCAAAAGATTCTGCCTGCTGGATCTGGAGAAGATGATTTTTTAAGAAATTTGCCTGAAATGCACTAAGTTCGAATTCGAGCTTCTGTACTGAGCCCAAATATAAACCCAGGGGGGCGATTTGAACAAACTTGAATCAGATCCACCCCACAATGTTGCATGCCAAATATCAAAAGATTCTGCCTGCTCGATCTGGAGAAGAAGATTTTTTAATAAATTTGCCTGAAATGCACTAAGTTCGAAATCGGGCTCCTATACTGAGCCCAAATATGAACCCAGAGGGTGCATTTGAACAAACTTGAATCAGATCCACCCTACAATGTTGCATACCAAATATCAAAAGATTCTGTCTGCTGGATCTGGAGAAGAAGATTTTTTAATCTTTTTCCCATTGCCTGCAGTGTTAAAAAGTGCTGACTCATCACTTTTTCAAAGTCCTGAAAAAAGTACCTTGTGATCAAACCAATAGGGTATTTTTTTAACCATTCTATTCTACTGTATAAAAGTAAGCTTTATACAAAATAAGAATTCCCTGTGCCGTGTAGTTTTGGAGATATGGCTGTTTTAAGGTTTTTCCTATTTTTAGCTCCCGAGGTTCCCACGGGGCAATGAGAACCTTTTTTTTTTGCATCAATCAACTACTTATGACCCATTATCATCTCATATAAAATTTGGTTCAAATCGACCTGACGGTTCTGAAAATAGAAATTTTAGGCGTGGCCAAAATTTTTGTCCCTCCCATAACGAAGGCAAATAATGCCCAACAAACTTCTCTTGAACAAACTTGAGTTTACACCTCAAAAGGAAGCTGCATACCAAATATCAAGTCTCTGCTATTGCTGGTTCTTGATAAGAAGATTTTTTAAGAATTGGAGCATTTTTGCCCCATCCTTCTGCTCAATATGAGCCAAAACCTAAGTTGACAAAAAATCAAAATGCCCTTATATAACCCCTACTCACATGAAATTTCATTAATATGCGGCCAGTGGTTTGGGAGAAAAAGGCACAAACACCACCTTCACGCCGGACGACGGACGAAAAGAGATCAGAAAAGCTCGCCCTGACTTTCAGTCAGGTGAGCTAATAAATAAATAAATAAATAAATAAATAAATAAATAAATAAAATGGAATCTCTTAAATGAATAACCCTGTTAACTGAATAAAATATTTTTTTGTAATATGCAAGAAATTACCCTGATAATCACCCAAATCACCAAATTCGCCTTAGGGCATCAAATACAGGCATCTATTATATTTTCATTGATAGGAGCTCCATGATCTCGGTTAAACAAGATATACTAGAATAAATGGTCAGTTTATCTCTAGAATATAGGAAAGTGACCAAATTCCTGTTAATTCAATATTCCTGTTACTTAAATAGTTTCCCTGGCTTTTCAATTAACCCTTTACCTAATGAATCAGCTGCATCTGCCCCAGTAATTTTCATGTAAAGCAGTTGAAAAAAAATGACAAATTTAAAATAATTTGTATATTTTTTATACTTACCAATGGCCCAGACTTAGCTGGTGCAAACTCAATATTATCCAGGGGCAAACACAAATTTTTGAACCCTCCACTCCCAATACCCACAATTTGCATACAATGCCGAAAATTAAAAGTCCTATCTGGCAGTCCATGCTTTAACTACCTGCACAGTACTCAGGAAGAGACCCGAATTGGCGTCAACATCATATTTGTATACAAGCCTACTAAAGTAATAACTCAGTGGGCAGGTATGAGTGCCCACTCATGAGAGGGCCATCCCTGCCTGAGCCATTGGTGAGTATAAAATATATACAAATTACTTTAAATTTATCATATTTTTATACTACAACCAATGGCCCAGACTTAGCTGAATCGTAAAAAGGCAGAGGGCCTAGGACTTAAGAGTTAGCAGATCAAATACAGCTCCTAAGCCTGCATTCCAAGGTGAAAAGGAGATTAAATTTTTAAAGAAATTATGTGTATGTCTCTCTATACAATAATAGAGAAGACATATTATCAATAAGGAGCCATATCCAAGTAATTCCGTATTCATAGCATGAATGATTATGCTAATTGGGTGTTACAAGCCCCCAATTTTAAGGCTAGTCCGGACTAAGCCACTTAAATTAGGATGGCGTATTCGAGCGTGAGAGACTAACCCCCACAAACACACGCCATATATATATAATAAACAAGCTGTATCTGAGATAAGTAATAATCTACAGACAAAACAGCTTCACTTATAGTTACACACTTATCAAGCCAGAAGAGATGAAGAAACCCTCCCCCCCCCTCCTTTTTTAAGGAATATTTTTCAAAACAAAGAGGGAAGCTCCCTGGAATCAGTGAAAAGCGGTACCAAATATTCTATATATATTCACCCAACAGGCACCAGTTATTAATTATTATTAATTATTGGTGCTTAACCAGGGTTTCTGTTAAGAGGAAAATTTGTGGGTCCGGTAGTTTAAAGAAAGTGAAACTCACACGCCAAAGGCACATGTGTATAGAGGGGGGTCCTGTTTTTTAGGTGCTCTCTGGTGGCCTCTGGGGACATTCTGGTCGCTAAAATGCTGAATAATTGATGTGGAAAATATGTATTTTTTCCTCCTACAATTCTCTAAATTCCCACGGGACACACAATACTACATCTGGTCGGAGGTTTCATACAAATACAAACCCAAAACAACACAAAATCCACGAATCCTAACAGTGACTGAGCTTTGTTTACAACCGCTCGCTGTTATATTCGAAAAGAACCATGATGCGGACGTGTGACGTCATGCACGTGCAATTACCGTACTGACTCGTGTAGAAGCCCAGGGGGTGCTTGTAGTAGATAAATTGCAAAGTGTGTGTGTGGGGGAGGGGCTTCGAGACGAGTAATAGTGCTTGCAAGACGCGTTGGGATGCATCTGAAATTGGCGATGTAAGGCAAGTAAATATGCACTGGGTATGTTACGTTTCTTTGGAAACCGCCTACCAATTTTATAGAGTTTGCTTTAAAAATTCTCATAATTATCTTGTACATACGTTTCATTTTCAGATTTCGGGTTTTAATCCTCAATTTAATGAATAAAACAAACAGAAAACCATGCGGTGTTGTTTTCCATTTTTTTTTTGTACAGGCTACTCTCGAAAGTCGAAGCCAGAAATGGACGTTAAGTATGTCAGTCAGCACTGCAAACCACCCCCTTGAAAACAGACAAACATTGTCTATTTAAAAATAGAGGATTTTTAAATATGTACATTTTAAAAAAAATTTACGAATAAAACAAAATATAGCTTCACACAAACTCAATAAAAGAATCATAATATGAAGACCAGATAAAATTTACACAGTGAAATATGAATAACAAAATAGTTGCCTCCCTTGGCACCATTCGAAAAATTGATTTTACACTGAAAGTCATAACTTCACATGTTGCAGGGCATGATGAAATGATAAATGAGCATGTTTTATTAAACCAATAAGTCATAAATCATATCCCTGGTTATATTGTTATATAATTCTCAAATACCAGAGTTGTAATTATTTTTTATTTTTAATTACCACATTCTCATTAATTTCTGAACACCTGTTTTTCACAATGAGTTGTGCACGCTCGAAAGTGGCAGTGTTCTTTCACAATGAGTTGTGCACTGCTTGAAAGTGGCAGTGTTCAATCAGTATCTTTTTGATGATATTCAACCACTGTGAAAACTGTGAAAACTATATGTTGTGGGCGTGTTTCAGACAACTCCTGACAGCAGCCTGCACACTCATTTGAAACAAGTGACAGCTTCCAAAACGAGTACATCATTTGTCGCTCAAAATAAAAGCCAGTGATTTTGGACCAAACACGACAATTTCAGTCCGAAATTTTATAGGCGACGTTTAGGATTTGAACTTTGTTTCCCCCTCTCGTCTGGGGGTTATAAGGTATCAGGTTGTCTCCAGTAATAGTAGGCGTAGTATACAACATAATTGTGCCTATAAACAAAGGATCCCGAGTGTCGTTACGATACAGCATTGTACTCGACATTTTAACCACCAGCTTTTCTGATTGATCATAGTATGATCGGCTGGGGGAATGGGTCCGGTCGGCGGACCCGCTGCCGGTATAGCGGAAACCCTGGCTTAACGCTACTTCAGTAACTAAGGCTATCATGGCGATCCCGGTTATTACAGCGCAAGCTTCTAATGTATGCCGGAGTCGGAATACGTAGACAGGTTGAAAACCGGTGATATAACATGTACAACCTTACACTTGTCCAATTGAATCTCAATGGACAGTATCTGTTACAGCAAACACGCTTCTGAGGCAACCAACTGGTGGCACCGTTCAGGTGTACAATTAATTCCAATAATGAAACTCCAATTGAACCGTGCGAATATTAGAGAATGTGAATTCTCCTGTGTACCGTCTCTGGTAGAAACCTGGATTCAGAACATGGAACGAGCTATGATTAACAGACCTGCCACGGACCGTGCCCCAAATAATTCATTGTTCCCTATGTACGTTACAACCAATAACTGTTCGGAGAAAGAATATACTACTCCGAATAACGATGCCAAAAATTGAGAATGTATGCATAGACGGCCTATTGAAAATTCCATAACTGATTCAAATAGCCCCAAAATTCTCATGAGCTCTAAAAAGCAGAGCACGAATTTTATAGAATCTGTTCAATAATGCATCTGCCTAATAAATATACATATTATGCATGCGAGCAACAGAATCCCACATGTACTCATCTGAAGACAGCCTGTATCCATGGTATGACCGAGTGATACAAGTGTAACCAGGAAACTGAATGAATAATACGACGTTATTGCAGTTAAACTGAGTTATAAACTCATACGTTGTAAGAAAAGGCCAGACCGCTCTGAGCAAAATTTTTCAGAGTGGACTAATTGCCACATTGGAGAATATCGCCCAGATAACCGATGTCAGCCACACAGGTACACGAAGGCTAGCAATTTATTGATAAGAAATCATATGCTTGTATATGACTTATAAATGAACAACCACAGGAAATAAACCAACTAAATAGTGGATGTGCCCATGAGGTCACTGTTAGAACACAACCCGATCTGCCAATCGAGGAGCCATGAAAGGCATGCATATACTTGAATGCATACAAGACTTACGGGAAGAAAACTAAGTCCTGCCCTGTAATCGCCTCTTAACACATTGGCAGGGAATGGGGGAGGTTTGGACAAATAATTCCTATTGAACTCCCCCCCTCCCCCCCCCCCCCCCCCCCCCCCCCCCCCCCCCCCCGCATTACTTGAATCGTCAGATGCATAAGGCCGGCGAGGTAGGATTAAGGCTATACTGCTGCTGCTATTCTCAATAAGAGTAATACAGCTAAAAAGCTTATAGTCAAAGCAATCATAATAACAATAACACGGCACAACTTGTAATGCTTTGTGTTCGTTATCAAACAGTATAGGAACCGCAGGGCTCCCTCACATCTGACTGACTCCATAATGCCACTAAGGAAGAAGGGGGACGTGATGACCAAATAATACACCATACAGACATAATATCCAATCCCTAGAGTGGAAATATAATCCACAACAATAGAATGGATAGAAATGAAAAGGGAGACAAAAACAGTGTTCTGACACCCGATCATAAAAACCTAGATTAACTCCTTACGTTCGATCTGATATCAGGAAATATATTCCTGAGAAGGAGTTCAGTATAGGCGTTTGAAGAAAGACTCATTAATCACACTAGGCTAATATGGCATCATCAATAGGGCTTATCGCCCCAGATAACTAACACCAAACCATACCGGTAGGAAGAGAATAACCTCCTCTAACATAACGGTATCATGCCCGATAGGACAGTGAACTCAGCCCAGCTGAAGCAGCTAAAGGTCTTTCTATTCGTAAAGACAATTAAAAGGCTGATTACTGCAACCTTAGAAACTCACTAAGGAGACTTACAAAAACCTTATAGCTTATAAGTCTTCATCGCCGTGAAGACAGATATTTAAGTGTAAGTAAGTATATATTTATTTACGTGACATGTGCATATGTATTAACAGATGAAACATTCAAATAGTTATATATAAGTCACGATAACGTATACATATCGCATGTTCACACAAATATAAGCTTGCTCTCTTCCTCTCCCCTCTCTCTCTTTCTCTCCCCCTCCCTCTCCCTCTCTCAACAAACACTGTTGTCTCAGTGCTTGAAAGCTCACTGAACGGAGACTTACAACAATCATAGCGCAAGGTAGGGAATGAAGAGCCGCTATTTCAACAGCCCTAATTCCCAGAGAGAGTAGTCTCAAAAGATAATTATTTCAGTTATGTCACTGCATAATTACTGAAAAATACCGCTCATGATTCTAGCTTGGCTACTATGGTGTAAACAGTAAGACTCAAGTCTATGACACCTAGGAAACAAACCGAAAAGATCTCTTTCCTTTAGCGGTTTATTCCCAAAAGACAGCAGTCTGAGCATAGCTAACGTAGCTGAGAAGTCTTCATCTCCGTGAAGACAGCTATCTCAGTGTAACTTGGGACCTTGAAAGCTCACTAAATGGAGACTTACAACCATCATCGCGCAAGGTAGGGAATGACAAGCCGCTATCCTAACAGCCTAATTTTCCAAAGAGACAGTAGTCTCAAGGTAGCTATGCAGTTATGAGTCTTCATCTGCGTGAAGACATATCTGTGTCACCTGCAGCCTCTGAAAGCTCACTAAATGGAGACTTACAACACCAGCCACTAATGTATAAGAAAAGACCACTATAACAGTACATAAGACTACTATGACGTTAACAATGGCATTAAATGTTCAATGCCAAGGAATACAACACCGAGAAGGAAAAGACGTACTTATTCCCTCTAACGGCTCTATTCCATACAAGACAGCTGTCTCAGCCTATCTATGCACTATGGAACCTCTATTCGTAAGGAATAGGGCATTGCATTTCTTATACTATTGCTAAGGCAAGGAAAGCGCCGTTAATCGGGACAAAAGCCCTCGACACCTGAGCCAAAAAATCTGGGGAGGAAAGATCAGACAAATGCAGACTTATATTCAGATGGAACAAGATTCTAAGAGCTTATGACTAAAATTTAAGTCTTAAGGTGCCCTTCTGTGAGGGATGGAGATTCACACTCCGTGGCCCTCTCACCATTCAAATGTTCCATCTGAAAATATGGTCAACACCATCCGACTGAACGGATGACTGGACCAACGCAGCACCATCCGACAGCTCATCATCGGAGCCTGTTGACGGTAGTACCAGCGACTACTGGGCATGCTGCAATATGCAGAGCAATCTGCGGCAGTCGGTCCGTGAACGAGGCTAGCAGAGCAATGATACTCCACTTGTTACCATAAGCTGCTTACGAGACGGAGATCTGGCCGCAGATCCTTGACACAAGTCCCGTATAAAAATACCTCGAACGACTAGCTGTCAACCTGAACATGTGAAGTCGGATAGCTAGTCTGCGGTCAACATGCTTCATTAATGAAGCAGGTGAAGAAGCCATACCTGCAACTGATCAGGCTGCAATGTGGAAGGAGTGCCCAGAACCGTAAGCGTGAACGGGTGTCCCAATTCACTAAAGTTTCTCGATTCAAAAACAGTTGACCCCGACCGCTGATGGAAAGGAGAAGGTCTCCAGCTTGCAGTCCAGACCTCGCTGAGTGTTCCGTTAGAAACTTGTAGGCATCTACCCCTTAGTGTGCAATATCCATGGAAGAAGAGGAAGCCATAAGAACAGCCGCCTCCGGCTGAAGTGTGGAAGAAGTATCAAACTCGTTAACATTCTGGACGGATGCTCCTACTCATAGAAGTTTCTTACAACCACAAAACAGTCGTCCCTGACTGTTAACAGGAAGAAAAATGCTCTGCACTCGCGATCTGTCCCCAGATCTCGCCAAGTATCCCACTTAGAAACTTCTAGGCTAATCCCCTTTCGTGCGCTTCCATGTAAGCAGAAAAGCCCAAACTGCCGATGGCCCCGGCTGCAGAGTGGAAGGAACATTCTGATGCGTGTTCCGACTCAATATGGTTTTGCACATCGGACACAGTTGATCCCGACTGTTAACGGGATGGAGAAGGTTCTCCAATCAGTGATCTGATCCCAGATCTAGCCGAGATTCCCATACAGAAACTTCTGGTTCTTCAACATGCACAAATGATCTGACCGACCCAGCACCGTCCAAACGGCTCACTACTGTAGTCTGCAGACATGTGCCCCTTGCTGGGTTTTTTAAGCTGCGCAAATTACGACAGCATGTCCGTTACAGAGGCTTGTGGAGCAGCGGCTTATATTCTTCGCTGCATGTTGCTCCCGGGACGGAGATCTGATCGCCAATCTCTTCGTCGAACGTCCTGATAAATCAAGCCTCGAATCACTAGCTACTGGATGGACTGACTTCGAGGGCAAAGACTGGAGCGTCTTCGCTCTGCTGCATGACCATCTGGAGTCGGGTAGCTTGTTTGCGGTCGCATTTGCTTTGCTGAAGTGGAGGAAGAAGCTGTAACTGCAGCCGGCCCTGGTTGCAGTGTAGGGCCAAGGATGACGATAGGTCAGACTCAGTGCAAGTTTCTCAAAGCAATAGTCGACACCAACTATTACTGGGTTAGAGAAGGTTCTCCTGCTCGCAGTCTGATCCAGATCCAGACCTTGCCGAGCTTCCTGAAGAGAAACTTGCAGATTCCTTCTCCTTATTTTTGCCTTCGTCGCTCGGTGAGCTTTTCATTAAAAGGTGCTCGCTCTACCCAAATCTACACTCTCCTCGACCACATCAGACATACCCAGTATTACGGTTCCCACTATTGGGTAACAGCCTGACCGGTAGAGCTACTGCTGGAATAAGAGGCCTTATTCCTTAAATTCAAGAGTACCTTAGCAGCTAGCTCTGATTACTCCTCAGAGTGCGACGATGGCAGCACATTCAGGATGGGTGTGGCAATACCATCACTATGTTTTGTTCCTCTGGAAAAGAAACTGAAAACTTGAATTATCTTGCAGTGACAGAACCAACATCGGAACTTCACTGCAAATACATAGCGCGACACCCGCTTCCAATGTAGTGTCCTAATGAGTTAACCCAACCACACAAGTAGGACCTGAATCGGTAGAGTGCCGTGACTACAGGCAAGGCAACAAGCATGTAAATCCAATGTAGACTACTTTGCCTTACACTGAGAGCAGTAATTTCTGAAATAATTATAATCCAAACAAGTTCACTGCACCTCCTAATATCTAACATATAATCATACAAAATAAGGATACATGACAAAGACAATCAAAAATAATTTCAAAATAAATCAAAACAAATTTTTTCCTAAATTTCTTTTTTGAAAACACCTAAGTTCCCCAAGGGAACCACATGAGCCCAAGGGTATCCCGTTAGAGCATAAGTGTGGACAAACACCAAAATATTAAAGCTACACTACCGGAATATTAATAAATGTATCCTAATATAATTGTGATGAAATAAAACTCTGAATATTACCTGTTGAGGGCGTTGTTAAAAGTAAACAACGTCAGGATAGAAAAAATGAAAACAAGACAAAAGGCACACAAAAGGCCCAAGTCAGTAAATAATTAACTGATACCTGATGCAAAGCTAGATCTTCCTGTGAAGAAAAAACAATGTATCCGGTAGGTGATGCAAGACAATAATGGCCCAACACCCCAAGGGTGAGGACGTAACAGTGGGGATAAAGAGAATAAACCTTCTGTACAACACGTTAAACTCACACGAAATTTAATAAAAAATTTCAATAAAAAACAGCCAGAAAGCTTAGGAGTTTAGCCGGAGGGTTTATGGAACAATAAGGAAGGAACACATAACCAACAGTAGGTAAATCATTAGCAAAACTAATTACATCAAGGCGTATATCCCAAAATTTGGTAACATGAAATAATTTTCATATTATTAAAAAGTTACAGCCCTGAACGTCTCAAACCACCATTGTTCACTCCCATCATCCATTTACTGCCTTGAATCCACCATATACTTCATTGATTTGTGTCTGGCATCCACCATAAGAGAGATTTGAAGCACAGATGTCAGTTGAGATGTTTACTGACTTAGGGCCAAAAAAAGAATTATGGTTGCGCCAATTCCAGTCTCTTCCTGAGTATGTTACATGTGCAGGTAGTAAAAGTATGGAGGGCCAGATAGGACTTTTAATTTTCAGTATTGTATGCAAATTTTGGGGATTGTGGGGGGGGGGGGGGGGGAGGGATGTTGGGGGGGGGGGGTCAAAATTTGTCTTTGGCCTTTGATAATATTGAGTTTGCACCAGCTAAGCTTAGTATGGGCCATTGGTTGTAGTATAAAAATGTTAAAAAATTTATAGTAATTTATATATTTTTTATACTTACCAATGACCCAGACATAGCTGGTGCTAACTCTTAAAATATAGGGCCAAACACAAATTTTGCCCCCCAATCCCCAAAATTTGCATCTAAAACTAAAGAAAACATGTCCTGAAAGGCCCTCCACACCTCGCCCCCACTGCGCATGCACAGTGTCAAGGACGTTCCGAAATTGGCGCCATTTATCATTCTAATAACCAGTGCCTGGTAAGCGCTATGTACTCAGCGGGGAGGCAAGAGTTCCCAACTCCTGGGAGGGCCATCCCCGTCTGGGTCATTGGTAAGTATAAAAAATATATAAATTACTATAAATTTTTTAACATTTTTATACTGTACCAATGACCCAGACATAGCTGAATAGTAAAAAGGCTGGAGGGCCAAGGACATAGAGCAAAATGGAATACGCTCAATAAAATAAAATAGAGTCATCCCCTGTAGGGAAAAGAAGTAATAGGCCTTACATGTATCTTTCTTATTTATGATAAATTAGAAAGATACAACACCTTCCAAAAATTGAGCTTCATACATCCATGTACTCTATTAATATCCAATAATCCTTATACTAATAATTTTTAAAGTAAGCCAATAATAAAGTAAGTCTAGAGAATAGAGACTCTTATACTCCTAAAAGTGTGTGAGAATTGCATAATCATGTCCGTTGACATATGCAATATTCAAAAGCTATACTTTAAAAACTAAGACTTGAATGAATTTTATAAACTTAAACTTCTCACTAAACAACCATCCCAATAACAGCTCAGAATTACTAACTCTGGAGGAGGTATCCCCTTGTTTTCATAGTAAAAACAGGTGACCCAAGGGAACACCCTCCCCCCCCCCTTTTTCTTGCCCTGGGTCAAATAGCCCAGAGCGAAGAGGGCAGCTGAACGGAGACACTGCCGAAACAGACAGCCTACCTAGCTATAGTAGCAACTGTTAAGTGAATGATATTCTGAGCAGTAGATAATAGACCTAACAATAGAGGCCTCCAGAAATGGACTCGATATTTCTGAGATAAAATTCATGAATGGATGGCTGAGCGCAATGAGCAGCCTTCAAAAATCTATAATAGCAACACTATTAATGTAAGCCCAAGAAGTAGAAGAACTCTTACTTCATGAGCCGAAATCTTAAGCACAACTGCTAAGCCAATGATATACCATAAGCAGTACGCTAGTTAATAGAATCCATTAAAAATAAAATGGAGCGTAACGTCCTTCTACTAGACATCAAAGACAGAAGAAGCTTACGCCCTTGTAATAAACAGATATCTGTTTATAAATACATAAACTGTACCCGGAAAGAGTAAAGGCCTATGCCCATACGAAGACGGAAGGACCTTAAAATAATAGGTTCCGGAAATAGGAGCCTAACTCTTATGCAACAATCCAACCTAAATAGTAACGGAAGTATTGATTCCGAAACTATGAAAGTGAAAATCATCCATCGATAGTGCATGAAACTCACTGACTCTACAGTAAAAGAGAAACCAACAGAATTACTGTCTAAAAGGTCAGAATTTGAAAACTACTGTTTCCAGAGGCTCAAATGATTACATAGCTAAATAAGAACCGAAGTTAAAATCCGTATAGGAATTTAATCTAAAGATTCTAAGTCTATTTATCAAAAGTTACTAACTGACTTAGATAAAGAGACAAAAGACTCAATTGTAAACTATCGTAGAGTGCATAGGTATGAGGTAACATAAACCTATAACCTAAATAACAACAGGCTGCAGTAGATCTTGTGAAACAAGTATACTAAAACTAGCAATGCGTAGTATGGAGGGATCAACCATATGAACATAATGATCCCTACACCACGACGGAAGAGCCTCCACTTTAGTCGCATAGAATAGCGAAGAAGAGGATCTCCTATAGTAAGAAATCGCGTCCAAAGCTCGTCCAGTACAGTGCTTACAATGCAATACGGACCACACAACGGAATACATGAAGGTTGCGACCTTGCTGGTTGTGATAAAGATGACACGATTTACCCAGTGAAAAAAGATCCTCACATAGAGGAAGATTTCACGTTAAGATCCACAGTAGACAAGAGAGTAAATTACTCATGATCTCTGTGAAGATAGAGATGCTATCAACAGAAATGCATTGTGGTTGTTTATCTTAGCAATACCTGCTAAAACAACAGCGCCGGAGGATACGCGTATCCTATCATTCCGTCCTATAGATCAATAGAGCGTTAACAGTATTAGCTCAGAGATCTGGACAAGCCAACACATACGTCTGCAATTGATTAGCAAGCTGTGTCATAAATAAAACATCATTGGGCGCTCCCATAGATAGCAAATCTGATTAAATACTTGTTTGTTGAGAGTCCATTCTGACAGCAACAAGCGACCCGTAAGAGAACGGGAGTGCGATAAAACAATCAGACGACCCAGAATATTACGGACCAAAACTGAACTTGGTGTACTATAACCAACAGACGAATTCTTTCCATTAAATTGAATAACGGAAACGAAAGAGTGCCTCCCTGGTTCCGGAGATACGCCACTACTGTCGAATTAAAGGACAGGAATTTGGGCATGCGTTTCTGAATAATGTTCATGCAATGACATAAAGCAAGCCTAAAAAACATTATTCCGCGGAAGTTAAACTGATAGCTAAAAGACTGCGGAACCCAAAGACCCTGGCACTTCGAATCCGTAGGGATCAGAATATCCCAATCTGTTTGACTGGCAACCGTCATAACAGCCACACTAGGGTCCGGCAACTGCGGCGGCACTCTCTGAGTCAACCACCGAATGTTTGCCCCAGTCTGAATCTCTTGTAACACTAGATAGACAAGAGAATGTATAAATCAAGCAATTCATGGATTGCCGGAAAGTTGCCGTCGAAGAGAAGCTCCTCCGAGAACGAAGCGACTCTGAGAGAGTTCTTAACCTACTATCCACGCGTGGATGTAGCTAGGGCTGCATCACGTCTAACCAACTCCAATCAGCCACTGAAGGGCGGAGTTATACGTGAACAAACTACTGCCCTCAAAAGAAATTACATTGAGAATAATATCCCGTAAATCTTTTCTTGAAGACGTAATGATAACGCCTCAGTAAGGCGGATTACGTATAATAAAGCGTCTAAGTTAAGTCTACTATACATAATGTCGTTCCCAACATTGAAATTGGAAAAGACATAAACGGCGAAAAAGAATATATGCAGTCTTTAATCACACCGTCTAGACGCATATGAACTCTCGGTATGCCCTGCTCTGCCAAAATAAACTATATGTAAAAAAGATAAAATGGCAGAAATGAGCCACGCGGACAAGAAACTAAACTATCATGCTTAGCAGGCTTGTATATATATATAATATATATATAGCGTCGAAAAATAAAACACATGTTGTAATGACAATATTGGACTGCGTCGGTAAGTCAGGGACAAAGTCCCTGTACCGATCGAAAAATCCGAGTCCAATGACGCTATAAGTCTCTTATCCAAGATCGCAGCAATGAAGTCCGAACAATAATCACTGGAAGAAATGCCAGAAGATATGAAAGGCATCTTCCGATACTACTAAAGGGAAAACTCGAAATCTTTCGAATCCCTTTCGCCATCCTGTCGGACCCTATAAAGCGTTCGGTCGTCCGTAGCTTGATGCAACCGCGGACCGCACCGACCCAGCGCCGTCGGATAATTCCTGATTCGACCGAGAAACCGTCAATTGCTGGGATGCTGCGAAACAACTGTGCTAACTCGGATAGCACGTCCGTCACTGAGGCCTGAGGAGCAGCGGTCTTACGATGCATTGCCGCAGGAAGCTCCGAGATCGTTACCCCGTGCATACTTCCAATATGCGAGCGAACGGAGTGTATAGGCCTCGTGTCCTTTGGCTACCGGATGGCGCGACCT
Organism: Pictodentalium vernedei; assembly: GCA_031216915.1. Lineage (NCBI taxonomy): Eukaryota > Metazoa > Mollusca > Scaphopoda > Dentaliida > Dentaliidae > Pictodentalium > Pictodentalium vernedei. The sequence continues at coordinate 448,216,652 of CM062292.1, forward strand.
ATTCGCTGTGGAATCACTGAATGCCGAAACTGATCGGATACTCGAGGTCACGTAGCCAATGTGCGGTCGTGTGCCCTGCTGTGAGGATGAGGAAGCATTAAAGACAGTCTCTCGGACTGTCAATATAACGGAGCGTCCCGAGCAACGGACATATGCTCCGAATGAAAAATATCTGAACCACAACATGCGGTCCCCTATGTTATTGGCTTCCTCCGATCCGTCCTCAATCTGCCGTCACTGGGTGAGTACTAAAGTAATTAAAGTGCTCGCATCACCCAAATCTCCTTCCTAGACCGCAACGGACGAACCCGGCAGCCGAACCATTCGATGAATGTACGCTACACCGGGTGAGCTAGCGAATGTCACTCCGTAAGCGATAGACATATTCCATGAGCACTTATTGCCGCTAACTCTTCATTAACTATGACGACAGAGGCACACTTTTGAAGACATCTCCATAACTCTTCGAACAAGAAACCAGAAATGCTTGGATAGCAAGCATAAAATAATAATATATATAGCGTCGTTCAATAATTCGAAAGTTTGTGTGACATTATTGGACTATGTCGGAACTGAGGGACGATGTCCCTGAACCGAACCAAAAATTTCTAAGTCCACCGACGCTATCAGTTTCTTATCCGGCATCGCAGCATATGTTGTTCCGAAAGGGAAAGCTTGAAATCCACCGAATCCCTTTCGGTATCCCGTCGGACCGGATGAAACTTTCGGACGTCCGTACCCGCTTCCGCGGAGCGTCCCGACCCAGCATCGTCGGATAAAATATATGCGACAGATTCAGTTGATGCTGGGATGCTGCGATAAACTGTGCTATTAAGGGAAGCACGTCCGTTCCCGAGGCCTGTGCAGTAGCGGACTTACGATGCATTGCCGCTGGAAGCTCCGTGTACGTTGACTCCCGCACACTTCCTATGCGAACGTCCGGAGTCTGCAGGCCTCGAGTCCCCGGCTACCGACCCAGCGCTGTCGGATAATTCTCGATCCGACACCGTTTCTGTCGGCTGCTGGGATGCTGCGATAAGCTGTGCTATGTGCACAAGAATGTCCGGCGTCGAGACCTGCGGAGGCGCAGTCTATCGGTGCTTCGCCGAGGGCAGCTCCGCATCAGATGGCTCCCGCATACTTCCTATGCGAACGTCCGGAGTCCATCAGTCTCGAATCCCTGGCTGCCGGATGGTGTGACCTGGTCGCCGAAGAATCCTTGATCGGCGAAGCTGGTAATATATCGGCGGTCACGCAGCCAAGGTGCGGTCGTGTGCGCTGACGAGAAGAGGAAGCCTTAGCAGTCTCAGCAGACTGCCTATACAACGGAGCGTCCCGAGCGACGGACGTATGCTCCGCTAACGACACATTTGTACCACAACATCTGGGGCCAGATGTTGTTGAACGAGAGAGGGGCCTCTCTCGCTTGCCGTCCGGATGGACCGGAACGAGCTATGAACCGGACTAAAAGGCTTCCTCCGTTCTCCCTCCGATCCGCCGTCACTGGGTGTGCATTAAGTTAATTTTATAGTGCTCGCATCACCCCAAAATTCCTTCTAGACCGCAACGGACGAACCCGGCTGCCGAACCAGTCGGTGAATGGACGCTACACCGGGCGAGCTAGCGGACGTCAAAGGCCGTCGAACCTACTAGGGTCCTCTTAGGCAATTGGCGTATAACATGAGCACTTTTCCGCTAGCCCTTCATTAATTGTGACGACGGAGGCACACTGTTGGAAGACATCACAGATACATCACCCTAATCTTGATCGTCTGAAATAGAAATTGATAAAGTAGAGTGACCCTGCGGGGAAAGGACCGGAGTGTCCAAATCCCCAACAACATACCGTGACATACGCTTCCCATATTGTCATCGAAATCATACGATACAGAACAGGAGTTAATGCGAGTACACTGACCACATATAGAATGATAATAAGGTCAGAGGAAGACTTCCTCTTAAAACAATTGATCAATATCCTTTCAATGTGAAAAGAAAACAAGTCCTGGTACTCGCACTAACCCCTGGCAATCAAAATACATAATAATAATATGATCCATTAATATAGAAAAAATAATTGAAATCAAAATATTTTGAAAAAATATTTTTTCAGAACAGCCCAAGTTTCTGAAAAGTAACGTTGAGCCCCAATGGATCCCAAGCCTAAGTGTGGACAAAAATTTTAAAAATATTTTAAACAATTTATTCAACACTTACGAACAATAATAATGTATCTAGTTATGATTAAAATAACATAAAGATATTATTATTTAGAAATCCCCCCCTCACACAGAGGGCTGTTGTAAATGTAAACAATGAGTGTAAAAACACTAAAATAAGACTCCAGGCACCCAGGCCCGAAATCAGTTACCAAAAATACCCCATCTGATGCAAAACAGAGACTTCCAGGGAAGAAACTGCAGAACATCAGATGGTAGATGCAGAACACAACGCCTAACCACCCGTAGGTGAAGACGTAAACATGGGGAAAGAACAGAATTCATTCTGTTATTAAGCTAAAACTCCCAAGAAATTTTAGTAATAATAATTACAGAAACTATGCCAAAAGCATGGGAGAATAGCAAGGGGGAATTAAAGGACAGGGAGAGAGGAAAAACACTTGAAAAAACAGTGTAACTAAATAATCAGAATGACAACAAAATGGCTGCTGCCTTGAAAATAGGTAACTTAACATAATTTCATTAAAAAATTTTAAGTTACAGCCCTGATAATATTCTGTCACACATTCTTTTCCTCTCCTCCTTTTCTATCCTCCTTAGAATCACCATTTCACTAATATTTATGTGTCTGGCATCATTTAAACTGAGATTTAAAAGCACAAAGATCAGTCAGATGTTAACTGATGAAGGGCCAAACTTAGAATGATAAATGGCGCCAATTTCGGAACGTCCTTGACACTGCGCATGCGCAGTGGGGGCGAGGTGTGGAGGGCCTTTCAGGACATGTTTTCTTTAGTTTTAGATGCAAATTTTGGGGATTGGGGGGCAAAATTTGTGTTTGGCCCTATATTTTAAGAGTTAGCACCAGCTATGTCTGGGTCATTGGTACAGTATAAAAATATATATTTGTGACCCAACACTGGAATGACCTCATCATATGTTTTGCAAGAGAAATGATGAGTTAAACAACATATTTAAACATATTTCTTCCTTTATTTTATAAGTTTGGAGCTATATTTACTTTGGCAAAAAGTGAAAATATTGATCACAAGACCCATGACTTTACTGAAATGATACTTTCTGCATTTTGGGTACTTTATAGGAGTTACGTGGGATATATAGTTGATGAGATCTGTTAAAGAATTGCCTCCTGAGGTACACACTGCTACAATTATTTCAAAGGCTCCACTGTGGCATTCAGATTTTCTAATGTCACATTTATATGGTAATTTACATCAATGAATGCCAAAAGTTTTTTCTTGGCTTTTCATTTGTTTGTTCTCCTTCTTCCGGTACTGAGTTGGCTTCAGGATTTTGGATGCTTATGAACTCAGGTTGTCGTTAGGTAGATAAAATTCTCATGGCAGTACTTACAGTCAAAAAGGTAAAATATTTGGGCTTAGATGGAGAGGGCATGATAGCCATCCAGGAGCCTGTCCAGGCTGGCTTCGAATGCTGATATGAATGCGGAAGCAAGGATGTCAGACAGGAGCTCGTTCCACTGCCTGACTGTTCTCAGAAAGAAGGAAAATTTGTAAGCATCAATTCTTGATGGTATCTCCCTGAACTTATGCTGTCTTCTAGCTCTCTTATCTCTGGGTGTCAGGATGTTTTTTTATGGGGGATGTTCACCATAACATTAATTAATTAATTATGACACACTAACAACCATGTGGATAGATTGATAACCTGATTTCAGTCAGGAATACACACAATCAGGATGATAGAACTCTTTTGAAATGTTTATGTGATATTCACACCACCAGGGCTTATATTTTGCCGAGAATTGATTCACACAGATTCACGCAACAAAACCAGTGAGAATCCATGTAGATTATCTCTGCACCTCTGCTTGGATTCACATGAAAAGAATTGAGTCAATTTAATCATTTACCTAACATAACGGTAGCAAATTAACCAATCCAAGTCTAACAGGACCTGAAATATCCTGACACTTACTTTGTCAATAAAATTGTACAATAATGACATCCATATTTGTAAGGTTTTGACTGTAAATATTGTTTATTTTGTTTAAAAAATTCAGTTGATGCTTTTAAAATTAAAAATCTCTGTAGGGTAAAGGGTTAACATATGCTATCTGCATACAACAGAGGTTCAACCATGGTAGTCTCTTAGGATCCGGGGACCCTCATAGCATGTATGGATTCTCGCAACCATTTTCGGGATAATCAAAATGGATTCTCCCAAAATTTAGATGAAATATAAGCCGTGACTACACTTAAAAGAGACAATGATGCTACACTTACAGTATCATGAAAATCTTCTACAGTAAATTGCGGAAATCCTAGACTAACTAAATCATCTTTACTCTTCTCTACAACATTTTTAAACCTTTAAAAGACAAAGTACATCAAATATTAACAAAAAATTCAAATCCCACAACTGAAATTATATAGAATAATAAAAAGGCCACCTGGCCACACCAAAAAAAAAAGTGTGCAATTTCAATTCAGATTTGAAAAAACTTGAAGTCGAAAAAGGGGCAGACGCAAAACTTATCGAACCACACCCTCAATCGAAATTCACCTGTATTTTATGTTGATACACCTACATACCAATTTTCATTTGATTTGGCCAACTGTAACTGAAGTTATCAGAAAACCCCCCAAAAAAGAAGAATTTTTGAAGTCAAAAAGGGTCATAACTCTGGTAAAAATTGTCAAATCACACCCCGATTCGAATATGACCTGTATTTTACATTGATACACCTACATACCAAATTTCACTTGATTTGGTTAACTGCAACTGAAGTCATCATCAGGAAACCCCTCCCCCCAAAAAAAATTTTTGAAGTAAAAAAAGGGGGCAGAACTTGGGTAAAAATTGTCATCCCGCACCCCGATTAAAAACCTGAACTGTATTTTATGTTGATATACCTACATATCAAATTTCATTTGATTTGGCCAACTATAACTAAAGTTATCGGGAAACCCTCCGAAATGTATTTTTGAAGTCAGAAAGGGGCATAACACAGGGAAAAAATTGTCGGACCGCTCCCAAATTTGAACTTGACCTGTATTTTATGTTGATACACCTATGTTTCAAATTTCATTTTATTTGGCCAACTATAACTAAAGTGATCCTCAGGAAATCAAAAAGGGATGGATGCACAGACAGATGCACAGACAGATTCATGGATGGCCACCGGCTACTTTAATAGTCCCCTGAACAAATTTTTTTCTGGGAACAAATCGGTACTGGGCCCAGAGACCAGCCAACCAGGCGACTGGGATGAAAAAGTCACCGTGGATTGCATAACTTCGCTCTGACTTCACTAAAAAGCGAAATCATGCCTTCCTGTAATTTGTAAATTCCCAATTGACCTACCTTGAAATTAGGTGAATTCACGTAGAATTTACAAAGTAATTTCCATCTGAAAAGAGTATTATTGCTAGGGTTAATTATTATTGTGATTAATTTTCATAGTAACTAAAAATAAAATCAGCATCTAAAAACAATGCCTGATTAATAATGTAATCGCGAAGCGTCTTGGCTGCATTGAAATTAGGTGACAAGTTGAGACAAGATTTTCTATTTAAGTTATCTTTAAAATAAGTATTTTTCACACTCAGAATTTTTTTCTGGGGAGCAGTTTTTCATAAAACAACACTTTTTTGTAAAAGCTGAACTTTAATTCCAATCTGGATTTTATTTTTGTGCAAGACGTTTTGAAAACCAAACAGTATATTGACCTACTTTTTACTCACTCTGGACCAAGAAATGGACACACTTAGATTGTTTAATTCAAGGCTGATCTGTCTCTTCTAAAAAGTAAATGCCCATTTGAATTGAAAACTTTTCTTTTTATAAATAAATTAATACAGAGAGGCATGTTTTTTTCTCGTAAACAATTCTTTGTACAAATAAATTTACACACAGAGATGTGTTATTGCCCAATTGTAGTGATTTATTTTTCTGAGAGATGAAAATATATACCGGTAGATCATGCAAATGCAGAATCATCGTTTTACATTTTCTTCTCACTTCTCCCTGTTTCATCTGACTTCTCCCTAAAGTCAGTGGAGAGAGAAGTTTAAATCTGATTACCGGCCCTAATACCTATTTGTTTTATTTATACCATGCTCTTAATAAATAATCGACTTTGTCACTTAAAACGGCGAAAAACTAAACTTTCTATCGCAAACACATGGGTTTGATTTGTTTACATCTGCACTAGTGGCCAGTACTACCGGCTGCATGCGAATGCTTCATTGACAGCTAAACACATGGTCAAAGTTGATTGAATTTACCTTGCTTTTTCAGTCAAATTATTATTAACGTTCTTAAATTTTATTTTAAATATTTAATTGTAGGTATTTTAAACTTAAGAAGCCATTGCACGAAGTAGATAGTACCGCAAAACTTTGTATGTCTGAATTTAACATCGCGAAGTGTGAATGTGTGGAAGTCGGTGAATTGTGTCATGTCTAAGGTCAAGTTGGATGAACTTCCTACTACAGGTGTAAATTCTTTTAACTGCAGAAGCTTTACACTGGTAGTGGGATTAAAAGCTAAAATTTAATATACAGGCTTTTCATGGGTAGTAACATATGCGAGCATGGTATAAAAAATTATTCTTTCAGCAAAATACATCCTTTCAGCATTTAATCTATTGTAGCATTTAATTTATTATATCTTGAACTCAAAAAGAATGCTTCATACAAAACGTGTGTAAGAACATTGGACTAAATAACTAATATATACCTAGGAAGATCTTTGTTATTTTGAAGTAGTTTTTCGAGGTATGCATAACCAAATGCTCTGTAAAAACAGTTTCCATCTCCTCTCGTCTTCCTTATACATTTATATCTTGTTTTTAAATCCTGGAGAAGAAAAACAATGCACATCAAATTGCCTGGAGCCAGTAAAAGTAAATGTAACTGAAAAATTGTATCATTGCGTGACAGATCACTTTCGGTTGAAAGGCAAAGTATTTTACATGACATAACAGAATATATACGATAAACCTGATATTATTTTCTAAAGAAACCTGTGTTAAATGAATGAATAAATATGTCCTGCAGGTGCATGGGGCGGAATTTTTTTGCATAAATCAAATACATGTGACCCAATATTACTGCATAGGTACCAAATTCGTATCATCTAAGTTAAGCAGTTCCGAAAACTTAAAACTTTGGATGGGGCCTTACACTTTCACATCCAGGATGAGTCCAAATATTGCCCAAGAAACTTTATTTAAGCAATGTTGCACAAAAATAAAATGCTTTTGGTTGAAGGGTTAATAATACAACGATGGAAGTTAAATTTACCCTGACCATATTACTCCTGATAAAAATTACACCTAGATGCCATATTTCAGCTGAAAATCAATAAAAATGAGGGAGAACAAAAGAAACAAACAGATAAAGATAGATTTGTAGATAATGATGCACATTTGCTTTCACAGAAAAGAGGGGGCACAGTGGCGTTGCGGTAACCAGTTCCCGTCAGATCACCGAAGTTAAGCAACGTCAAGCCCGGTTAGTCCTTGGATTGGTGACCATCTGTGCGATCGATTCGGACATCTGTGTTGTGTCCTTGAGAAAGGCACTTCACCCCGACTGTCCACATGGTGTCATAATGACGCCGTGTACTAAGGAAGGTATACTGCACATCGATGGTGTGCATGTCATCAACCAATCTAACCATGCCTGTGCTGCAGTGCAGAGTTATGATGTTGGGGAGCTGGCAGCTGCTTGTCATTGCTCGTGGTTCTCTCCGGGTACTCCGGCTTCCTCCACCCGTAAAACTGTCACCGACACGATATGACATTGGCTGTTAATGTGTCGTTGAACCCTAATAAATAAATAAACAAATAAATAAATAGAAAATATAAAGATGGCAGGTCATAAAAAAATTAAAATTAAATGGTTTATGTCTGATATTTTACCAAAGTTAAATAAAAAAAAATTAATAAATTTGGCCCTTGAGTGAAAGAAGGCTTTGCAATGTTTATTGCAAACCCTTCTTGCTCTCAAGAGACGAAATACACCACAACCCATGCTAATCCGTATATTATGTGGTCTAAAACATAAATCAAGAACATGAACTTTTGATGGCCAAGAAATAATTACAGTAATAAAAAAATAAAATAAAAAACCGATCGCCAGCGTTAAATTTTACAAATAATGGCCTGAGAAACAGAAGATCTACTTTGAGTGGCCTAATTCTGACAAAACTTGTCAAGCCGAAACATCCTTTGAAAATGCCCATTTACGACTTCATACTCATAATTCATACAAAGTTTAGGAAGTATCACACCAACAGTGTAGGTGTTAAGCAAAAAAACAATTACATTAAACATTTAACAATATAAAGGGACATAACTCTAGAAAACACTGCCGAACCAAAAGTTAAAAAATTTATAGTAATTTATATATTTTTTATACTTACCAATGACCCAGACATAGCTGGTGCCAAACACAAATTTTGTCCCCCAATCCCCAAAATTTGCATCTAAAACCAAAGAAAACATGTCCTGAAAGGCCCTCCACACTTCGCCCCTACTGCGCATGCGCAGTGTCAAGGACGTTCCGAAATTGGCGCCATTAATCATTCTAATAACCAGTGCCTGGTAAGCGCTATGTACTCAGCGGGGAGGCAAGAGTTCCCAACTCCTGGGAGGGCCATCCCCGTCTGGGTCATTGGTAAGTATAAAAAATATATAAATTACTATAAATTTTTTAACATTTTTATACTGTACCAATGACCCAGACATAGCTGAATAGTAAAAAGGCTGGAGGGCCAAGGACATAGAGCAAAATGGAATACGCTCAATAAAATAAAATAGAGTCATCCCCTGTAGGGAAAAAGAAGTAATAGGCCTTACATGTATCTTTCTTATTTATGATAAATTAGAAAGATACAACACCTTCCAAAATTGAGCTTAATACATCCATGTACTCTATTAATATCCAATATAATCCTTATACTAATAATTTTTAAAGTAAGCCAATAAATAAAGTAAGCCTATAGAATAGAGACTCTTATACTCCTAAAAGTGTCTGAGGATTGCATAATCATGTCCGTTGACATATGCAATATTCAAAAGCTATACTTTAAAAACTAAGACTTGAATGAATTTTAAAAACCTAAACTTCTCACTAAACAACCATCCCAATAACAGCTCAGAATAACTAACTCCGGAGGAGGTATCCCCTTGTTTTCATAGTAAAACAGGTGACCCAAGGGAACACCCTCCCCCCCCCCCCCCCCTTTTCTTGCCCTGGGTCAAATAGCCCAGAGCGAAGAGGGCAGCAGAACGGAGACACTGCCGAAACAGACAGCCTACCTAGCTATAGTAGCAACTGTTAAGTGAATGACATTCTGAGCAGTAGATAATAGACCTAACAATAGAGGCCTCCAGAAATGGACTCGATATTTCTGAGATAAAATTCATGAATGTGGATGGCTGAGCGCAATGAGCGGCCTTCAAAAATCTATAATAGCGACACTATTAATGAAAGCCCAAGAAGTAGAAGAGCTCTTACTTCATGAGCCGAAATCTTAAGCACAACTTCTAAGTCAATGATATACCATAAGCAGTACCGATAGTAAATAGAATCCATTAACAATAAAATGGAGCGTAACGTCCTTCTACTAGGCATCAAAGACAGAAGAAGCTTACGCCCATAGTAATAAACAGATATCTGTTTATAAATACATAAACTGTACCCGGAAAGAGTAAAGGCCTATGCCCATACGAAGACGGAAGGACCTTAAAATAATAGGTTCCGGATAATAGGAGCCTAACTCTTATGCAAAAATCCAACCTAAATAGTAACGGAAGTAGTGATTCCGAAACTACGAAAGTGAAAATCATCCATCGATAGTGCATGAAACTCACTGACTCTACAGTAAAAGAGAAACCAACAGAATTACTGTCTAAAAGGTCAGAATTTGAAAACTACTGTTTCCAGAGGCTCAAATGATTACTTAGCTAAATAAGAACCGAAGTTAAAATCCATATAGGAATTTAATCTAAAGATTCTAAGTCTATTTATCAAAAAGTTACTAACTGACTTAGATAAAGAGACAAAAGACTCAATTGTAAACTATCGTAGAGTGCATAGGTATGAGGTAACATAAACCTATAACCTAAATAATAACAGGCTGCAGTAGATCTTGTGAAACAAGTATACTAAAAAATTGCAATGAGTAGTATGGAGGGATCAACAATATGAACATAATGATCCCTACACCACGACGGAAGAGCCTCCACTTTAACCGCATAGAATAGCGAAGAAGAGGATCTCCTATAGTAAGAAATCGCGTCCAAAGCTCGTCCAGTACAGTGCATACAATGCAATACGGACCACACAACGGAATACATGAAGGTTGCGACCTTGCGGGTTGTGATAAAGATGACACGATTTACCCAGTGAAAAAAGATCCTCATATAGAGGAAGATTTCACGTTAAGACCCACAGTAGACAAGAGAGTAAATTACCCATGATCTCTGTGAAGATAGAGATGCTATCAACAGAAATGTATTGTAGTTGTTTATCTTAGCAATACCTGCTGAAACAACAGCGCCGGAGGATACGCGTATCCTATCATTCCGTCCTATAGATCAATAGAGCGTTAACAACATTAGCTCAGAGATCTGGACAAGCTAACACATACGTCTGCAATTGATTAGCAAACTGTGTCGTAAATAAATCATCATTGGACGCTCCCATAGATAGCAAATCTGATTGAATACTTGTTTGTTGAGAGTCCATTCTGACAGCAACAAGCGACCCGTAAGAGAACGGGAGTCCGGTAAAACAATCAGACTACCCGGAATATGACGGACCAAAACAGAACTTGGTGTACTATAACCAACAGACGGATTTTTTCCATTAAATTGAATAACGGAAACGAAAGAGTGCCTCCCTGGTTCCGGAGATACGCCACTACTGTCGAATTAAAGGACAGGATTTGGGCATGCGTTTCTGAATAATGTTCATGCAATGACATAAAGCAAGCCTAAAAAACATTATTCCGCGGAAGAAAACTGATTGCTAAGAGACTGCGGAACCCAAAGACCCTGGCACTTCGAATCCGTAGGGATCAGTATTATATCCCAATCTGTTTGACTGGCAACCGTCATAACAGCCACACTCGGGTCCGGCAACTGCGGTGGCACTCTCTGAGTCAACCACCGAATGTTTGCCCCAGTCTGAATCTCTTGTAACACTAGATAGACAAGAGAACGTGTAAATCGAGCAAATCATGGATTGCCGAAAAGTTGCCATCGAAGAGAAGCTCCTCCGAGAACGAAGCGACTCTGAGAGAGTTCTTAACCTTATTATCCACGCGTGTGGATGTAGCTAGGGCTGCGTCACGTCTAACCAACTCCAATGAGCCACTGAAGGGCGGAGTTATACGTGAACAAACTACTGCCCTCAAAAGAAATTACATTGAGAATAATATCCCGTAAATCTTTTCTTGAAGACGTAATGATAACGCCTCAGTAAGGCGGATTACGTATGATAAAGCGTCTAAGTTAAGTCTACTATACATCATGTCGTTTCCAACATTGAAATTGGAAAAGACATAAACGGCGAAAAAGAATATATGCAGTCTTTAACCACACCGTCTAGACGCATAAGAACTCTCGGTATGCCCTGCTCTGCCAAAATAAACTATTCGTATAAAAGATAAAATGGCAGAAATGAGCAACGCGGACAAGAAACTAAACTATCATGCTTGGTAGCAGGCTTGTATATATATATATATATATAGCGTCGAAAAATAAAACACATGTTGTAATGACAATATTGGACTGCGTCGGTAAGTCAGGGACAATGTCCCTGAACCGATCGAAAAATCCGAGTCCAATGACGCTATAAGTCTCTTATCCAAGATCGCAGCAATGAAGTCCGAAATAACAATCACTGGAAGATAATGCCAGAAGATATGAAAGGCAGCTTCCGATACTACTAAAGGGAAAACTCGAAATCTTTCGAATCCCTTTCGCCATCCCGTCGGACCCTATAAAGCGTTCGGTCGTCCGTAGCTGATGCAACCGCGGATCGCACCGACCCAGCGCCGTCGGATAATTCCTGATTCGACCGAGAAACTGTCAATTGCTGGGATGCTGCGAAATAACTGTGCTAACTCGGATAGCACGTCCGTCACTGAGGCCTGAGGAGAAGCGGTCTTACCATGCATTGCCGCTGGAAGCTCCGTGATCGTTACCCCGTGCATACTACCAATATGCGAGCGAACAGAGTGTATAGGCCTCGTGTCCCTTGGCTACCGGATGGCGCGACCTATTCGCCGTGGAATCACTGAATGACGAAACTGATCGGATACTCGAGGTCACGTAGCCAATGTGCGGTCGTGTGCCCTGCTGTGAGGATGAGGAAGCATTAAGGACAGTCTCTCGGACTGTCAATATAACGGAGCGTCCCGACCGACGGACATATGCTCCGAATGTAAAATATCTGAACCACAACATGCGGTCCCCTATGTTGTTGGACGAGAGAGGGACCTCTCTCGCTCACAGCCCAGACGGACCTGGACAAGCCAGGAACCGGACTAACAGGCTTCCTCCGATCTGTCCTCAATCTGCCGTCACTGGGTGAGTACTAAAGTAATTAAAGTGCTCGCATCACCCAAATCTCCTTCCTAGACCGCAACGGACGAACCCGGCAGCCGAACCATTCGATGAATGTACGCTACACCGGGTGAGCTAGCAAATGTCACTCCGTAGGCGATAGACATATTCCATGAGCACTTATTGCCGCTATCTCTTCATTAACTATGACGACACAGGCACACTTATGAAAGACATCTCCATAACTCTGCGAACAAGAAACCAGAAATACTTGGTTATAGAAAGCATAAAATAATAATATATATAGCGTCGTGCAATAATTCGAAAGTTTGTGTGACATTATTGGACTATGTCGGAACTGTGGGACGATGTCCCTGAACCGAACCAAAAAAGTCCACCGACGCTATCAGTTTCTTATCCGGCATCGCAGCATTCTGGTCCGACGAAAGAAGCTGTAGAAGACCAAGTCAGATGACATACACAACAGCATATGTTGTTCCGAAAGGGAAAGCTCGAAATCCTCCAAATCCCTTTCGGTATCCCGTCGGACCGGATGAAACTTTCGGACGTCCGTACCCGCTTCCGCGGAGCGTCCCGCCCCAACATCGTCGGATAAAATATATGCAACAGATTCAGTTGATGCTGGGATGCTGCGATAAACTGTGCTATTAAGGAAAGCACGTCCGTTCCCGAGGCCTGTGCAGTAGCGGTCTTACGATGCATTGCCGCCGGAAGCTCCGTGAACGTTGACTCCCGCACACTTCCTATGCGAACGTCCGGAGTCTGCAGGCCTCGTGTCCCTGGCTACCGGATGGTGTGACCTGGTCGCCGAAGAATCCTTGATCGGCGAAGCTGGTAATATATCGGCGGTCACGCAGCCAAGGTGCGGTCGAGAAGAGGAAGCCTTAGCAGTCTCCGCGGACTGCCTATACAAGGGAGCGTCCCGAGCGACGGACGTATGCTCCGCTTGCGACACATTTTGTACCACAACATCTGGGGCCAGATGTTGTTGAACGAGAGAGGGACCTCTCTCGCTTGCCGTCCGGATGGACCGGAACGAGCTATGAACCGGACTAAAAGGCTTCCTCCGTTCTCCCTCCGATCCGCCGTCACTGGGTGTGCATTAGGTTAATTTATAGTGCTCGCATCACCCCAAAATTCCTTCTAGACCGCAACGGACGAACCCGGCTGCCGAACCATTCGGTGAATGGACGCTACACCGGGCGAGCTAGCGGACGTCAAAGGCCGTCGAACCTACTAGGGTCCTCTTAGGCAATTGGCGTATTTACATGAGCACTTTTCCGCTAGCCCTTCATTAATTGTGACGACGGAGGCACACTGTTGGAAGACATCACAGATACATCACCCTAATCTTGATCGTCTGAAATAGAAATTGATAAAGTAGAGTGACCCTGCGGGGAAAGGACCGGAGTGTCCAAATCCCCAATAACATACCGTGACATACGCTTCCCATATTGTCATCGAAATCATACGATACAGAACAGGAGTTAATGCGAGTACACTGACCACATATAGAATGATTATAAAGTCAGAGGAAGACTTCCTCTTAATACAATTGATCAATATCCTTTCAATGTGAAAAGAAAACAAGTCCTGGTACTCGCACTAACCCCTGGCAATCAAAATACATAATAATAATATGATCCATTAATATAAAAAAAATAATTGAAATCAAAATATTTTGAAAAAATATTTTTTCAGAACAGCCCAAGTTTCTGAAAAGTAACGTTGAGCCCCAATGGATCCCAAGCCTAAGTGTGGACAAAAATTTTAAAAATATTTTAAACAATTTATTCAACACTTACGAACAATAATAATGTATCTAGTTATGATTAAAATAACATCAAGATATTATTTTCCAGAAATCCCCCCCTCACACAGAGGGCTGTTGTAAATGTAAACAATGAGTGTAAAACACTAAAATAAGACTCCAGGCACCCAGGCCCAAAATCAGTTACCAAAAATACACTATCTGATGCAAAACAGAGACTTCCAGGGAAGAAACTGCAGAACATCAGATGGTAGATGCAGAACACAACGCCTGACCACCCGTAGGTGAAGACGTAAACATGGGGAAAAGAACAGAATTCATTCTGTTATTCAGCTAAAACTCCCAAGAAAATTTAGTAATAATAATTACAAAAACTATGCCAAAAGCATGGGAGAATAGCAAGGGGGGACTTAAAGGACAGGGAGAGAGGAAAACACTTAAAAAACAGTGTAACTAAATAATCAGAATGACAACAAAATGGCTGCTGCCTCGAAAATAGGTAACTTAACATAATTTCATTAAAAAAATTTAAGTTACAGCCCTGATAATATTCTGTCACACATTTTTCCTCTCCTCCTTCTCTATCCTCCTTAGAATCACCATTTCACTAATATTTATGTGTCTGGCATCATTTAAACTGAGATTTATAAGCACAAAGATCAGTCAGATGTTAACTGATGAAGGGCCAAACTTAGAATGATTAATGGCGCCAATTTCAGAACGTCCTTGACACTGCGCATGCGCAGTAGGGGCGAAGTGTGGAGGGCCTTTCAGGACATGTTTTCTTTGGTTTTAGATGCAAATTTTGGGGATTGGGGGGCAAAATTTGTGTTTGGCCCTATATTTTAAGAGTTAGCACCAGCTATGTCTGGGTCATTGGTACAGTATAAAAATATTCATTTCCACATGCACGTATACACTTCAAACTAATACTTCATACCAACTTTCATGAAAATCCACAAGGAAAATGTTGGAGTTGCAGGAACAATAAGCTGCGAATTTGAAAATAATAAATTGAAACATTTGAAAAAAAACATGTTGCTTGTGCTGCATGGTATATCGATAAACTGATATATACCAGTATTCAAACCAATATCGATTGAATACTGGTGTAATTACAAAAATATCGGTTTATCGTCAATATTTATTTACCCACAATTTAATTTTCAAGATGTCTTGAGTTTTTTAACTGTAGCCCCGAATGAATAATATCCCTTTATCCAAGGAATTGTCTGCCTGTGCCCTCGTAATATACAAATTCAGCAGTTGAAAAAATAATTTTCAAAAATTGCAACAAAACTATATCATGTGACCCCTCATTGGAACGAGCTCGTTGAGATCATTCCAATGAGGGGTCACATGATATAGTTTTGCTGAAATCTTTGGGGAAAATCTGATAAATTAATTTTGAAAATAATAAATTTTGATATCGTCTGCGTTGAGTAAAGGTGTTTCGAACCGCATCATCAAGACATGCTAATTCATTCCGACTGTGATGCCTCGAGTCTCGATTGTGGTACTTGTGTTCATATTTCTGAACAGTTTTCAATATAGCGGAATACTGCAGTATTTTTTTGAATACCGATACCTGTATTCAGTTTTGAATATCGTGCAGCCCTACATGTTGTTATGCAAAAGTACTCTTATGTTTCATATACATCTGCAGGGCCATATCAAAGGACAATTTAGGGACATCTGTAAATATATGTCGTAGGTATAACTGAAGGCTGTAGATGGTACCATACCCAGCACAAGGTTTTTAAAAGACACAAAAGTTTAAATTACTGTGATGCCTCCACATGCTTTCCGCACACCTGTTCCATGCATTTTTTTTCAGTGCAGTTACCTCAAGTGTATCTTCAGTCAGCTAAGGTATCCTAGTTTGGGATTCAAGGAATTAGCTTCATTTTGGTTTTAGTCATGTATAATTTATGCTGAAATTTGACCGTTTTAGTGGACTATGGGATGGAGATTATACACGAATACAATGAGTTTGGGAGTCCAAACCGGTATACCGGTACGAAAAACGTCCTGGGTATGGCCCTGATCTAGCCAATTAACCCTTTACCTAACGAATCGCCCGCATCCGCCTGCGTAATATGCAAATTGAGCAGTTGAAAAAATTTAATTTTTCAAAATATTTCAACAAAACCATATCATGTGACCCCTCATTGGAATGAGCTCATTGAGCTCATTCCAATGAGGGGTCACATGATATGGTTTTGTTGAATTTTTTTGAAAATTTAAAAAAAATGATATTTAAAATAAAAAATTTTGATATCGTCTGCGTTGGGTAAAGGGTTAAGTTTTTATCTTTGTAATGTTGTGTCTAATAAAAATTTGTCTATATTAAGGTTTTTTAATTACAGATTCAAGTAATTTCCTATTGCCTTTTTCACTCCAGTGGGTTTGTTTAACATGCTTATTATACCTTTGAGTGGACAAACATTTACGACAGACATTTAATGTTAAAAAGTGCCATAATCTGAAAGTTAAAAAATTTATAGTAATTTATATATTTTTTATACTTACCAATGACCCAGACTTAGCTGGTGCTAACTCTAACAAAACCAGGGCCAAACACAAATTTTGCCCCCCAATCCCCAAAATTTGCATCCAAAACAAAAGAAATCATGTCCTAAAGGACCTCCATACTACGCCCCCACTGCGCATGCGTAGTGTGACGAACGTCCCGAAATTGGCGCCAATTATCATTCCTACTGGCAGTGCCTGGTCAGCGCTATGTACTCAGCGGGGAGGCAAGAGTTCCCAACTCCAGGGAGGGCCATCCCCATCTGGGTCATTGGTAAGTATAAAAAATATATAAATTACTATAAATTTTTTAACATTTTTATACTGTACCAATGACCCAGACTTAGCTGAATAGTAAACAGGCTGGAGGGCCTAGGACATAGAGGGAAATCCAATAAGCTCAACTATATAGTAAAGAGGTAACCCCTTAAGGAGAAAAGGAGTATTAGGCTTTACATGTATCTTTCTTATTTAATATTAAATTAGAAAGATACACTACCCTTAATAATTGAGCACAATAACATTCATGTTCTCTATTAACAACCAGTATATCCCTTATACTAATTATTTTTAAAGTAAGCCAATAAATAAAGTAGTCCAGAGAATTGAGACTCTTTATAGTCATTTAAAAGTGTCCGAGTATTGTATATTAAAGCCCGTTTGACACTTGACATATACAAATGCTTCACACCGAGCTACACTTTAAAAATAAGACATGAATGAATTTTAACATTAATATTACACTTTAAAACCATCCTGGAAGCGACTCAGAAATACTGACTTGGAGGAGGCATTCCCTTGCTTTTCACTATAAAGCAGGTGACCTAAGGGAACACCCGCCCCCTCCCCCTTCCCCTTGCCCTGGGTCAAATAGCCCAGAGCGAAGAGGGCAGCCAGACGGAGTCACTGCCGGAACAGAAAGCCTGCATAACTATGGTTGCAACTGTTTAGTGGACGACATTCTGAGCAACAGATAACGGACCTAAACAATGCAGGTCTCCAGAAATGGACTCAATATTTCTGAGATAAAAATTCGTAAATGTGGATGGCTGAGACCAATAAGCAGCCTTCATTAAAACTGTAATAGCAACACTATTAGCATAAGCCCAGGAAGTAGAAAGAGCTCTTACTTCATGAGCGGAAATCTTAAGCACAGACTGCTGAGAAGAAGATAAACTCTCATAAGCAGTACGGATAGTTAACTGAATCCATCTAGCAATAGAATGGACTGAAATGTCCTTTCTATTAGGCATCAAAGACAGAAAGAAACGTTTCCGTCCCTTTCTGATAAACTGAGATCTCTGTTTATAAATACGTAACGCTCTAACAGGACAGAGTAAAGGCCTACGCACATCTGAAGACGGAAGAGCCTTAATAACAATAGGTTCCGGATATTTATTAGGAGCCTGATTCTTAGCTAAAAAACCCACATTAGTAGTGAAGGTGATAGTGTTCCCGACACTACGATAGTGAGAATCATCCACCGACAGTGCATGAAGCTCACTGACTCTTCTGGCAGAAGAGAAAGCTAAGAGAAAAGCTGTCTTATAAGATAAGAATTTGAAATCTACTGTCCCAAGAGGTTCAAATGGCTTTTCCTTCAATTTAAGAAGAACCCAAGCTAAATTCCATTTAGGAATTAATCTAAGAGTTCTGGGTCTATTTATCGAAAAGTTTCTAACCAACTTAGATAAAGAGACATTAGATCCAATTTGTAAACTATCATGATGTGCATAGGTATCAGATAACATAGACCTATAACCCTTTATAGTAACAGGCTGCAGTTTGATTTCGTCAAACAAGTATACTAGAAAGTTTGCAATGTTTGGTATAGAGGGATCGAATATATCTACAGAATGATCCCTACACCAACGACGAAAAACCTTCCACTTAGCCGCATAGTTTAGCGAAGAGGAGGTCCTCCTACAGTTAGAAATCGCGTCCACTGCTCGTCCTGTAAAGTGCTTGCCATGCAAGAAGGACCGCACAACGGAAAAACGTGAAGGTTGAGACCTTGCGGGTTGTGATGGAGTTGGCGCAATTTCCCCTGCGAAAGAAGATCCTCCCGTGGAGGAAGCTTTCGCGGTAGGTCCCACAACAGACACCTGAGTAGATTTATCCACGGTCTCTGTGGCGACAGAGATGCTACCAACAGAATCTTGCATTGAGATTGTTTTATCTTTAGCAATACTTGTTGAATTAACGGCGCTGGAGGATACGCATATCCTATCATTCCGTCCCAAGGGATCGACAGAGCGTCTACTGCAAATGCTCTTGGATCCGGACACGGAGACACATACGTCTGCAACTGATTGTTGAGATGTGTCGCAAATAAGTCTATCATTGGCCGTTCCCATTGGTAGCAAATCTGATTGAATACTTGTTTGTTGAGAGTCCATTCCGACGGCAACAAGCGACCCTTTCGTGAAAGGGAGTCTGCTAGCACATTCAGACGACCCGGTATGTGACGGACCGAAAGAAGAATGTGATGTTCTAGCGCAAACAGAAGGATTCTTTCCGTTAGATTGAACAACGGAACTGAATGAGTGCCTCCCTGATTCCGTATATACGCCACTACTGTCGTATTGTCGGATAGGATTTGGACATGAGCATTGTGAATAATGTCCATCCAGTGACATAGCGCAAGCCAAATTGACATCATTTCCTTGATGTTTATGTGCTTGCACAGGAATTGCGGATCCCAAAGACCCTGGCATCTCGAATCCGTTGGGATTAATGATGCACCCCAACCTGTTTGACTGGCATCCGTCATAATGGTAAAACTCGGATCCGGCAACTGCAGCGAAACTCCCTGAGTTAACCACTGAATGTTTGCCCAAGTCTGAATCTCTTGTTTCACTTGATCTGACAAGAGAACTTCTACGTCGAGCGAATGAATTTTCACACTCCAATTCTGAGACAAGAAAATTTGAAGAGGACGTGTGCGTAACCGCCCCATCGGAATGAGATCCGCAGCGGCTCCGCACAGACCTATCAGTCTCATAAATTCTCTCGCTGTGACTTTGTCTGCGTGCAGACAATAGCGAGCGTAACAACTGACTAATTTCGCTCTGGTTAACGGCAGACGAACGAGATTGTTGTGCATCTCGAAGCTCATTCCCAGATGAGTGAATGACTTGGACGGCACCAGATCCGACTTCTCCTCGTTTACTATAAAACCGAGACGTCGGAGCAATAGAAGAAGATTCTGAACATCGTTCTGAAGCGTTAACTCGTTGCCGTACCTATGAAGAATGTCGTCCAGGTAGGCCGACGTTACCGCAGACGTATGAGCTCGGAAATAGATCATTACCGAGTTCATTACCCGAGTGAAAGCCCAGGGTGCTAGATTCAATCCGAAGCACATCGCCCGGAATTGATACACCACTCCTAGGACTGCGAAGCGTAGATACTTTCGGAATGTCGGATGTACCATGACGTGAAAGTACGCATCTTTGAGATCTATGCTTGTTGCATAATCGTTCACCCGAATACTCGCTCTGACCGACCGAATCGTCTCCATATAAAATTTCGGAGCGACGATCAGCTTGTTTATCCAGCTCAAATCTATGACTGGACGGAACGAGCCGTCTGGTTTCGGAACCAGAAACAGATGGCTGTAGAATCCCGGAGTTTCCTGGTTTTCTACGACCTCTACCGCGTTCTTCATTAAAAGAGACTGCACCTCTGATAACAGAGCGTCTCTTTTCTGCGGATTTGACGGAAGTTGAGTCCACTTTGGACTTCGAGTTAATGGAGGCTTTCGTTTGAAGGATATCTTTAGACCTTCCGAAGTCACTCCTCTCACCCAAGGGTCGTCCGTAATCGAAGCCCATTCTTGTGAAAAGCTCGACAACCTTCCGCCAACCGGTACGCGATAGAGGTTTAAGCCATCACCTCCTGGACCTGCGAGGCCTGCAGTAGGAGAAACCACGTCCTCCACGACCCGCACCTCGCCCCGTCGACCTCGGGGCATCCGACCGATTGTCCCGGCCCGAAGGACGTCCCGAACAAGAGTCGCTACCCTGACGGTCTCTCGAATAAGACCAAGAGGACGCACCGGAACCTCTATAGGAACCTCTCTTGGGCGCATTAGACCCAGAAGTGCCTGTCTTATTCTTGTCTGCTGTATCCGACTTCTTAGAAGCAGATTTGAACAACAGAGAATCCGAAGCTTTCTTTGTAATTTTATCATAAATAGCAGAAAGCTTGCCGTCAAAGAGAAGTTCTCCGGAGACCGAAGCGACTCTAAGAGAGTTCTTCACCTTAGTATCCACGAGTGTGGATGTAGCTAGGGCTGCGTCACGTCTAACCAACTCCAGATTTGACACTGAAAGGGCGGAGTTACACGTGGAATAAGCTACTGCCCTTGAAAGAAGTCTTAAGAGGATTGTATATCCTGAAACTCTTTCCCTTGAAGGCGCAGTGATAACGCCTTAGTAAGGTGATCTGCGTAAGATAAGGCATCTAAATTGGCTCTGTTAGACGCAATAGCTGTTTCCAACACCGCGGTTGGAATAGAAGCCGACGACGGTAATGATAGCTCTAAGTCTTCCGCCTCGTCGTCCATACGCAGAGGAACTCTCGGGATACCCTGTCCTGCCGTATCGAATTTATTCCTTGCATTAATGAAAGGCAGGTTGAGAGTATTAGCTGACAAGAAACCTGCTTTCCCCGTCTTGGAAGCAAGTTTAAATATAGCGTCGTTCAATAATTCAAATGTTCTTGCAACATTATTGGACTGCGACGGAAACTCGGGAGCGATGTCCCTGAACCGCTCAAAAAATTCAGAGTCCAATGATGCTATAATCCTCTTGTCCGGAACCGCAGCAGTCTGGCCCGACGGAACAACTTGAGGGAGAAAGTGCCGGATGAAGTCCACGGCAGCTTTATGTTGTTCCGAAAGGGATAGCTCCAAATCAACCGTATCCCTTTCACCATCCGGTTGGACCTCATGATGTTCCCGGTCGTCCGCCCCCGATGCTTCGGCGGAGCGTACCGACCCAGCGCCGTCGGATAATTCTCGATCCGACACCGTTTCTGTCGGCTGCTGGGATGCTGCGATAAGCTGTGCTATCTGCACAAGAACGTCCGGCGTCGAGACCTGCGGAGGCGCAGTCTTTCGCTGCTTCGCCGAGGGCAGCTCCGCATCAGATGGCTCCCGCATACTTTTTCTATGCGAACGTCCGGAGTCCATCGGTCTCGAATCCCTGGCTGCCGGATGGTGTGACCTGGTCACCGAAGAATCCTTGATCGGCGAAGCTGGTAATATATCGGCGGTCACGCAGCCAAGGTGTGGTCGTGTGCGCTGACGAGAAGAAGAAGCCTTAGCAGTCTCCGCGGACTGCCTATACAACGGAGCGTCCCAAGCGACGGACGTATGCTCCGCTTGCGACACATTTTGTACCACAACATCTGGTCCCAGATGTTGTTGTACGAGAGAGGGGCCTCTCTCGCTCGCGGCCCGGCTGGACCTGGACGAGCTAGGAACCGGACTCAAAGGCTTCCTCCGTTCTCGCTTACTATCCGCCGTCACTGGGTGTGCACCTAGTATGTTTATAGTGCTCGCATCACCCAAAATTTCCTCCTGGACCGCATCGGACGAACCCGGCTGCCGAACCATTCGGTGAATGGACGCTACACCGGGCGAGCTAGCGGACGACATTTGTCTATTCTCCATGAGCACTTTTGCCGCTAGCTCTGAATTCATTTGTGACGATGGACGCACACTTGTAGAAGATAACATGGAAACATCACCCTGTTCTTGTTCCTCTGAAATAGAAACTGAGAGAGTAGAGTGACCTTGCGGAGAAAGAGCCGGCATAGCCCTTTCTCCAGAAACAACATACCGTGACACATGTTTCCAATGTTTATCATCCCAATATTGACAAATAGGACAGGGATTAGTGCGAGAACACTGACTACAATTAATACAATGATCATGAAAGTCAGAGGAAGATTTCTTCCCATTACAATTTGAACAAACTCCTTTCATTGTGAAAAGTCAACAACAAGTCCTAGTTACTCGCACAAACCCCTGACACAAAGATACATAATAACATGATCCATTAATAAATGAAAAAACAATTGCAAATCAAAATAATTTTGAAAAAATATTTTTTCAGCAAAGCCCAAGTTGCTGAAAAGTAACGTTGAGCCCCAATGGATCCGATGGCAAAGTGTGGTCAAAAATTTTAAATTTATATTAAATAATTAATGAGACACTTACGGATAATATAAATGTATCTTATAGTGAGATAAACTACAGCAAAGGCAAACAGCCCCCCTCAAAAAAGGCTGTTGCCAATGAAAACAAACAGTGTAAAACACCAGAAAACATGACTCCAGGCACTGAAAAAACTGGCCCGGAGTCAGTCATCAAAATTACACTCTATCTGATGCAAAACAGAGACTCCCAGGGGAGAATCTGCAGAACATCAGATGGAAGATGCAGAACACAACGTTTATACACCCATGGGTGAAAACGTAACTATGGGGAAAATAACAGAAAACATTCTGTATCCAAGCAACTCTCCCAGGATAATTTTAGAAATGAACTTTCTCAAAAATATTCCAAAAGCATGGGAGAATTGCAAGGGGGAACTTTAGAAGGCTAGGGGAGAGGAAACACTGAATAAGCAGTGCAACATTTAGCAAGAATGACAACAAGAGGCCCATGCCTCGAAAATAGGCAACTTAACATAATTTCATCAAAAAATTTTAAGTACAGCTCTGATTATTTTTTGTCACTTCTTTTTCCTCTCCTCCTTCTATCCTCCTTAGAATCACATTTTCTCCAAAAATTACGTGTCTGGCATCCTTTAAACTGAGATTTACAAGCACAAAGATCAGTGAGATTTTGACTGATGAACAGGGCTCGATTTAACTGGATTAGCATAGCACTTTGCTCTCCAATTTCTGAATTTTGCTATTCAAGATTTATTAGTTTCAAGTGCTTTTGGATCAACTGCTAATCAATTTTCCAGGGTGAATAGTAAATTGCTATTCAAAATTTTCAGATTAAATCAAGCCCTGCTGATGAAGGGCCAAACAGAGAATGATAATTGGCGCCAATTTCGGGACGTTCGTCACACTGCGCATGCGCAGTGGGGGCGTAGTATGGAGGTCCTTTAGGACATGATTTCTTTTTGTTTTGGATGCAAATTTTGGGGATTGGGGGGCAAAATTTGTGTTTGGCCCTGGTTTTGTTAGAGTTAGCACCAGCTAAGTCTGGGTCATTGGTACAGTATAAAAATATGAAAGTGTCAATGACACTGTAGCTCAACTTGACAAACTTGAACTTGGTAAGTTATAAATGAAATGGCAAAATTGAAGATCATTGGGACAAATGTCAGTTTTTTTGCCAGTGGCAACATTTTTTGACAGAAACAGAAGAAAATCGATAGCTCCCATCTAGAGGCCTCCCCATACAAACATGCCAGGTTTCAAAGCAATCCAATCATAAATGTGCCCTGTAGGGTGTACAAAAGGGAAATATTGTGGTCTGACTAGACTAAATTCTAAGAACGTTGGCCGTGGCAACATTTTTTGACGGAAATGGAAGAAAATCGATAGCTCCCATCTAGAGGTCACCATAAATAAGCATACCAGGTTTCAAAGCAATCTAATCATAAATGAGCCCTGTAGGGTGAGCCAAAGGGAAATATTGTGGTCTGACTAAACTAAGTTCTAAGAATGTTGGCTGCAGCAACATTTTTTGATGGAAATTGAAGAAAATCGATAGCTCCCATCTAGAGGTCACCCCAAACAAGCATGCCAGGTTTCAAAGCAATCCAATCATAAATGTGCCCTGTAGGGTGTGCCAAAGGGAAATATCAAGTCTTCTGACTAAACCAAGTTCGAAGAACGTTGGCCACGGCAACATTTTTTGACGGAAATTGAAGAAAATCGATAGCTCCCATCTTGAGGTCTCCCCAAACAAGCATACCAGGTTTCAAAGCAATCAAATCATAAATGTGCCCTGTAGGGTGTGCCAAAGGGAAATATTGTGGTCTAACGAAACTGAGTTCTAAAAACGTTGGCCGCAGCAACATTTTTTGTCGGAAATTGAAGAAAATCGATAGCTCCCATCTAGATGTCACCCCAAACAAGCATGCCAGGTTTCAAAGCAATCCGATCATAAATGTACCCTGTAGGGTGTGCCAAAGAGAAATATTGAGTCTTCTGACTAAACTAAGTTCTAAGAACGTTGGCCGCGGCAACATTTTTTGACAGAAATTGAAGAAAATCGATGGCTCCCATCTAGAGGTCTCCCCAAACAAGCATACCAGGTTTCAAAGCAATCTGATCATAAATGGGCCCTGTAGGGTGTGCCAAAGGGAAATATTGAGGTCTGACTGAACTAAGTTCTACGAACGTTGGCCGTGGCAACATTTTTTACCGGAAATTGAAGAAAATCGATAGCTCCCATCTAGAGGTCACCCTAAATAAGCATACCAGGTTTCAAAGCAATCAAATCATAAATGTGCCCTGTAGGGTGTGCCAAAGGGAAATATTGTGGTTTGACTAAACTAAGTTCTAAGGACGTTGGCCGCGGCAACATTTTTTGACAGAAATTGAAGAAAATCGATAGCTCCCATCTAGAGGTCACCCCAAACAAGCATGCCAGGTTTCAAAGCAATCCGATCATAAATGTACCCTGTAGGGTGTGCCAAAGGGAAATATTGAGTCTTCTGACTAAACTATGTTCTAAGAACGTTGACCGCGGCAACACTTTTTGACAGAAATTGAAGAAAATCGATAGCTCCCATCTAGAGGTCTCCCCAAACAAGCATACCAGGTTTCAAAGCAATCTGATCGTAAATGTACCCTGTAGGGTGTGCCAAAGGGAAATATTGAGGTCTGACTAAACTAAGTTCTACGAACATTGGCCGTGGCAACATTTTTTGCCGGAAATTGAAGAAAATCGATAGCTCCCATCTAGAGGTCACCCTAAATAAGTGTATCAGGTTTCAAAGCAATCAAATCATAAATGTGTCCTGTAGGGTGTGCCAAAGGGAAATATTGTGGTTTGACTAAACTAAGTTCTAAGAACGTTGGCCGCGGCAACATTTTTTGACGGAAATTGAAGAAAATCGATAGCTCCCATCTAGAGGTCACCCCAAACAAGCATAAGAAGTTTCAAAGTAATCTGATCATAAATGCAACCTGTGAGGTGTGCCAAAGGAAATTGTGGACGTACATACTAACGTACTAACGTACGTACACCGACAGACGAGAAGTGATGGCAATAGCTCAGCTTGACTTTGTCAAGTTGAGCTAAAAAACCTGTGGAATTAAAAATTCCTTCACACATACACATCTACATTTCATACTCATAGTTCACATCAACTTTCCTAAAAAATAGGCCTATGAAATCGTCAGATGTGTACCCATATGCACAACTAGTAGAAAGCTGTATGACGGAGAGCCACCACGGATGCCGACATTTTGTACACCATACAAGGTATGGGTACATATAGAAATGGATTGAAGGAGTGTCTAATTTGATGGATAAAGGGTTAATATCTCCGAAGCAAATTATCAGATTTACATAAAAAAACTATATGGCACAGCACATCAGTAACCTGAATAAATATATCAAGTAACATGACAATCGGATTGATATTTTTTGAGTTATCGAATGCCAAAGAGATTGGAGGAATTTTCAATTTGAAGGATAAAGGGGGTTAATATAATAATATCTCCAGATCAAATTATCAGATTTACACCCAAAACTATACAGCTCAGCATATCAGTAACCTGAACACAATTATAAAGTAACTTGACAATCCATGCAATATTTTTCTAATTATCAAATGCCAAAGGGATGGGAGAAATTTTCAATTTGAAGGATAAAGGGTTAATATCTCGGGATCAAAGCATCAGATTTACACCAAAAACTATACAGCTCGGCACATCAGTAACCTGAACACGAATATCAAGTAACTAGACAATCCAAGCAATATTTTTCAAGTTATCGAATGCCAAAGGGATTGGAGGAATTTTCAATTTGAAGGATAAAGGGTTAATATCTCAGGATCAAATTATCCGATTTACACCAAAAACTGTACAGGTCAGCACATCAGTAACCTGAACACAAATATAAAGTAACTTGACAATCCAAGCAATATTTTTCAAGTTATCGAATGCCAAAGGGATTGGAGGAATTTTCAATTTGAAGGATAAAGGGTTAATATCTCAGGATTAAATTATCAGATTTACACCAAAAACTATACAGCTCGGCACATCAGTAACCTGAACACAAATATCAAGTAACTTGACAATCCAAGCAATATTTTTGAAGTTATCGAATGCCAAAGGGGTTGGAGAAATTTTCAATTTGAAGGATAAAGGGTTAATATCACAGGATCAAAATAACAGATTTACACCAAAAACTATACAGCTTGGCACATCAGTAACCAGAACACAAATATAAAGTAACTTGACAATCCTAGTAATATTTTTCAAGTTATCGAATGCCAAAGGGATTGGAGGAATTTTCAACTTGAAGGATAAAGGGTTAATATCTCGAGATCAAATCATCAGATTTACACCAAAAACTATACAGCTTGGCAAATCAGTAACCTGAACACAAATATAAAGTAACTAGACAATTCAACCAATATTTTTCAAGTTATCGAATGCCAAAGGGATTGGAGAAATTTTCAACTTGAAGGATAAAGGGTTAATAACTCAGGATCAAATTATCCGATTTACACCAAAAACTATACAGCTTGGCACATCAGTAACCTGAACACAAATATAAAGTAACCTGACAATCCAAGCAATATTTTTCAAGTTATCGAATGACAAAGAAATGACAGACGGACGGATGGACGGACAGATGGACGGATGGATGGACAAAGGATGGACGAACGACGGATGGTCACCCCGGATGCCGGCATTATGTGTACCATACATAGTATGGGTACACATAAAAATCCACCAAGAAATGTAGCAAGAGTTGAGTTGAAAAAATTTGTGAGACGTTTTTTTATCACAACAGCTGTAATATACACAACTTCCATTCCACGTGCATATCTACACTTTATACTCATCTTTCACATCATATTTCATAACAATCTGACAAGAAATGGTGGAGTACTTAAGCAGCCAAATATTTATGATGGGTGGACAGACTTATGGACGAACACCATTTCAATAACTCCTTTTTGACTACATCTACATACGACAACAAGTCAACAGAACCTTATTTCTATTTTGTTTTTGAACTAATCTAGCAAAACACAAACTGAATTTATTAATTTAGCAGTTCTGATAATAATTCACTTGAAACATTTACTGGAATTACTTCAGTGTTCCAGCAGGCAAGGACTGATAAAATCCACGGCTATTTAAGGTCATTTTGTGATATATTTTAGCATTTTTCAAGTCCCTACAATAGCCAAGTACAAGGATTTCAAGATGACAGATCAAGCACTTACAGTACGTGGAGGGTGCATTGTAACTAAATCACCCTGGGAGTGGAGTTATCACCCAAAGTATCACTTTCAACTTCTGTACAAGTGGACAAAAAAACAAGCAATGTTTCAGCCTATGGACCTCCAGGTATAACCTATGGACCTCCGGGTATAACCCAGAGGTCCATTGACTGGAACTTTGCTTGTGCACTGTTATGCTTTGCAACAAATTTGCAATTTTTGCATGAGTGGAATTTCCACTCTGCAGTTGATTTAGTGATAATACACTCCCCATGTACTGAGTAATAACCCGACAAACTTGAGAGACACAAAATCAAACTGGCAATCATTTGCATCACTGTGTAACACCAACTCAGTGTGCAATTTGCAC
This sequence comes from Pictodentalium vernedei, assembly GCA_031216915.1. NCBI lineage: Eukaryota > Metazoa > Mollusca > Scaphopoda > Dentaliida > Dentaliidae > Pictodentalium > Pictodentalium vernedei. The sequence continues at coordinate 448,245,537 of CM062292.1, forward strand.
CCAAAGTGGATAAATACAGTTACAGGAGACGTTATCTATTCTAGCATTTCAACATGATGGACCAATCCCAACAGGCAGTCACAGGACAGGTTTCAAACTTTCAATGCAATATGAAAATGAAAAGACAGCATGTCTGACATGATGTGTAAGCATAACTGATGCTTGCATATCAGAAGGGTTTGCATTTTTATGAGTTTGTGGCATACATGTAGGTAATACACTATTAAAGACAATCACAGAAATATATTTAAATCCAAAATATTTCTGAGGCTACCTTGCTAGATATTTTGGCGGCCGACATATTTAATGACAGCAGGCTGGAAGAAATTGGTGGTTGAGTATGGCTTCGAAGATTATGGCAGCTTGTGATGGCTGCCTTGGGGTCTATGACCAAAGCTCTAAATCAAAATTTTTGATTGTATTTCTTGATTCAGTCTTGATTTTGTCATATTTAATTTGTGTAATCTCCATCCACTGCTGAGTTCTGTCTACTGTAGTGAGTGGTGGTTGTGGTTGTCACTTTTTTGTATTTCTGACCACCACTTAGGTCAAACAATGTCCTTTTAACCCTTTACCCAACGTAACGGCCAAAACCGGCCAGCGCTATTCTCAAAAATCGCCAATTAATTTTCATTATTTTTTCATTTTTTGTCTCAAAAACATAGGTTATGACCCCTCGTTGGAACGAGCTCGTCGAGCTTGTTCCAACGAGGGGTCATAACCTATGTTTTTGAGACAAAAAATGAAAAAATTTAGTTATTCAAGAATTTTTTTTGCAAGTGTCGTCTGCTTTTCATGTTAGGTAAAGGGTTAACCACCAATATATCTCTCAAGTGTCAAATTTTACCCACATTTACATCATAGAGGAAATCTTTGGCCTGCTATTGTCCGGCACTCGGAAATTTCCAGCCAGAACCCTGCCAATGGGTTGCGACCAACTACCAATTTGATTCAGAAAAACACTGCCTTGATCACAGTACTATACATAAAGACAAGTGTGCTATTAACCCTTTACTCAATGTGGACGATATCAAAATGTATTATTTTAAATATAATTTTTTCAAATTTTTCAAAAAATTTCAACAAAACCATATCATGTGACCCCCTCATTGGAACGAGCTCAATGAGCTCGTTCCAATGAGGGGTCACATGATATGGTTTTGTTGAAATATTTTGAAAAATTTAATTTTTTCAACTGCTCAATTTGCATATTACGTGGGCGGATGCGGGCGATTCGTTAGGTAAAGGGTTAACAAAAGGGCTATTCCCAAAAATGGGTGAGGTTAGAGCGATAAAGTCCTGTGCAGAGTTTATTTCAATCAAAAGTTTTTCACATCTGTTTCCAATTTGTCGTTGTTATTCATGTACTGTACATGTAGTCACAACTCATATCATAATTTGAATAGAGTTTTGTCCATATCAAGTGGAAAATTGTCTGAGACAACAATGATGGTTAGGCCATACAAAGCAGATCTGTTTCTCAGGCCAATTTTGTAAAATTGCATGCACGCCGTGACGCCGACGCTTTTTTATTTTTTTTTTTTATAATTAAGTCTTTTCCCTCAAAACTTCATATTCTTGGTTTGTTTTATATTTTAGGCCTCGTCGTAATCAGCAGAATAGCATGGGTGATGGTGTATTTCGTCCCTTGAGTGCAAGGTGGCTTTGCAATGCAAAACCTTCTTGAATTTTAGGGACAAATTTATAAATTTTATTAACTTGGGTAAAATATTTTTACTTTTTCAAGTTTGCATTGGTTATAAAAAGAGAGCATGCGACAGCTAAAAGGACCATTATGGAGGGCCTGAGAAACAGATTTTAAACTTTTTTTTAGGCCTTATTCAGCTTAACATTACCTGTATTTTGACTTTATAAGCCGGATCACCTTCTGAATAATCAATCTCAACCTTATCGAGTGTTGTTATACCACCAATTAATGACTGTTGATCTGCTACCTAGAAAATATGTAAATTGTCATTTATATATACTGAACTTCCATGAATACTCCCACCTTTTAAGCCACTTTCCAGGACAAGTGGCCCCAAGGGGTCTTAATAGCTCGCCTGATAAAATTACTTAAAGAAGGCTTTAAGGTCACATACCGGCATCTACATGTTAATATAGTCAATCTATTTTAGCTAGGGTCTGTTGGGTAAATTTTTTTTCACATACAATCACTCAACCCCTTCAAAACACATTTTGAAGCAAAGAGAGAAAACCAGAGGCTCAAGTGAACCTAAAATGCTCACCTGGCTGAAATTGTCAAAAAAACAGATGAGTGTTTCAGTATGTGATCAGCAGCAAGAGCAATTTTTTTGATTTGCTATGACACAAAGGCAACTTTTTTGGCCGTTCATTTCTGCTGGTCCTAGGAAAGCTTCCTAGCAAACTCTGTTCTGTAAAGTATTAAAAAACAACAACCGAAAGAAATTTTTGTTTTGTTTTAAACTACTGTGGTTCTCTCTAGCCCCCCTCCCCTCCCCCCCCCCCCCCAAAAAAAAGAGAAAATTAAAAAAAAAAGAAAATACAAGCGACTCGATTTGAACAAACTTGAATTCGACACCCCTAGAGATGTTACATACCAAATATGAAAGGATTCTTAAGGATTCTTAATGGTGGATCTGAAGAAGGAGAATTTTCAAGAAATTTTCTCATATTGCTCTAAGTTAAACTTTGGGCTTCAATAAAAAGCCCAAATATTAAGTCAAGGAACTGATTTGAACAACCTTCAATCTAACTCTTCCAGAGGTGTTGTACACCAAATATCAAAAGAATCTGACTGCTGGATCTGAAGGAGATGATTTTTAACGATAATTCCCCATATTGCACTAAGTAAATATTTGGGCTCCGTTGGAGAACCCAAATATTAACCCAGGAACTCGATTTGAACAAATTTGAACCTTACACCTCTAGAGATGTCACATACTAAATATGAAAGGATTCTCATTAGTAAGTCTGACAAAGAAGATTTTTAAATATGAAAGGATTCTCATTAGTGAGTCTGAGAAAGAAGATTCTTAAAGAAGTTTTCTCATATTGCACTAAGTTAAAATTTGGGCTCCAATAAAGAGCCCAAATATTCATCCAGGGATCCCATTTGAACAAACTTGAATCTAACAAACCCCACCCCACCCCCCCCCCCCCCTCCCCTCTAGAGATGCTGCATACCAAATAACAAAAGAATCTGACTCGTGGACCTGAAGAAGAAGATTTTTAAAGATTATTACCCATATTGCACAAAGTTAATATTCAGGCTCCCACCAGAAGCCCAAATATTAACCCAGGGAATCGATTTGAACAAAATTGAATCTTACACCTTGAGAGATGTCACATACCAAATGTGAAAGGATTCTCAATAGCAAGTCTGAAAAAGATTTTTTAAGAAATTTTCTCATATTGTACTAAGTTAAAATTTGGTCTCCAATAAAGAGCCCAAATATTCATCCAGGGATCCCATCTGAACAAACTTGAATCTAACCCTCTAAAGATGCTGCATAACAAATATCAAAAGAATCTGACTCGTGGATCTGAAGAAGATGTTTAAAGAATATCCTCCTGTTCCACCAAGTTAATAATCAGGCTCCCATAAAAATTCCAAATATTAACTCAGGGAGTCGATTTGACAAATTCAAATCTTACACCTCTAGAGATGTCATATACCAAATATGAAAGGATTCTCACTAGTGGGTCTGAAAAAGAAGATTTTTGAAGACATTTTCTCATATTGCACCAAGTTAAAATTTGAGTTCCAATAAAGAGACCAAATATTCATCCAGGGATCCCATTTGAACAAACTTAAATCTAACCCAGACCCCCCCCCCCCCCCCACCCCAACCACCCTCCTAGAGATACTACATACCAAATATCAAAAGAATCTGACTGGTGGATCTGAAAAAGAAAATTTTTAAAGATTATTCCCCATGTTGCACCAAGTTAATATTCAGGCTTCCATAGGAAGCCGAAATATTAACCCAGGGACTCAATTTGAACAAACTTCAATCTGACCCCTGTAGAGATGCTGTTTTCCAAGTATCAAAAGAATGTGACTGTATGATCTGAAGAAGAAGATTTTTAAAGCTTATTCCCCATAGCGCCCTAAGTTATTTATTTGGGCTCCTCTGTTGAGCTCAAATATGAACCGAGGGGGACGATTTGAACACACTTGTATTTAACCATCCTATGGATGCTGTATACCAAATATCAAAGGATTCTGATTAGTGGTTCTGAAGAAAATTTTTTTTTCAATTTTTGCAATTCTTGTTATTTTGAAAATTGCAGGAGGGCCATTATGGTTCGCCTCAAATCACCCCAGGAGAGCTATTTTGGGTTCACCTAAAATACCCCAGGAGGGTCATTTAGGATTTGCGGGGGCCATTTTGTTTTAGCTTGATGGGTAGACAACTAATATTATATTTTAAAGTACATAGTTTTTGTAATTATGATGTACACCATCATGTAATGCATAGATGCAGGCTTGAATATTTGGATGCAAGATACCAGGTTTCCCATGACACACACCATCAATGAGTGTTATAGTTATCACCAGATGCCGATAACTTGGGATGAATCAAGCAGATTTGGGAGACTAATCATCCCAGCTATGATTTTGGGACAAAATGCCCCAGGCTAATTGTCAGGGATCAAACTTGCATGGGTATGATACATCCTGTAATCGCACATGACACGAGAGTTGTTTCAGTCTGATGTACAATGTAATAACAGGGTTTCCGCTATACTGGCACTGCGTCCGTCCAACAGCCGCATTCCCTGCCAGGTCACTTTCCCGACACTACAGAATTTTTTAAATTCGCCATGATCTGTGCATCCTCCAAGAATACATTTAGTTCCTAGCTTGTAGAATTGCCATTTCTAAACTTCTTTTGCCGATTTCGGTACACATATTTCATTGAAAACAAAACGGATATCCGTTTCACCGTTCTGTCACAGCACCTGGAGAGTAATTGATTTCAAAGCAGTTTTTCAACATCAAAGACATCAAACAATAGTACCGTAATATCGAGTATTGTTGTAGAATTGCTATATAATCCCACTCGAATGACGCAATCAGAGACAGTCTGTGAACCAGGAAAGACTTCCAGAACTCTCCAGAACCTGTTCCAGCTGTGAAGATGAACTCCACCACTCTGAGGCCTAATGTGGCCGGGATTAACCAATTGGAATCAGAGAACACAGAAGAAGACCAGCCTCTGTCTTTTTTCAACTTGACCACGAGAATCAGGAGTTCAGAAATTCTGTACAGATTTAAATTTGGTATGTTTGTCAGGACAAATTGGTAAGATCCTAGCTATTTTACCCGCAATGATTTTCTAAAGTAGAGATTTACCAAGCCCAAGTCTACTTTAGTATTCGCTTTCACAGTGGCCGCAAACGTCAAAATTTGTACCATGCACATGCAATGAGATTTTTGTGCAGTGCTTGTGTCTGTTAAAATATCTCACAAGCGTCATTTCACCCCTAATTTAAAATTGAATTTTTAAATTATGGGCGAATCTTCCCTTCCTACTCACACTTTCTATTCGCCCTGGACGTTTAGTCCCAATGAAAATGCCAAGGCTTGACAGTTTTATTGGGACGAAATGCCCTGGACGAATAGAAAGTCACGTATATTACGAATTATTTTCGGTTGAGCAACCACCATTTTCTCTTATTTACGTCTACCGTACTGCAATTGTTTACTACAGGCTTGCACTACAGTGGAAGACCCTAACTTGGATAAAATACTCTCTATTTTAATCTTTCCCAAGAGATTTGGGATAGAAAGGTGGTGTAAAAACACAACGAAAAAAAATAAGCCAAAACTGGGTCGAGCTCCATCGGCGCACACCCAGTAGGGGACGCTCTTCTCTTAGTACAATTCCACGACTTCTGTTAACCAGTGCGCAAAGCATTAACCAGTGCGCAAAGCAGTCATCAAACCATTCTTTTGAGTCCGCCAACATAGGAGTTATGTGATCAGTGGGGAGGAAGGATTCTTACCCGAATAAGAAGATGGGAGGGTCTCCATGTAAATAATTGCGGTAGGTATACATGTATATATATATTTATATATATATATATATAGGTCCTCCACAGTGGCTGAACAGTCCTCTTGCATGTTGACCCAAACTGTCCTCTAGAAAAGGAGTGATTCTTATGGTTAACATGGCAAAATAACAGAACAAAAATTGTTTATTTATTTTTTTATTATTTTCAACTTAAATTTATTATTTTTTAAAAAATAGGGTTTCTTTTTTTTTTATAAAATCTTAATTTTTTGATGATCAATATATGTGGCACGAATGCCACCTTTTTTTTTCACTTTTTTTGGCGATTTCAATAAAATACTTAGACTCGGTGGTTTGAAATAGGGTCGGTCGGGTTAGCGGAAACAAATGTATATTTTTTTAGGCCTTATTAATTTGATTCTTGTAAATTCATTTCTGACAGTAGAATAGAATAAACATTGTCATTTTGATTCTCAAATGTTTTTGAAATTCTGCCCATGCTGGCTGTTGAAAGTATCATTAACCCTTTACCCAATGAATCGCCCGCATCCGCCCGCGTAATATGCAAATTCAGCAGTTGAAAAAATATTATTTTTCAAAAAATTTCAACAAAACCATATCATGTGACCCCTCATTGGAACGAGCTCGACGAGCTCGTTCCAACGAGGGGTCACATGACATGGTTTTGTTGAAATTTTTTGAAAACTTTTAAAAAATGATATTTAAAATAATAAATTTTGATATCGTCTGCATTGGGTAAAGGGTTAAAACCCAATACATAAATAAATAATAGATATTTGTTATTTGTAAATACTTACACCCAATATGTCTCCATGAACAACAGTCTATACAAAATCTAAATATTCCATCATGAACACAGAAAAGCTATGCTAGTTCAAGAATTTAATGTTGTACCATTACCGTATAAAACCCATGAAAGTACTGAAACCTAATACATTACCATGTCTCATAAAAATGAGAATTAGCTCCCTCCAAGTATACTGTCAATACAAAAATCTACTTTACCTCCTTCTCAATTTCTCTTTGAAATGCAAGTGAAGCTTCATCATAATTTTTATCTGAAAATAATAAAAAAAAAAAAATTATTGAGTATTTAAGCTAGGGCTGTCACGATTATTCGATTAATCGACTGTTGATCGGTCACGGCAAAATCGATAAGTATTTCTCATTGTCGAATAATCGGTAAATTGTATCCCGTTTTAGACGTTTAATAATTAAAAGAAAATTTTATGAAAAAACTATTGCTTCTAAAGGTAAAGAGTTAAGAACATCGATGTTAAACCCCCAAGAGGCTGTTGGAAGCAATTGTCTTTCAGGTACATTCATCAATGCTTTGATGTTCTGAACTTTTGAACCGTCAGTGTAATAATCAAGACCGGTCGGCAGTTGCGAAGTTCGCAACTGCCGACCAGTCTTGATTGTTACACTGACGGTTCAAAAGTTCAGAACATCAAAGCTTTGAATGTACCTAAAAAGGATCGTCTTCGTTGTTTCCTTGAGGTAAGTCAGCTGACTTGAACTTCATTTTTATCGACTTCAAAGAGAGGGAGGGGGGCATTTAGGTACGATTAATCGGTTATCATCGATGATTTGCGACGATTAATCGATTCCTAAATTTAAAAATCGTGACAGCCCTAATTTAAGCTACAATAGACAGCGGTATTAAGGAGGAATTGATTTATCACTGGATGGACACTCCCCAAAATTCACTCATTCACCCTGTGAAAGATACCAGAACAGAGTTACTGGTGTCATTCAGGTCATCAACAACAGTGTCTCCACCGTTTTTTTTTTCCCCAAGTTAAGTGAATGCAGAAGAGAAGAAATTTCAAGTTTTCAAATGTTATCATGTTCTTAAAATCTAGTTGTGTAAACTAGAAGCTGTACTGTTCAAGCTAGAAAATCAGCAGACTGTCATCTGCAAAATAAGGTCCCCAGAGTGTGAATTTGGTGATGCTACCCTGCACAGCAGGGTAGCATCACTAAATTTACCCTCTGTGAACCTCAATCTGAATCAGAGTCTCTAACACCAAACAGAAAGAGGTACGCAGAGGATAAATTGGCCCTTCGTATGGAATAGTATAAGCAAATTTACCCTCTGGGGACCTCATTCTGTAAATGACAGATTGCTTATTTTCGTGCTTGGTACTGTTTAATAAACTGACCCATAAGTAAAGTAACCCAAAACATCCTCTCAATGATATCCATTCATTAATCATCTGCACACACGTCAAAATATCAAAATTTCAAGAAGGAACATTTTCCAGTAATGAAACTAGGAATAATGACTAACCAGATAAGGATTTGAGAATGTCATCCGTTGCCGATTAGTTGAGCACACAATCGGCCGATTATGAGTGCCAATATCAGATAGCCACAACCAAAAGCCTTAAGCAGTAGTATGTTCAAGAATGCACAGAGTAGGGTTAATCTAACAGTACAGTCAGGATGATTAGTTTGTTGATCTCAAGAGCATGTCACTATGTGGATTAAAATAAAAATATGACATCAGCGAAAACAAGTTAACAGCGTGACGACTTTGATCAATGATGCTGTGCTGTTAACTTATTTTTGCTGGTGAAGTATTTTATACAGTCATCACACAACACGTGGCACATGTGTCTTGAGCAGTTATCAAGGGGAAGATCATACCAATCAATGAGATTAGACTAATCATGATTCCTGTCAATCGTTGTGGCAACTTATTAAACTTGTTACTGCTTGTATGAGATCGTGAATCAAACGTAAATACAAACAATTTCGATCCTGTGGTGTTCCATGCAACCATCAGCATGAACCGAAGTTCAAACACTTCTACCGATGGTCAATCAATAGCTTATAATCGGCTGATATCAGATGCCATTGCCGAACATCAGTTAATCACTAACTAGGAATTTAACCAATTCATTCCTCTTTGACAAAGTTCAATGAGCTTGTTCCAATAAGGAGTCATAAGCTATGTTTCTGAGACCAAAATTGAACATTTTTAGTAATTTTAGAATTTATTTTGCAAGTATTGTCTGCTACCTGCATTGGAAAACATAGCTTATGACCACTCATTGAAACAAGCTCGATGAGCTTGTTCCAGAAAGGGGTTATAAGCTATGTTTTTGAGACAAGAATTGAAAACATAATAAAATTGGAGATTTTTGTAGAGAGCACTGGCTGGTTATGTCGTTATGTTGGGAAAGGAGTTAATGCTGTACATCATCAATGGTATGGCAATTATTCAGCCACCTATTAGGGCAAGTGATTAATCGGTTAACCAAGGTTAATCCAATAGATTAATCGATCAAGAGAACCCTTTAACCATTTCAGCCCTAGTCTTTTCCTCTATCAGATAATGGTCTAGTTGTGATACATGTACACCAGTGAGCTGAGACTTTCTGAATAAAATATTCCCAATCAAGAGAGCAAATCAAGCAAAAACAAACAAAAATAACATCTGTGATTTACTGTTTTTTTGCATTTCAATATATACTCGTAAGATTCTACTGGGTTCTGGGAAAGAAAACTGAGAGAGAATTTTGACCAAATCACAACTCGGATGCCATCTGGTTGAAACTCTTTTTCCACTTTTGTAATCACAGTACCATATAATACAGGTATGTAACAAGAATTTGAAGTAGGGCTGCACTAATGACGATAAACCGATATGTTTGTAATTACACCGGTATTCGATTGAATACTGGGGTAATTACAAAAATATCGGTTTATCGTCATTATTTATTTACCCACAATTTAATTTCCAAGATGTCTTGAGTTTTTTAACTGTAGCTCAGAATGAATAATATTATCGCTTTACCCAAGGAATCGTCAGCATGTGCCCACGTAATATACAAATTCAGCAGTTGAAAAAATAATTTTCAAAAATTTAAACAAAACTATATCATGTGACCCCTCATTGGAACGAGCTCATTGAGCTCGTTCCAATGAGGGGTCACATGATATTGTTTTGTAGAAATTTTGGGAAAAATTTGATTTAAAGTAATAAATTTTGATATCGTCTACGTTGTGTAAAGGTTTTTCGAACCGCATCACCAAGGCATGCTGATTCGTTCTGACTGTGATGCCTCAAGTCTGTGGTACTTATGTTCAGATATCTGAACAGTTTTCGATATACCGGTATACCGAGGTATCTTTTTGAATACCGATACCGGTATTCAGTTTTGAATATCGTGCAGCCCTAATTTGAAGTCTTGCAACTTTAGTGCCAGCTCTTTAACTTTAGAATTGATTATTCAATCAGCCTCCCAATTCGATTTGTTAAAAAAATGCAGACATACGATAAAACTAGCCTCCTCTGGAGACGAAAATGAATTGAGAACAGTACTGCCTTCCTGAACTCATTTTAAGGTGGGCAAAAATTGCTTTCCTTGATTTTTCCAAACAACAAGTCTGATGTCATGTACCAGAGTAAGAGTGACACCCTGGTATACTTGGGTATGGGCCTGATATTCTGGGCAGAGACATGGTGAGAGTGACAAATTGACCAGATAATCAAAATTCAGGTGCTGAATTGTCAACATGCCGACTCATCCAAGTGCCAAATTGTCCAGGTGCTAAATTGTACACATGCTAAATTGTACACATAGAGTATTTTTTTTAATGAATGGGTCACCCTGGTCGAAAATATCGATGCTGAGTGGATGTAGTGTACGTAAAGTGTAAATCCAATGTTTCTCTCGGCTTTCTGATCTGCTGATTTTTTTCATTCATTGGGTCACCCAAGAGTTTTTGAATGACTTGGGACCAATAAATCATTAATAGTAATACAATTGTCTGATGAGACTAACACAGTTGAACATAATGTGTACAGTCCATTAAAGACCCGGTTTCCATCACCCCTGATTTCTAGTGCGAAACTAGGGGTGATGAACCCGGTTTGCATTACTATCTATAGCACTGGGAAAATACAGTTTAACCAATTAACCACACTATCAGTACGGCCTGACAAAAAAATCACATCTCGTGAACTAAATGTCAAATGGCAAAATTTGAATCAAAAGAAAACTATTTTGTTCAAAAATGCATGACCATAAGAAAATTATTAATTTGGCAGGCCTACATGTCAAAAAAGTGTCAATAATACGACATTTTAATTCGCGGAGTACTATTCTGTTTTCAACACACTGACAAGACCATAATCCTTCCCATTAATTATTACCAACCAATGAGGCACCGGCAAAAATGTGTGACATCCCACCAATGCTCACTGCATATTGTTTCAAAAATGAAAGTGTCAATGACACTGTAGCTCAACTTGACAAACTTGAACTTGGTACGTTATAAATGAAATGGCAAAATTGAAGATCATTGGTACCAATGTTATTTTTTGAAATTTCAACATAACAGCATTGTGCGTGCACAAAGTCAAGAGTAATCCATGCATTTTTAAATGTAAACTGTAAGACTGGCTAAAGGAAGAATGTTGATACACAAATGCAGTATGTTCGGAGGTTATTGTAAATGGCAACTTTTTTCACAGAAATGAATGCTTATCAATAGCTCTTTTCTAAAGTTCTTGCCAAATGAGCACACCAAGTTCAAAAACAATCCTATGATAAATGTGGCCTGTAGCCCATGTCAATGAATGTTGATGCACAAATGCAATAAATTCTAAGATTGTTGCTAACAGCAACAGTTTTTGATTGAAATGAAAAGAAAATCAATACCGGTAGCTCCTGTCTTTGTCACCCTGCATAAGCATACAAAGTTTCAAAACAACCTGATAATGAATGTGTCCTCTGAGGCATGCCAAAGGAAGATGTTAATGCACTAAGTAGAAGGTCATTGCTTGTAGCAATGGTTTTTTTTATGGAAATTCATAAATATACCCTGCAGAGAGTGCAAAAGGGATAAGTTGATGCACAAATGCAGTAAGTTCAAAGGTTGGTGATAATGACAATAAATTTTTATGGAAATGAAAAAAAGCAATAGCTCACATCTAGAGGTCACACAGAACACACATACCAAGTTTCAAAGTGATCCGATCATAAATGTGCCCTGAAGGCCGAGTTAAAGGGAAATATTGAGGTCTGACTAAACTAAGTTCAAAGGTCAACATTTTTTGACAGAAATGGAAGAAAATCGACAGCTCCCATACAGATGTCACCCCACACAAGCTCACCAAGTTTGTAAGCATAAATGGACCCTGCAGGGTGTGTCAAAGGGAAATACTGATGCTTAACTGCACTAAGTTTTTACTAAGTTAATTGAAGGTCATTGCCAGTGGCAACATTTTTTGACGGAAACCGAAGAAAATCGATAGCTCCCATCTAGAGGCCTTCCCAAACAAGCATGCCAGGTTTCAAAGCAATCCGATCATAAATGTGCCCTGTAGGGTGTACAAAAAGGAAATATTGTGGTCTGACTAGACTAAGTTCTAAGAACGTTGGCCGTGGCAACATTTTTTGACAGAAATGGAAGAAAATCGATAGCTCCCATCTAGAGGTCACCGTAAATAAGCATACCAGGTTTCAAAGCAATCTAATCATAAATGTGCCCTGTAGGTTGAGCCAAAGGGAAATATTGTGGTCTGACTAAACTAAGTTCTAAGAATGTTGGCTGCAGCAACATTTTTCGATGGAAATTGAAGAAAATTTATGGCCCCATCTAGAGGTCACCCCAAACAAGCATACCAGGTTTCAAAGCAATCCAATCATAAATGTGCCCTGTAGGGTGTGCCAAAGGAAAATATTGAGTCTTCTGACTAAACTAAGTTCTAAGAACGTTGGCCGCGGCAACATTTTTTGACGGAAATTGAAGAAAATCCATAGCTCCCACCTAGAGGTCTCCCTAAACAAGCATACCAGGTTTCAAAGCAATCTGATCAAAAATGTGCCCTGTAGGGTGTGCCAAAGGGAAATATTGAGGTCTGACTAAACTAAGTTCTACAAACGTTGGCCGTGGCAACATTTTTTGCCGGAAATTGAAGAAAATCGATAGCTCCCATCTAGAGGTCACCCTAAACAAGCATACCAGGTTTCAAAGCAATCAAATCATAAATGTGCCCTGTAGGGTGTGCCAAAGGGAAATATTGTGGTCTGATTAAACTAAGTTCTAAGAAGGTTGGCTGCGGCAACATTTTTTGATGCAAATTGAAGAAAATCGATAGCTCCCATCTAGAGATCACCCGAAACAAGCATGCCAGGTTTCAAAGCAATCCGGTCATAAATGTATCCTGTAGGGTGTGCCAAAGGGAAATATTGAGTCTTCTGACTAAACTAAGTTCTAAGAATGTTGGCCGCGGCAACATTTTTTCGACGGAAATTGAAGAAAATCGATAGCTCCCATCTAGAGGTCTCCCCAAACAAGCATACCAGGTTTCATAGCAATCTGATCATAAATGTGTCCTGTAGGGTGTGCCAAAGGGAAATATTGAGGTCTGACTAAACTAAGTTCTACGAACGTTGGCCGTGGCAACATTTTTTGCCAAAAATTGAAGAAAATCAATAGCTCCCATCTAGAGGTCACCCTAAACAAGCATACCAGGTGTCAAAGCAATCAAATCATAAATGTGCCCTGTAGGGTGTGCCAAAGGGAAATATTGTGGTTTGACTAAACTAAGTTCTAAGAACGTTGGCCGCGGCAACATTTTTTAACGGAAATTGAAGAAAATTGATAGCTCCCATCTAGAGGTCACCCAAAACAAACATACCAAGTTTCAAAGTAATCTGATCATAAATGCGACCTGTGAGGTGTGCCAAAGGAAATTGTGGATGTACATACTAACGTACTAACTAACGTACGTACGCCGACAGACGAGAAGTGATGGCAATAGCTCAGCTTAACTTTGTCAAGTTGAGCTAAAAATTTGTAGAACATCTTAGCGCAGATTCACAGTGGTTTGTATTCGCAGTAGAAATGTGTATCTTTAAAAAATTAATTGGTGGTGTTTGTGTTCAATGCCATTCATTTAAATTCATTCATGCTTCTGTTTTTATTTTTCCTGTGGAAAAATATGCACATGCGAACGGTAAACTTTATCGAAGGGTCAGCAGCACTCATTACAATTTAAGTCCACCAGGTGAAAATTTGATAAACATTTGTAAATGACACATTCACACAAATAAATACAGGAATACTGGTACTCTAAGTGTATAACGCCAAGCAAAAATTTATTAGAAATAAATTTTAAAAACAAAAGACGAGGCCTATTACTGGTACACATTATGGCCTACATAAACCAGGTTACGGTCCAACAATAAACAGGTTGGGTATATCTCTATTATTTACCGGCTGTTGGCAACATCTAAGACCCCCCCCCCCCCTCCCCACCCTGCTGAAAAATTAGGTCTTTACCACCAACCTTTAATACCATTGTAAAACCTACCTATTTCCCACCAGAGAGATATCACTTGCCGGAGAATCAACAAATTAAGCTTGAATTTAATCACCCAGTTTTGGACCCCTCATTATAATTTGTACGGATCTGTGTTTGTGATATATTGACATCCTGTTCGCTTTCATTAACTGGAATCGAATAATTACATTTTCCAACAATAAACCCCACGCCACACCATGCCATCCACCCCCAAAAAGAAAGACCACCAACAATTTTAATTATTAATTTGCCATAATAGGCCTATTGTTGAATACGGCAATTGTTTTAACTTAATTTAAAGTCAAAACACTGTCTGCAAGATCAAGTAGACCTTACATATCAAAGTCGTTACTCATCACGCATATTTTAGTTTGATTACCATTAAATCACTATGTGTGTGTGTGTGGGGGGCAACAATTATTTATAAGTTTAAAAGATTAGCAAAAGGGCTCGCCATCTTTCAATGGTCGTGGGTGGCTCCTAAGATTTTATCCAGAAATGTTAAAAGAGTTAGTCGCCACAACCAGTGACGTGAAAATCCCCCTCCACCACAAAAAATGAATAAATAAATAAAAAATACAAAATTACCACACTTTCGTGACTTTTATCTCCCCCCCCCCCCCCCCACCTCCATTGTTGATTTTTTTCTGAAGTTTATCCAACGATTATAAACTGAGAGAGAGGTTTAAAAACTAATTTTCTTTGTTAAATGAATGCAGAGTTAGGTTATTCACATTGCCATGTGATCCCGTTCGACTATTAATTTGAAGTTAACATGAACAAAACAATAGGCTGCTGAGAGTCAGTAAACAAAAGAAGCTTTAAACAATAACAACAAGTAGTTCAATTATGTCACTGGTCGCTAATACTCCTGTCTTGATTGTCTTATTAAAAGATTATTGCCACAGGTTTTAATTACTGAACAAACTATTGTAATCATCTTCACCTGTGCAAGTTCAATAGACTTTGAGAGGTATAACTTCTATATCCACAGTCGATTTTTATTGGGAGTTTGTGACAAATTTGTTACATTCTTGGTTTGCAGGACTCCATTAAAGGGTTAATAATTTGTCTTCAAAACGTTGAATAAGATGGTGGATGCCATAGGTGAATTATGACGCATACACTCAACAGTGGAGAACAAGTTCCTCTCGCACAGTTTCTTATTTTATTTCAGATGTCTCTTTACTGTTTTTTTAAAAAAAATGACGTTATGACGTATCATGTTTCTGGCCAGAGAAGTGGCCGCTAGGATTCAAGTGGGGCGGGGGGAGGGCGAGCAACATTAAGCGATAGCATGGCACAACCTGCTAACCATGATTGTGTGGATGTTGGTCTAGTATAGAAATCTATGGACTTAATGTTAAGTCGTCCATTTTAGGGGTAACCCCCTCCCATAATCTCCTCCAACTTGACCTTTGGCAATTGGTGATGGTCAGGGGGGGGGGGGGGGGGGGGAGGAGGTATTCAGCATTTGATATCAGCAGTAAGATTTCATGTTAACCCTTTACCCAAGGCAGACAATATCAAAATTTAATATTTTAAATATCATTTTTTCAAATTTTTCAAAAAATTTCAACAAAACCATATCATGTGACCCCTCGTTAGAACGAGCTCGACGAGCTCGTTCCAACGAGGGGTCACATGATATGGTTTTGTTGAAATTTTTTGAAAAATAATATTTTTTCAACTGCTGAATTTGCATATTACGCGGGCGGATACGGCCGATTCGTTAGGTAAAGGGTTAAGGGAAAGTGAATCAAATTCAATGTAGGCATGTATTAGATTGCTGTGGAGAATATCGGCTGCATACCTTTGGGATTGGGGGGAGGGGCATATGACCCTCCCTGGATACGCCCTTGCCGTCTTTTTTTAGGCCAAATCTCCCACACAGAAATCTGAAATGTCCAATCCACCAAGCTTATGGGAAAATATTTGCAAACTATTCATTTTTAGCATTACTGTTCCAATGTTACAGGTCCATCTCCTTTTTTCAGTTGAGTAAAAACATTGCCGTCTGCGTTAGGAATTTTTATATTCGTAAGTTTCAGAATTAAATTAATGTAACCTCATTATACATGCAGTTAAAACTAGAAGTCCTGTCCTGAAATGCGCACAAATAGCACGTCGATTTGCGCGTTAATCTACGCGTTATGACGATGGCAAGGCTATCAAATTCTGCACATATGGCCTGTGCACAAGCAAAGTTTCAGCCAATGGACCTCCGGGTAACCCGGAGGTCCACTGGCAGGAACATTGCTTGTGTTTGCTATGGGTGACACGGAGAACCTGCCATGCTTTGGCTGCCATTCGATATGGCAATTGCGCGCAATTCCTACGCGCAATTAAGACTAGATAAGCGCACAGTTCGTGACAGGACTTCTAGTTTTAACTGTATTTAGACGCATTGGACCATTATAGGCTTGTTTGGCTCTTATAGTCAATGACTGATATGTTACCCAACTTTTACTTGTTGAGCATTAATATTATAGTTAGCCAGTGAGAAATATTATAAAACGAGTACTGGGAGATTAGAATGGACAATGGGGTTGGGATGACACGTGTGGGACAGGGGAAATGAAGGCCTCCTCTGTAGAGGGGAGCGGCAAATCAATGAACGTCTTGTGTCGGAATTAAAACTTTTATTCTACGAGTAGGTTTGATTTGTTAATTACTGTGTAAATTACTGGTTTGTGTTATGTTATAATACTATCAACAATCCCAGTTTTCTCTCTGGTATTTATATAAATAATTAACATTTCCTCACTCATCTCAACACGGACAGCCAGCTTGTATATTACCATGGAGACTGAAATAGTTCCATTGCAGTCAATGTTTGACAGAATCTATTTATAGGCTGACTGATCGTAATTACCCTTGATTAACAGGACTCAGACTTTTAATGCACTGTACACGTCATGAAACCGGTCTGGTTAATAACTTGATTGGTTCACACTTGAATCTATACTCTTGCCAGGACTCCACCTCAACGTTATCTCATAAACAGTGTTTTTTAGTTGTACCAAATTCTGAGGCTGAATTGACTAGGTCTTGAGTTGTCTGGCATTCATCAAGACTTGCTCTTTCTTTGTCTAGGACCTGGACACAGACATGGCTACAGTGTCTTTATTCGGGGGTCCAAATTTCCAATTATATCCCTCCCCCAAAACAGCCTACTTGTGAGAAAACTATTTGCACCTCCCCCCCACCTTGGCAGATAATTTTTTACTGTTGGTGGAGTTTAGTCGGGCTTATTAGGATCTCCGATGAGTCTGGAAGTGGGATGGGAAAATCTCACCCGAGGGGCAAGATATTTGAACCAGACCCGAGGCTTGCCCTGAGGGTGAGATTTCCCCATTCCCACCTTCAGACTCATGAAGGATGATTTTTCTCTGCTCATCATGCAGCGATTACGTTAGCCAGAGGTAATCAGGAGTCACATGCTGATTCAATCAACTTACATGTATTTGGTATTCGTTGTTTTGAGAAACTGATGAAACCATCGGAAAGAGCATACAGAAGTTATGTATATACCAAAGGTATATACCGCGAAATTGATTAGGAATGGTGGCAGCTTGAGGGTTGAAGAGTTTTAGAGCATCAAATTTTTATCACACTGCATTCCGATGACGTCAGTTAGGGCTGTCGCGATTATTCGATTAGTCGACTAACCGTCGACTATTGAAGTAGTCGACGTTTTTATTTTTAGTCGATCGTCGTTCATTTTCAAGGTGGTACACGTCTACTACACATCGGGGCTAAATTGCATTGTTTTGTGAGGTGAATGATCAATGAAGGTGAATAACTTTAAATATCTAACCATAGTTAACATTCATATCCGGAAGACTGTATGACTGTCACTGACTGTGTAAGAAAGAACACTCACAGTTACTCGAGAAGAATAGATTCTTCTGAATTTCTCCAGTCTTGTACACACAAATGCACCCATTGGAAAACCCAAAGCGCGGAAGTGACAAAATTATGACGAAAGTCAGAACGTCAGATCACTTCTCAAAGTTCGGAACTTCAGACTAAGATCCAATTTTAACAACTGACGAGGGAATGCATAGATCTCAATGTTCAAAATTTCGAGAAACTTATTGCAGAAAGGAAACATATGCAGGAACGTTCTTTGGTAAATTCATTTTAATTCATCGGCTTCAATCTAGTTCAAACTTGGATCCGCAGTCAGTAATATTATTTTGGGGGTTGGTACGTCCTACAGGACGTACCAACCCTAAAAATTATATTACGGAATGTGGGTCCAAGATTGGACTACATGTAGCTTCAGTCGGGACCGATTTGTTGTTCCCACAACCCCACTTCGTCTGAACACACTGGTGCCATTGTCATTTTCAGAGTTTCATGAACAGAAGAATGATTTGCTAAAAAATCATGGGAAGCGACTATTAATCGACTAACCATCGATTACTGGTCATGATTAGTCGATTACAAAAAATGATAGTCGCGACAGCCTTAACGTCAATATTAATTAGTTGGTAGCAAGTAACTGATATGATATGCTAGTTCAGCGATTCGAACATAGTGGCTACCCCTCTACGTTCAGATTCTTCCCATTCAATCCTGTAGAAAAAGTTCCCATCAAGTTTTTATGAGAACTCAAAACTCCAAATTAGGAATATATATCAAGCTTTTGCCCTTATTACCAGCTGCAATCGATAGTATACGTATTTCCTTACATTTGGGCAGAGTTTATTGATCCAAACTCTGTTTTATCCTTTTGAAGACTCGCGAGGTGTCAACAGAAACTTCGAAATCGGCCATGTTTTTTTATAAATACAAAACAGTAAAAAAAATAACCCGGTAATGGCGCCGAAAAGACTAGACCTTTTCATCAATGAGGAATCGGAATCTCGATCTCATTCACGCAGAGGAGGTCATTAAACTTGGTCGCATTCGCACAGAGCAGATTATCAAACCCCTCTGCGCAAATGCGATCAAATTTCCGATTCCACATTTATGAAAAGGTCTATTCGTTTCATTACCGGGTTATTGTTTTTACTGTTTTATATTTATACAAAAACATGGCCGATTTCGAAATTTCCGTTGGCACCTCGCGGGTCTTCAAATGACGGTAATTAAAGGATAAAAAAGAGTTTGGATCAATAAACTCCTCCAAAATGTTAGGAAATACTTGTACTATTGATTGCAGCCGGTAATAAGGGCGAAAGCTTGATATATATTCCTAATTTCGAGTTTTGAGTTCCCATAAAAACTTGATGGAAACTTTTTCTAGACTATAGTAGGTGTCGGGTCGTTTTGCCCCAAATCCCGTTCGCCCCCTGGGTCGTTTCACCCCCATACCAGTTCGCCCCGGGTCGTTTCGCCCCAATTTTGAGAGTGGGTCGTTTCGCCCCACTTTTTTCCCGGGGTATAGGGTGGGTTTGATAAAGAAAAAAACCCAGAACTAGCGGTTGAAACGATGATTCAGTTCATTTTTATATAAAATTTTATACAACACATCCAGTTTACAGTTGACTGATAGAAAATGTATTTGCTGTAATACAATGATCTTAAAATATAATCTGTCGAATCCACCAGATTTGCAACGTCGTTGTTTATCTGCTAATCTTCATGCAAGTATAATCTGCCACATTGTTATTTGTCTGCTATTCTTCGGGCAAGTATAATCTGCCACTTTTTATTTCTCTGCTATTTTTCAGGCAAGTATAATCTGCCACTTTGTTATTTCTCTGCTATTCTTCAGGCAAGTATAATCTGCCACTTTGTTATTTCTCTGCTATTCTTCTGCCACTGTGCTGTTACTCTGCTAATCCCCAGGCAAGTATAATCTGTAAATTTTATTAAAATAAAAGCAAAAAATGCCTTGCCTTCACACCATAGGAGAAAATGTATTGAAATCGCAAATGTTTTTCGCCGAGGGATATTTGAAGAGGAATGGGGAAACGTACTAACGTAGGTTCAGATTTTAATACATTTTATGTTGATCGGCCACCTCTCTTATTCCCCATTTCATTTGTTTGTTATCAAGGTGGATTTACAATAAGGTAAGACTACCCTTTGGGCTGAAAAATTACCATTGAAAATAAAAAAAAAAAAAATTTTTACCCAGGGTCGTTTCGCCCCAATTCTGGGGGCGAAACGACTCGGGGCGTAACGACCCGGGGCAAATGGGAAAAGGGGCGAAACGACCCATGACCCTATAGTATTGATTGGGAAGAATCTGAAGGTAGAGGGGTAGCCACTACATTCGGATCGCTGAACTAATGATATGCATAACGTCATAATAACGTAATAAATGTATAATGTCACATGGGTGGGTGGGATACATCTGTCTCTCCCTGCTATCTCACCTGGGACACACGTATGTTACACATGCAGTGGGGGGGAGAAATAGAAGAGTAGGACCCCCACCAAAAATCACATATCCCACTTATATTTATAAGTTTGCCAATACTCAACAGGAAGGTCTTTGACCCTGGAGTTCCCACAGTCCAAATGGGGGACTTATCAGTTTGGAATTATCCAGTTACCTACTGAAAAGTAAGAAAAAACAAAACATACAATTTTCATACTTCCAAAATACATATTTTAAATGGCATTACGTGTACACTCCATATAAAACCGCACTTCGAGTACCCCACTTTTTGTGTAGAAAAGTGGGGTACCCAAGTGCGGTTAGGAGAGAAGCATTACATAATTAATTAGTGCTCGATGAGAAATTTCTTCCAGAGTCTGAACCTGATTAATAATATTTGTCTTCAGTCAGCGAATTTCTAAAACCTGCATTTCATACAATAATGACATAAAAATACTATATCTGTCTCTTCCAGATCATTGTACCCCGGAATAATGTCCGATTTTAAACAATTCGCCCAGTATTTTTCGATATATTGAACTTGTTTCCAGATTAAAATAAAATGTTTTGCCGATATGTCATTTGGATTCCCCCTGTATAGTTAAAGGTAAGTTTGTCGCCATCGAACATGATCTTGTCCACCTTCATCCTCGAAACAGTTCGTCGAGACATTTTTAAATAAAATTACCAAGTAGAGGAAGTATTTAAAATAAAACGTATTTTGTGCGTTGTTATGTTTTTTAGAACAATAATGTGACAGTCTCGGCAATACATCCTGTCTTTACGAAGTGTGGCCCCTGTTTTTCTGACTCGGGATCATTACGAACCCGGCATTTGATTTAATATCATTGCAGATAAGCTGCTTCACGTTTACCTCAGTAATTATTTTTGACGAACTAAATTGAGAATGGAACAGAATTAATCAATAAATCCATCCACTCCTTCCGGCCATTTTCATAACTCGGGTGGATTTTTCAAATTAAGTTCAGTCTTCGGAATCATGAAATTTTAGAAGCAAGGGACGGACGAATCATGGCCTACGGTAAACAAATTTATAGTGCAGTATAGGAAGTGGATTGATACTAAGACACACACGATGGGATTTTCTTGTCATCTTCCAATATCTGAAAAAAGGCATGAAAAATTGGTGGCGTCACTGGGGGCCGTGGGGGTAGGCATTTGCCCCTTAAACATAGATTTTGCCCATATTTGCTTCCCACGTCCATAACACACACACACACTCTCTCTCTCTCTCTCTGCCCCCCCCCCCCAAACCTGGCATATTCACGCCTCACATGAGTCAAAGATCGACAGTATGGTTTCTCCACTTTTAAATCTGATCCGCCGTGCCTGGAAAAATTCTCCCTTAAAATTTTATATATTTTCCTTTTTTTACAGCTTGTGGCCCTCATTGACGGCGGAGGGGGGCATTCCAATGAGGGGCCGTAAACTGTCCCTGAGACAAAATATGGAAATTCACTATAGCCCTACATCCAACGCCAATGGCCGAATTTGGCCAGCACTCAGGCTATACAAAAATCTGCATTCAAATTTTATTATGTTTAAGTTTTTGTTTCAAAAACATGGCTTATGACCCTTCATTGGAACGAGCTAGTGGATACTGAGTCGTTCCATTGAGGGGTCCCAAGCTCTGTTTTGAGACAAAAAATTTCAAATTTTTAGTTGTTATTAAAGAATTTATCTTGCAAATGCCACCTGGTCCTGTAGGCCGGTGGAGACTATTGGATCACCGGGTTTATCTTCCTAGCATTTGGTACGTTTTTTCTTGGAAATAGTATGTTTATTTTTGTGGCTGGAAACTAGGTAGACTGATAACATTTTGGCTAGACGCTGTCGTATGTATGTTGGTGTTTTGGTAATAATAATTCTCCCCAGCCAGCATGGGTTTCTTTTCAATAGATGCGTCAAATGCTTCGGCCCTTTGACAGATAATGTAAATTAGCCTTAGAAAAGGTGTTGAAGATATGACACACCAGTATACAATTAAGCTCAATTTGTTACTTCTGTTCAATGGCGTGTTAAATTAAATCCTTTGTTTGTTGTTAATCCCAAAGAAAATGTTAAAAGAAACAAAACACTTGCTGTGTATAATCATATCACATCCCCAAATATAAAAATGTACACAGGGAAACATTTTTAAAATCTCCTGAAATTTAGTACTTGCGCGGTCTCGAGTCCAATGATATTAGCTACAAATACGAGACTTCATTAGTTGAAAACTTTAGATATTTAGAGCTTATCACATTTCGATTCAGAATCAGAATGTTTTTTTCAACAACAATGACCTCGATTAAGCGAGTTCAGACTATTTTATGTCATGTAAATCCAATAGATGGAAGAGCCACACTGCATCACGGGATCGTCAAAATTCGCTTTTTTTAAAGATTTATTAGAACACAAAACATGAATTATTGGACCGATTTTCGCATTTAAAGGACTTTTTTAATACAGAAAATTCCCCCAAAAAATATTTCAGGCACAGAAAAAGGATTTAGTGAAGAGAACTTATTATGTAAATTGCGAGGTGTTTTCCCAATCAACACTGATTAGTGAGTAAATACCTGCTGTTATATAATCATACATAACACACTCAGTCGATATTGGGATATTTTTTTTATATGGAGTGTACACGTAATGTCTAAAATAACCAAAATCCGAAAATTGAATGAGAGTAAAACGAACTTAGGAGATACAACATATATCCAACTAAAACTTCAACATTATGAAGTAATCGAGTCTCAGACAGCAACCCTCGTAAAGATTATGGATCACTTGCAATATACAGTTGCATTCGAGTTTGGAGAATGAAGCATTAAAATTATTATACCGGGATCATAAACAAAGGAGTCAGAATTTTCTCGTCCGTTTTCAGCCATAACTTGAAGTTATCGCCCTTGATTTTCATTCGAACCACATTCTTCACAAGACTGCAACTGAGGTCCTACTAAATACCAAGAGATACCGAGGTGAAGGAAAAAAGGAGTCGTTTAAAAGGTTTAAATGTACATACATATAATTTCACCCTTTGAAGCTATATATGTGATATAACCGTTGATATATACGAGTAAATGCAAGATATATAGATACAGCCGTCGCCGAAAACTGCAGCCTCGGTATTTAGTAGGTAAATTGGTAATTAATAGGCTACCTTGGTGTGTGCATGAAGCGCGTAAGTGCTAATTGGGTATCACAACACAGATTACTGTAATATTTGCTTGATTGGTTTATTCAGTAGTACAACATGTATGTAATTAAAAACAAAAAAATATAGGCAGAAGTATCAGGTTCCACTCAAAGCTGGAACGCCACAGGGCTCGGTCCTCAGCCCTCTACTATTCCTCATCTATGTAAACGATATAGAAATTAATCCAGTAGACAAAACAGAACTCTCTCAATTCGCAGATGACATGGCCCTCTTCACGGGAACAGGTCAAAACGTCACACGACCAAAACGTCACATTTCAAAATGGTCAAAACGTCACAGATTTTGGTCAAAACGTCATATACTTTTGGTCAAAACGTCACATGCTTTTGGTCAAAACGTCTCACACTTTTTGGTCAAAACGTCACATACTTTTGGTCAAAACGTCACATATTTTATATTTATTATTATAAGTGGCCAACTTACTAATGGCGGGAGGGGGCTTGAAATAAAAATGCGTTGGTCGGGACCATTTGGATGTTGTGAAGTACGCAGAACTGAATTAGCCGCAGCGATTCGTGCCTCTCGGAGTTTATAGGTGGAGAAAAATGTCATCATTATGTGTACATTGCATACAAAACCGCACTTGTTAATACCCCGTCGTTTTCGCTGATATATGATTTGGATCCCCCACCCCCTACAGCTTCCCCCGTATAATTAAAGGTCGGGTTGTCTCTGTCGAAATGATCTTGTCTTCATTCGTTCTCGTAAATGAAATTAGGGAATAGAAAGAGTATTTCAGTGAATAAAATATGCTCTGGGTGTACGGTGTTTTTGAAACAACAATGTGACAGTCTTTGCGATACATCCTGGCGTTTCGCTGTGGCAATAGCTTTTCCGACACGGGATTATGGATTCTATACTGTGCCGAGTGCCCGAACATTTCAAAGTTAAAACCCGGTGATTCATTTTTATTGTAGCATGAGCTTTTTACCGAAATAGTTTAGATGAACTAAAATGAGAATGTATTATTCATTAAAAAAATTAACCGTCCAATATGCAGGAAAACTGCTAGCAAGCTTTCTGTTAACTATTTACCCGAAGTAACTGCCAAAACCGACCCACCGTAAATACAAAATTCGCCGTTCAAACTTTATATATTTTCAATTCTTTTTTAAAAAACACAGCTTATGACTCTCACTGTAACGAGCTTGTTGGGCTCATTCCAATGAGTATGTCATAAGCGATGTGTTTGACCCAAAATATGAAAATCTAGTCATTCAAGAATTTATCTTGTGGCAAGTGCGAGGAAATGAAACAAACTGACCACGCACAAAATTACCTCGCTGTTCAGTGTAAATTTGTGATCAATTTGTCAATGCCTTGCCTCGTGGATTTCTCGATTCTCAAGAAACGACTCCAAAACTCGGTCACCAAAATCGAGACTTGGTGCAACAATTAAGTAGCGCATCAAATTAACGTTCAAAAGTCACAGCTAGTCATCTTTTACCAAACTATAAAAATACAAGATGATGTAATTGTCAAACTTTATAATCTCCCAGTCGCTAATAACTCGGAAGCAAAGTTTCTTGGCAGAACCTTAGACGAAAACCTGAACCTAAATCCCATGTTCAAAAACTAACCTCCAAAGCAAAACAATGCATAGGGCTCTTCAGAAGACTCCGGGTTACTGAATGGGGAGGGGGGGGGGGGGGCAAGCGAAAAAACTCTAACTAAAATATATAAAACCTTTGTAAGACCAATCTTCGACTACGGTGCGATAATCACATGCGACACAAGCAGAAAGAACTTAAACAAAATGTAAATAGCTCAAAACTATGCACCGAAAGACACTAGAATCTCGTGGCTACACGGAAAATGCTCCATCGAACCCATTACAACCAGTAATTCATGAATTCTGAAAGTGTCGTCTGCTATCCACGTTGGGTAAGGGGTATATAGACTCATTACGGCGACTATGATGTTGCCAAACGATGACTCAATTGCTGGACAGTATAGGGTGGTGGAGCATTCACATCCTCAAGTAGGATAACTGGGTTTGCTTTCTCATCCCTCTCCCCTCTCACCCTCTCCCGTCCCTCTCTTGTTTGTCTCCTGTAGTCCTTAACCGAAAAGACACCCCTATAAGCCTGGTATTGTAAGAGGAGCAAAGTCGAAACAACCCTTTGATGATGAACATTTACCAGTTCTCTGAAGTTCCAATCTTCACGAATGTTGTATATATATGTTATATTTTTTCTTGACATCACCAAAAATTATGACTTTGCTTTTCACCTTCATTTACTTACTCATTTATTAATCAATACCCAATGCACGGACACCGAAAATAGAAATTGTAATCCCAAAATGTCGAGACCCTTGGTTGCTTTCTCCACTACTTTAAAGAACTATGGCTAATGCCATATCACTGGATGAGATCCAAACAAATAAAACTTATGATTCCATGGCAAAACTAAACGAGGCCATTTCTTCTGATGAACAAGACACGGCCACAGTTCCATTCAATATTTCTGATCCTGTTTGTAAGTATTTTACTCCAAGTGAATTTAAAGATGAAATTTCAAGTACGAATAAATCTCTGTCTCTACTTAATATTAATTGTCGCAGCTTGAACGCTAACTTTAAAAATCTCCAAAATTTACTGGTCGACTTGCAAACAAACTCTAACGTTTTAGACGTGATAGGCATGACGGAAATATTTAATGTCAAACCAAATATAGAATATCATCTTGAAGGATACCACTCCCTAGTTTCTCGCATGCGCCCCGATGATGATGGCAGGGGTGGTGTCGGAATGTTTATAAATGACAGTATTCCATTCAAAATCCGAAACGACTTATCTGCCATTATACCATACGTGTTTGAATCTTTGTTTGTGGAAATATCCACTGAGAATATGGGTATCGTCGGAGTAATTTATAGACCGAACTCAGCATCTAAAGAGTCCTTGACACATTCCTTTCTAAATTAACTGAATTATTGGACACATTTTAAGTAAGGAAAATACGAAAGTTTACCTTATGGGGGACTTTAACATAGACTTGCTCAACATAAATTCGCACAGTAAAACAAATACCTTTATAGATTTACTATTCAGTGCGGGTTTTATACCCTCCCGCTATCACAAAGCCGACGAGGGTCACAGAGTTTTCTACTACCCCGATTGATCATATTTTTAGTAACAATATCAGTAAACTTATGTCAGGAATTATAATTACTGACGTCAGCGATCATTTTGCTACATTTTACATAGAAGTAGCAGATAAACGCCCACTCCCTCAAATGCCAAATTATAGACGACCATTCAATAGCGAGAATATCACTCGGTTCAAGAATTTTTTATCAGTTTGTGACTTCTCCGAAGTCATAAACGAGGTTTGCCCAGACGCGGCATTCAATAGGTTCCTTGATATATTCTGCGAAGCGTTTGAACAAGCATTTCCCAGAAAAGCTATGCCCACAAAAAAGTATATCAGACGTGAAACATGGATGACGCAGGGCTTATTGCAACACTCTCAAACGAAACATAAATTGTACGTTAAAAAATTAAAATACCTAAACATCCAAAACACAAAAAATACAAGGATTATTGTCATGAATTCAACCGCTTGAAACGAACATGCAACGCAGATTACTATAACAAGATACTACTCGAAAACAAAGGTGATATTAAAAAATGAAAGTGTCAATGACACTGTAGCTTAACTTGTGTGTTGTGTTTGATGAAAAGGATAATGTTCAATGTTTATGAAAGGATTATGAAATAAGACAAGAATTGTGATAATTGGGAATAGTTCATTTCTGTTCCCTGTATGCTATGTTTATGATAAAAATAATATGAAGTGTACACTGTACTAAAGGGCTGAGGGGTGGGTTAATATGACCTCACAGTTAATGTATGTGGCCCTCACAGTTAACGTATATCAACAAAAGTTACCAAGTTACAGTGAAATTATTCCAAAACGAGTCATCCTATCAAGTTACATTAAAATCCCTTCATAAATATGGCCTGTAGACTGTGCTAAATGTTTTCGGGCTTCGGGTCCCTGTAGTCGTCAGTTTCCCAATTGCGTCCAAAGGGGACGTTCTCATCTAGACATTATATGAAGTCAACCGACCAAGTTACAATGAAATCTCTTAATAAATATGACCTGTAGACTGTGCTAAAGGTTTTTGGGCTTTGGGCTCTGGCAGCCATCATGGTTGAATGAT
Source organism: Pictodentalium vernedei (assembly GCA_031216915.1). Lineage (NCBI taxonomy): Eukaryota > Metazoa > Mollusca > Scaphopoda > Dentaliida > Dentaliidae > Pictodentalium > Pictodentalium vernedei. The sequence goes on from CM062292.1 coordinate 448,273,625, forward strand.
CGCAACCAAAAGGGGACATTCTCATCTGGGCATCATCTGGAGTGATCCTACAAAGTTACAATGAAATCCCTTCATAAATATGACCTGTAGACTGTGCTCAAGGTTTTTGGGCATCGGGCCCCTGAAGCCGTCACAGTTGACCAATCACGACCAAAAGGGGATGTCATCATCTACGCCTTATATGGAGTCAAACTTACGGGTTACAATGAAGTCCTTCCATAAATATGACCAATAGACTATGCTAAAGGTTTTGGAGTTTTGGGTTCGGGCAGCCATCAAGGCTGAATGATCGCGACCAAAAGGGGACGTTCTCATATAGACATTATTTAGAGTCATCCTACCAAGGTACAATGAAACCCCTTCATAAATATCACCTGTAGACTGTGCTAAAGATTTTCGGGTTTTGGGCCCCTGTAGCCAACACAGTTGCCTAATGGTGTCTAAAAGGGACTGTTCTCATCTAGACATTACATGAAGTCAACCTACCAAATTACAATGAAATTCCTTCATAAATATGATCTGAAGACTGTGCTAAAGGTTTTCGGGCTTTAGGCTTGGGCAGCCATCATGGTTGAATGGTCGCAACCAAAAGGGGACATTCTCATCTGGACATCATCTGGAGTGATCCTATACAGTTACAATGAAATCCCTTCATAAATATGACCTGTAGACTGTGCTCAAGATTTTCGGGCTTCAGGCACCTGTAGCCATCACAGTTGACCAACCACGACTAAAATGGGATGTCATCATCTAGGCATTATATGGAGTCAACCTAACAAGTTACAATGAAATCCTTCCATAAATAGGACTTACAGACATGCTAAAGGTTTTTGGGCTCGGACACCCATCAAGGCTGAATGATCACGACCAAAATGGGACGTTCTCATCTAGACATTATTTGGAGTCATCCTACCAAGTTACAATGAAATCCCTTCATAAATATGACCTGCAGACTGTGCTAAAAGTTTTCGGACTTTGGGCCCCAGAAGCCGTCACAGTTGCCCAATCGTGTCCAAAAGGAGATGTTCTTATCTAGACATTGTATGAAGTCAACCTACCAAGTTACAATGAAATCTCTTCATAAATAAGACCTGTAGACTGTGCTTAAGGTTTTTGGGTTTCAGACTCGGGCAGCCATCATGGCTGAATGGGGACAATCTCATCTGGGCATCTGGAGTGATCCTACGAAGTTACAATGAAATCCCTTCATAAATATGACCTGTAGACTGTGCTCAAGGTTTTCGGGCTTCGGGCACTTGTAGCCATCACAGCTGACCAATCACGACAAAAAGGGGATGTCATCACCCAGGCATTATATGGAGTCAACCTAATAGGTTACAATGAAATCCTTCCATAAATATGACCTTTTACCTATGCTAAAGGTTTTTGGCATAGGTAAAAGGTCATATTTATGAAAGGATTTCATTGTAACCTATTAGGTTGACTCCATATCATGCCTCGATGATGACGTCCCCTTTTTGTCGCGATTGGTCAGCTGTGATGGCTACAAGTGCCGAAGCCCGACTTCGAGGTGTCCGAACACTCTCTGTCAGCATCAATTGTGGGGTTGATGCTGTCACAGCGTACCGTCCATTCGTGTGGGGACGTAAAATGGCTGTCCTCTGTGCGGAAAGGGACACACTCCGTGCAGGCTAAAGATCCCGTCGTAGTATTCGAAAAGAGCTAGGCCACGAAGTTGCCGCCATGAAGGTCATCCCACAAACCTACGCCATTGGGCCAAGGAGAGGCGTTAATATAAGTTGCATAACTTGTTCGCCAATCCTTGTAAAACAAATAAGATTAAATAAATAAATAAAGGTTTTTGGGCTCGGGCACCCATCAAGGCTGAATGTTCGCGATCAAAATGGGACGTTCTCATCTAGACATTATTTGGAGTCATCCTACCAAGTTACAATGAAATCCCCTCATAAATATGACCTGTAGACTGTGCTAAAGGTTTTCGGGCTTCGGGCACCTTTAGCCGTCACAGTTGCCCAATCATGTCCAAAAGGGGACGTTCTCATCTAGACATTATATGAAGTTAACCTACCAAGTTACAATGAAATCCCTTCATAAATATGACCTGTAGACTGTGCTAAAGGTTCTCGGGCTTCGGGCCCCTGTAGCCGTCACAGTTGCCCAATCACGTCCAAAAGGGGACTTTCTCATCTAGACATTGTATGAAGTCAACCCACCAAGTTACAATGAAATTCCTCAATAAATATGACCTGTAGACTGTGCCATCATGGCTGAATGATCGCAACCATAGGGGACAATCTCATCTGGGCATCATCTGGAGTGATCCTAAGAAGTTACAATAAAATCCCTTCATAAATATGACCTGCAGACTGTGCTCAAGGTTCACGACCAAAAGGGGATGTCATCATCTAGGCATTATATGGAGTCAACCTAACAGGTTACAATGAAACCCTTCCATAAATATGACCTTTTGCCTATGCTAAAGGTTTTTGGGCTCGGGCACCCATCAAGGCTGTATGATCGCGATCAAAATGGGACGTTCTCATCTAGACATTATTTGGAGCCATCCTACCAAGTTACAATGAAATCCCTTCATAAATATGACCTCTAGACTGTGCTAAAGGTTCTCGGGCTTCGGGCCCCTGTAGCCATCACAGTTGCCCAATCACGTCCAAAAGGGGACTTTCTCATCTAGACATTGTATGAAGTCAACCCACCAAGTTACAATGAAATTCCTCAATAAATATGACCTGTAGACTGTGCTAAAGGTTTTCGGGTTTTGGGCTCGGGCTGTCGTCACGGTTGACAGATCATGCCCAAATGGGGACATTCTCATCTAGACATCATAAGGAGTCATCCTACCAAGTTACAATGAAATCCCTCCACATTAAACATGACCTGCAGACTGTGCTAAAATCTTTTGGGTTTCGGGCTTGGGCAGCCATCACGGTTGATAGATCATGCCCAAAAGGGGACGTCCTCATCTAGGCATTATACAGAGGCATCCTACCAAGTTACAATGAAATCCCTTCATAAATACGACCTGTAGACTGTGCTAATGGTTTTCGGGTTTTGGGCTCGGGCAGCCATACCGGTTGCCCGATCGCGACCAAAAGGGGACGTTCTAATCTAGACATGACCCCAAGCCTGCATATGAAATTTCGTGACGATCAGACAAGAACTGCGGAGTGTAGCCCGTGCTAAAGGAAAATGTGAACAGGCGTCACAGACGTCACAGACTCACAGACTACCAGACTCACAGACTAACAGACTTCCGCACGCGTGATGGCAATAGCTTATCTTGACTATGTCAAGCTAAGCTAACAAGCGAAATTCTCCGGAAAGCTATATACAAGTCAAATAACGACAGACCACTTCACCCCTCTTTCTTAGATGGAACACGGGGGCAGTATCTGACCCAAAAGGAATCGCCCACCGATTCAACAAATTCTTTGCTGATATTGGGAAGACTACAAGTAGTCAAGTGCCCTCGACTCAACGTCGATAGTCGGATTACCTAAGCGGTAACAGTAGAGACTCTTTCTTTATTAGCCCCACCAATAAACAGGAGATAATCATTTGTGTTCACAAACTAAGAGGCAAATCAACCAAATATAGTAATGACATGTCCACAAAACTATTAAAGGAAATAATTTTGGAGGTAGCAGATCCGCTGTCTCATATTATCAATTTGTCCTTCACTACAGGGAGAGTGCCGGACAAAATGAAAATGGCCAAAATATACCCCTTTTTAAATCAGGTGATCCTCAATTATTTACTAATTACTGCCCTATAAATATTCTCCCAACATTCTCGAAAATATTGGAAAAAGTAATGTACTCACGTCCATACACATTCTTAGAAGAACATGAAATCATATATAAGTGCCAATTTGGATTCAGAAAGGGACACTCCACTGTGCATCCTATTCTGCATCTCATGAACCATGTTGTAGAAGCAAATGATAAACTTACGATGGACGGCACACTTTCACTTTTTCTAGACTTTTCAAAAGCCTTTGATACCATCAATCATGCAATCCTGCTGGAGAAACTTGAAAGTTATGATATTAGAGGCCTAGCTAAATCCTGGTTCCAAGATTACTTAACAAGAAGATGCCAGTCTGTGTCTTTCAAGGACAGCACGTCTGATTCGTTGGAAGTCACGACTGGTGTACCACAAGGTTCGATTGTAGGTCCTATCCTCTTCTTATTATACATTAACGACATCAGCCATTCAACCCTGCACAATATGCTGTCCTTTGCAGATGATACTACAGCTTTTGCGTCAAATAACAATCTAGATAATTTGATAGACGAGACCAACATCGAACTAGGAAAAATCAGCGAATGGTGTTCCACAAATGGATTATGTCTTAACGCAAATAAAACAAAATGCATATTATTGTACCCTCAAAATGATTCTTACAACGCTGCTAGTAGAACAATATCCCTAAACAACACAGATATTCCATTTGTTGGAAAACAGATCGATGAAAAAACAGACAAATTCCTAGGAATCAATATGGACGAGAATCTAAAATTCAAAAACATACTTCAGTTATCAGTCTAAAAATGGCTAAGGCAATCTTTGACCTTAATAGAGCAAAAATAATTCTTCCTATAAAAAAAGCCCCTAAAGACACTGTATTTTTCACTTCTACATAGCCACCTATTGTATGGTATACTTGTATGGGGTCACGCAGCATCAAGCAGAATTCTTACTCTGCAAAAAAAGGCTATTCGCATAATAACGAACAGAAAATTTACCTCGCACACAGAACCTCTATTTAAAAAAAATGTGGCATACTAAAATGTGAAGACTTATATAAGTTACATGTCCTTTTGTTCATGTTCGATTGGTATCATGATAGATTACCAGTGTCTTGTGACGGTACTTTCGAAATTTACAGAAATCCTTCTGGAAAGGAAACCAGGCAAGCTGGGGATATACGTACAAACAATCCGAGAACGCGTTCCTCGGCGGACCTACCGTTACATTCTTTTCCAAAGGTATGGAACGATTTAAACCCTGAAATACAGCAATATAGTAGGCCCTTATTCAAAAAGAAAATAATCGACACAAGATATATTTAGATTCATACTCTTCCATAATCACTTGTACCAATCCATTTTGTCCCGACTGTATATCAACTTAAAGAGATCTCACCAAAAATACTGCATTCTGAAGTCGGTCTCAAAACTGAAAGAACCCAACAAAGTTTTGACCTATAACCCTAAATATGACCCAATGTTCTATTTAGGGTTATAGGTCAAAACTTTGTTGAGTTCATTCAGTTTTGTTCTCTTCAAGAGGGTTAACACTGTGTTACATATGGGGGTTGTAGTTAATTTCAAATACTGTGATAAAGTTTGGAAGGTTATGCCCAATTAGATCAGTTCAATTTTCATCACTTTGTTTTCTTCACTTCGATCTTAGTTGTGTTGGATCTTTGTTCACCTTGTTCTGTTCCCTTCCATCTTGTTTGTATTTGATCAGATCTGTTCTGTCTGTACAACTAGTTCAATCAATCCGACTAGTTTGACCTTCTTTCACTTTGTTATGTTCACTACGATCTTGGTTCTGTTGGATCTTCGTTCTGTACCTTTATTGTTTTGTAGTGGTTGGTTGTCAGTTGTATCTATTCAGGTTCTTGTAATAATAATTGGGTGTTATCAATCCCTTTCCATACTCTCGAGTGTCGATGTTAAAACACGGAATCCCATTTTACGGAAACCCTTTTTAAGAATCCCTTTTGGAAAACACCTGTGGCTATGGCATCCCTTTTTGGTCGTATGTGCATATGTGCTAGGGCACATTGTGTTACATTGTTCCTTTTCACATAAGCACAAATCGGCACATAAAGCATGTGCTTATGTGCTAGGGCACATTGTGTCACACTGTGCTTTTTCACATAAGCACATATGACAAAAAAGGGATTCTCCAGAAGGTATCCTAGATATGTATCCTCAAATAGTACAATACCAGGCCAAAGGTAACCTCAAATACCCGTATGTGCCTATGTGCTAGGGCACATTGTGTCACACTGTGCCTTTTCACATAAGCACATATCGGCACATGAAGCATGTGTCACATTGTGCCTTTTCACATAAGCACATATCGGCACATAAAGCATGTGCCTATGTGCTAGGGCACATTGTGCCACATTGTGCCTTTTCACATAAGCACATATGACAAAAAGGGGTGCCGAAGGTCATATGTTTTAAAAAAAGGGGAGGGGGTGCCGAAATTGGGGTGCCCGGGGATATTGCCATTGGATATAGAGGTGATGAGAATCGGATGCAACTTCGTGGTAATAAGGGAAGATAACTCTGTACGATTAAGTATAGGTTATGGGAAATTAAGCAATCTGATTGGTTAGTTATAATTTATTTAAATCATCTAGATAAATGAAACAACAAGAGTACTCAGAATAGGGTCAGAACTAACAAGAATAGACTAGAGATTGCTAAATATAGTAATAATAAGCAAAACTGTTCCAACTGATAGGCACTTCTACGCTACTAGAGTATATTCCAGCGCAAAGGAACATTGCCAGATAGACGAAAACTATTGTATAGATAGACAGAAGAAGAGAATTCTGAAAGAATTCGAAATAGTAAAACTTGTCGGGTTTATTTGGGTAATTAAACGAGGATTCTGGGAGAATTCTAAGCCAGAAAATTACTCCTATTCAATCGAACGCACCCCGGTACCCCTTGGTACTATAGCACTACGTATTATACCGATAAAATGGGGAAAGAAAGTCGTTTTTTGGTGATTTGGGGGATTGTCGAGTTTATTTGGGTAATTCGTGATACTCCGATTCAGTCGAACATACCCTCCGAACATACCCCTGCCTTGTTAGAAGGTCTTGGGTCACATAGCAACCACGTGCTACCATAGAAACCAAGATGGCGGCCTCCAGTGTACAAAATGGACGACGGAAACACGTATCACCTTAACAACGCGCGCTGCGCATGCGCACTCACACCACGTATTATTATGGGGATGACAACACAACATGGCGCCACTAGGTCACGCCACATGACGTCACTTCCGAGGTCCGGCAAACCAACCTTGTCCGGGTACATGACATACGTCTCACATTGTATATCTGTATGCTGCAAAATAAAATTTCACTTCACTTCAACAGATTAACTATAAATTAGCGGAATCCACAAAAAAAAAACAAATTAGTGAACACGGACCTCCTGTTGGAGCTTCAGCTACATACCCTAATCAATCGTGGAAACAAATAAACTATTACCTGGGGAGGGTTGGGTCTGGGAAGATAGGGGTGGCCCTGGCGCTAAAATACACTGGGGGGGGGGGGGGGGGGTAGGCGCACTGATAGCATTTACCAGTCTCACTGGTGATAGCAGAGCTGGGGAGGGCTGGGTCTAGGAAAATTGGGGGTGGCCCTGGCACTAACAATACAATGGAAGGGTTTCAGGGGCGCTGCTGGTAGCCTTTACCAGTCTCACTGGTGCTGGCAGACCTGGGGGTTGGTTCTGAGGGTGGCCCTGCCGCTTACATACACCGGGAGGGTTTTAGGCGCGTTGGTAGCCTTTACCAGTCTCACTGATGCTAGCAGACCGCGCATACACGACACCAACACAGGACCACGCATACACGACACCTACACACCTCTCTACGGTGGCTGGTTTAGAACCCAGGAAATATTTTTTTCATCTCGTGCGCAAGAAATAGTAAGTCGTGCGCACGACATAATTATCTCTTAGTATCTCGTGCGCACGACTTGTTATCTCGTGCGCACGAGATAATTATGTTGTGCGCACGACTTAGTATCTCGTGCGCACGAGATAAAAAAAATATTTCCTAGGTCCTAAACCAGCCACCGTACCTCTCCATCTGTAGTAGTTTTTTAAAAAATTCTCAACTCGGAATCTAACATCTCGAGTTCATTTGATTGGTTTAGTCCAATAAAAAAAAATTCAATATTTGCCTACGGTAACCTTTATGGAATTTATCAAAAACTTCAAAAATATTTTGACCTGTTTTATGATGCAAAAAGGTTCTACAAACAAAAAAATACCATTGTTTTCATTTTTTCTGCTCAAATCTCCTGTTCTGACTGAATAAATCAACTTGAAGTAAACAATGGGTATCACTGCAGGCCTAAATTCAGTTTTTCCGGCAATCACAGCCGTAGGTTCACGCGCAGTGTCACTTTTCTGTACATTATAAAATCAGGACTCGGAGTTTCACTCGTTAGATATATGAAACACGAGGTAACCTATTCAAACAGAATCCATCCATATTCTGTCAAAACGGACTGAATAAATAATCTTCAGTTCATGTTTTTTTTACTGTTCTATCTATTCAAAATATAGCTGTTACAGCTGACAGAAAGAAACTTGTCAATTCCCATGGTTTGTTTTTCAGTACTTCTACAGGAAAACAACTTCTGCGATTTGGAAGACTGTAATATTTTCGATTATACCTCCACGGCGTATTCTAGCCAGAAATACGGAGGTAAGAGTGTCTAAAAACAAATGTTGCCTTTGAGAAGCTGATTTTGATTGTACCCTTTTGAAAAGAGAAACGCCTTCCTTATCTGGGACTCAGCAAACCCCGAAGAGCAATGACGTTTAAATATCAGTCATTAGAGGCATCTAAGAAACTCATTTCAAGTCACTTGAAGGTTTTTTTCTTCACACTACTCCGAGCTTGGCGAGGTTATTTTGGGGCCGAGAGACATTTCTACATACATAATGACGTGTATGACGTGTAACGGCGAGTGAGGTGATTGGGGTGGATTTGCTTTGGATACTCCCAAATATAGTCACATATTTGTTCAGTGCTATGGGATGAGCTTTCAGTTATATTGTCCAGCTACCACATAAAGGTTATCAGTGGTCATTTAGAGCAAAGAGAGTAAGTTTCGAACAAATCCAGTTTTCAAATTATTTTAGAGTATCAGGGGTGCAGATTTTGCGATATGTGTGATTATATCCCAAATCTCAAACTATCATGATTAATGCCTTTCAGTGGAGGGCTCAGCAGAACTATGTTTGGTTCCACCAAACCTTTAACCCATCCACCCCTCCCCCCCCCCCCCCCCACACACACACACACATACAGAAGCTATAGACCAGGGAGAGAATTTACGCTACAGTCGATGGATGTATATTTTATAAGAGTGCACATGAGTGTATTCTGATGGGGCCATGGGAACCACGGTAGTGTTGTCATCTGGGGTGGCCACGTTATGCTTTACTGCTTTAATATGACCCAGAACCCAAAGAACTGTGTGTTTTTTCTCTGAAGTGGCAACGTGATTGCAAACAATAGGCTAACCTTCATTTTGTTATGTCTAATACTATGATTTTGGCATGAATTCCCCGCGGTACCCCGGGAAGCGAAGCAGTGCCTGTTCACTGCGGAAAACAGGCTCTGTTTTACTGGTAAAATAGGAACCAGTCACCAATGCTTTGGAGGTGCAAACCCTCTCTAAAGTGGGCGATATGGCTTATTAACGCTCACCCCTTGTCTTGAGTTGATCTCATGTTGTGGTCATGATTAGCCATTGTGCAAAAATATGTGACCTTAAACACCAATAAATAAATTTAGGCATGCATACTGGGTGGGTGTGAACTAAAATACCAGTAAACAATTATGTGGTGGTTAAATGCTGAGTGTTTGGAACTTTGAAATTGCCTTTTCCTATTAGGTGTGCTCCATACATCGGAGGGCCCTCGCATTTTCAGAAATGTCAGTGTAATCGATGTATGAATTATTCTGTACCCCAGAAACGTGCGTAACGTGACTGAGAATAGATTAGATGGTTGGACAAGAATATGGACAGGGGTAAAAAATGAGTGTCAATTTGGTAAAAGTTCACAAATTTTCGACAATACGCTTTTTTATAAACAAGATTTTCAATGGGAAAAAAGGGCCTTTCTCTTTATTGTGGTGTTCTGGATTTTGGTTCGGAACATCTGCGCTATGTATTCATTCCTCTTTGGGATATTTGTGTTCAAATTTTGACACCGGGTGATGATATTTTGTACCAAAAATAGTTCCAACATCAGTCAGTTGTTACTATTTTAGTTACTCTGAAAGAAATGACAATGTGACTCCGGTCTGAACAACTAAACAGATCCCCACCAAAAAATCGTCTGCTCAGCCATTACGCTGGTTTTCGTGTAACTTGTCACAGCTGCTTTCTTTCTGTTTATTTTTATTAAAAACTAGCTATTTTTCCCTATACCCTCCTCATGTATTTGAAAATTTGCGTTATTATCTTCTCTGGAAACAGAATGATGGAAGGTTTACAATTTAAAGTTTTCTATTTATTTTTTGCTTTAAAAGAACGAATCGGGATGTAGCTCAGTAAGTTCAGGCGTTCACTTTGCTGTATGCAAAGTTTGCGTTCAATGCGATGTGTGTTCAAAACCCACCTGCTCTTATATTTTTCTCTTTTATCCTAACACATACATTTTTCGCTTTTCCTGGTTGTATCTACGTCTATAGTGCATGTTTTCGCACATTACCTGGTCAAAAGGCTTCAATACTCCACAATCAGTATATTTAAACAAAAATGTTGGAAAACAACCAATTGCCGAAAAAAGACAGACCATTACTCTGCAGGCCATATTGTACAATTAGGGGCGCTATTATGTTGCAAAAAATAAGTCCAATAACGAGACGATCATCATAGTCTGATGATGCCTTTTGTCTGTTCAGCACCACTGACTGTCTGCCAGATTTAATGTTTCCTTGAAATAAAAGATTGCGAATATTCTCTACTGCACTTAATAAATAGCCCTTGTGACAAACTAGAAGTGTATATGCACTGACACTGCTATATTACCACCATAAGCAATGCATTTCTTCTCTGTTATGTCAGTGGTGAGGCCCTTAATTTCAGCTGTCCATGTGGGAGCAATTTGCGCACTGTCCAAATGCGTACAACACGTTAATGGTACACCTGCCTTTACCCAATGCTAGCCCTTCGTGTGGTGGTTTAGTAAGTTGGGAATTTAGGTAGTATATAGCTGGCGCAGGATGGTTCTCTCCGTGCTATCCGCCTTCATTCATCTGACACAATACAGGCCGGGGAAAGAGTCGAGATACCCCAATAATAAACAAACAAATGCAATCCATCACTACAAACTTGAAATATTCTGTGTTTTTTTGAGCTAAAAGATATTTGTCACAGAATGACTGGTAGTATAATAGCTCTACTAACAAGTTAGACAACTTTTGGAGCTAAACAGGGTTGGCGGGCCGGTGTTATGATTCCATGTGCTATACTCTCTGTCATGTTTGGATAGCTTTCTCTCAAAGCGTGTGTACGGGATTGTTTGGTTTGGTTTGGGTGTGGGTGTGTGGGGGGGGGGGGGAGGGGTTGTTATTTCACTTTTACATTTTAGGTCTCTAAATCGTCTTTTCGTCTTGACTTGGCGCTCGCGGTTTTCTCTGGAATATTTTTATATGATGTGTGGAGCAGGGAGTCACGGTAGGCTCAGAAAGCATTCACGTTATTACAATTAGTGTTTTACAGATGAAGTTTACATTCCTACGACTATCCACATGGAGCATTTTGGGTTCCTACGTCTTCGTCTGTTCATATCGGGTCAGCATTAATTTTATGCATCATATTGAAGGTGAATGAATATTTTCGAGACGAACCGTTTGATTTGAGTTTTTGGTTCAGATTTGAGTTTTCTCAGCATTTGGTGGGCATTTGGTACCTCAGCACACTTGCCGGGGTTTTGGTCGGCAGTCGTTTAAGACAGCTTGCTTCAAACAAGCGAATGGTAACGTCGGTTACACGTGTTAGCCCTTAGAACGTTGTGTGTAGTTTAAAAGGAGTCACTTCCCAGATTTATTAACTTGAAGAACTGTTAGCCGATTTGTCTGATCACTTGCTTTAAGGGTAGGCCATGTTCTGTGTTGGGCAGTATTAATTCTGCACCACTATTTATTCATCTAGATCACACAGAAAGATTTGGATTCGTTGGAAAAGTTCAAACCTTTCATGTAACAGCCGATGGTCGAAACCATGGACTCTTCTATTCAAAGTTGTGAACTTGTATACGCCAGTGTTCCAATTAGGAATTCAACGTTTATGATAACGCCAATGAGGTGTTTACTCAGCACACAGTGACTTTTACAATGTCTTCTATAATTTAGAAAATAATATTTCACAAGAAAAGAATAAAATCATGAACAATGGAAAATTTACGTCTGGTATTTATTGGTTTAGTCCAATAAAAAATTGTTTTTCAATTTTTGCCTATGGTAACCCTTATGGAATTTATCAAAAAACTTCAAAAAATTTTTGACCTGTTTTATGATGCAAAAAGGTTCTACATACAAAAAATGCCATTGTTTTCATTTTTTTCTGCTGAAATAGCCTGTTCTGGCTGAATAAATCAACTTGAAGTAAACAATGGGTATCACTGTATATGCCCAAATTCAGTTTTTCCGGCAATCACAGCCGTAGGTTCACACACAGTGTCACTTTTCTGTACATTATAAAATCAGGACTCGGAGTTTCACTCGTTAAATATATGAAACACGAGGCAACCTATTCAAACAGATTCTATCCATATTCTGTCAAAACGGACTGAATAAATAATCTTCAGTTCAGTTTTTTTACTGTTCTATCTGTTCAAAATAGAGCTGTTACAGCTGACAGAAAGAAACTTGTCAATTCCCATGGTTTGTTTTTCAGTACTTCTACAGGAAAACAACTTCTGCGATTTGGAAGACTGTAATATTTTCGATTATACCTCCACGGCGTCTTCTAACCAGAAATACGGAGGTAAGTGTGTCTAAAAACAAATCTTGCCTTTCAGAAGCTGATTTTGATTGTACCCTTTTGAAAAGAGAAACGCCTTCCTTATCTGGGACTCAGCAAACCCCGAAGAGCAATGGCGTTTAAATATCAGTCATTAGAGGCATCTAAGAAACTCACTTCAAGTCACTTGAAGGTTTTTTTCTTCATACTACTCCGAGGTTGGCGAGGTTATTTTGGGCCGAGAGATATTTCTACATACATATTGACGTGTATGACGTGTAACGGCGAGTGAGGTGATTGGGGTGGATTTGCTTTGCATACTCCCAAATATAGTCACATATTTGTTCAGTGCTATGGGATGAGCTTTCAATTATATTGGCCAGCTACCACATAAAGGTTATCAGTGGTCATTTAGAGCAAAGAGAGTAAGTTTCGAACAAATCCAGTTTTCAAATTATTTTAGAGTATCAGGGGTGCAGATTTTGCGATATGTGTGATTATATCCCAAATCTCAAACTATCATGATTAATGCCTTTCAGTAGAGGGCTCAGCAGAACTATGTTTGGTTCCACCAAACCTTTAACCCATCCACCCCCCCCCCCCCCCCCCACACACACACATACAGAAGCTATAGACTAGGGAGAGAATTTACGCTACAGTCGATGGATGTATATTTTATAAGAGTGCACATGAGTGTATTCTGGCAGGGGCCATGGGAACCACGGTAGTTTTGTCATCTGGGGTGGCCACGTTATGCTTTACTGCTTTAATATGACCCAGAACCCAAAGAACTGTGTGTTTTCTCTCTGAAGTGGCAACGTGATTGCAAACAATAGGCTAACCTTCATTTTGTTATGTCTAATACTATGATTTTGGCATGAATTCCCCGCGGAACCCCGGGAAGCGAAGCAGTGCCTGTTCACTGCGGAAAACAGGCTCTGTTTTACTGGTTAAATAGGAACCAGTCACCAATGCTTTAGAGGTGCAAACCCTCTCTAAAGTGGGCGATATGGCTTATTAACGCTCACCCCTTGTCTTGAGTTGATCTCATGTTGTGGTCATGATTAGCCATTGTGCAAAAATATGTGATCTTAAACACCATTAAATAAATTTAGGCATGCATACTGGGTGGGTGTGAACTAAAATACCAGTAAACAATTATGTGGTGGTTAAATGCTGAGTGTTTGGAACTTTGAAATTGCCTTTTCCTATTAGGTGTGCTCCATACATCGGAGGGCCCTCGCATTTTCAGAAATGTCAGTGTAATCGATGTATGAATTATTCTGTACCCCAGAAACGTGCGTAACGTGACTGAGAATAGATTAGATGGTTGGACAAGAATATGGACAGGGGTAAAAAATGAGTGTCAATTTGGTAAAAGTTCACAAATTTTCGACAATACGCTTTTTTATAAACAAGATTTTCAAAGGGAAAAAAGGGCCTTTCTCTTTGTTGTGGTGTTCTGGATTTTGGTTCGGAACATCTGCGCTATGTATTCATTACTCTTTGGGATATCTGTGTTCAAATTTTGACACCGGGTGATGATATTTTGTACCAAAAATAGTTCCAACATCAGTCAGTTGTTACTATTTTAGTTACTCTGAAAGAAATGACAATGTGACTCCGGTCTGAACAACTAAACAGATCCCCACCAAAAAATCGTCTGCTCAGCCATTACGCTGGTTTTCGTGTAACTTGTCACAGCTGCTTTCTTTCTGTTTATTTTTTATTAAAAACTAGCTACTTTTCCCTATACCCTCCTCATGTATTTGAAAATTTACGTTATTATCTTCTCTGGAAACAGAATGATGGAAGGCTTACAATTTAAAGTTTTCTATTTATTTTTTGCTTTAAAAGAACGAATCGGGCTATAGCTCAGTAAGTTCAGGCGTTCACTTTGCTGTTTGCAAAGTTTGCGTTCAATGCGACGTGTGTTCAAAACCCACCTGCTCTTCTATTTTTCTCTTTTATCCTAACACATACATTTTTCGCTTTTTCTGGTTGTATCTACGTCTTTTGTGCATGTTTTCGCACATTACCTGGTCAAAAGGCTTCAATACTCCACAATCAGTATATTTAAACAAAAATGTTGGAAAACAACCAATTGCCGAAGAAAGACAGACCATTACTCTGCAGGCCATATTGTAGAATTAGGGGCGCTATTATGTTGCAATAAATAAGTCCAATAACGAGACGATCATCATAGTCTGATGATGCCTTTTGTCTGTTCAGCACCACTGACTGTCTGCCAGATTTAATGTTTCCTTGAAATAAAAGATTGCGAATATTCTCTACTGCTCTTAATACATAGCCCTTGTGACAAACTAAAAGAGTATATGCACTGACACTGTTATATTACCTCCATAAGCAATGCATTTCTTCTCTGTTATGTCAGTGGTGAGGCCCTTAATTTCAGCTGTCCATGTGGGAGCAATTTGCGCACTGTCCAAATGCGTACAACACGTTAATGGTACACCTGCCTTTACCCAATGCTAGCCCTTCGTGTGGTGGTTTAGTAAGTTAGGAATTTAGGTAGTAGATAGCTGGCGCAGGATGGTTCTCTCCGTGCTATCCGCCTTCATTCATCTGACACAATACAGGCCGGGGAAAGAGTCGAGATACCCCAATCATAAACAAACAAACGCAATCCATCACTACAAACTTGAAATATTCTGTGTATTTTGAGCTAAAAGATATTTGTCACAGAATGACTGGTAGTATAATAGCTCTACTAACAAGTTAGACAACTTTTGGAGCTAAACAGGGTTGGCGGGCCGGTGTTATGATTCCATGTGCTATACTCTCTGTCATGTTTGGATAGCTTTCTCTCAAAGCGTGTGTACGGGATTGTTTGGTTTGGTTTGGGTGTGGGGGGGGGGGGGGGGGTGTTATTTCAGTTTTACATTTTAGGTCTCTAAATCGTCTTTTCGTCTTGACTTGGCGCTCGCGGTTTTCTCTGGAATATTTTTATATGATGTGTGGAGCAGGGAGTCACGGTAGGCTCAGAAAGCATTCACGTTATTACAATTAGTGTTTTACAGATGAAGTTTACATTCCTACGACTATCCACATGGTGCATTTTGGGTTCCTACGTCTTCGTCTGTTCATATCGGGTCAGCATTAATTTTATGCATCATATTGAAGGTGAATGAATATTTTCGAGACGAACCGTTTGATTTGAGTTTTTGGTTCAGATTTGAGTTTTCTCAGCATTTGGTGGGCATTTGGTACCTCAGTACACTTGCCGGGGTTTTGGTCGGCAGTCGTTTAAGACAGCTTGCTTCAAACAAGCGAATGGTAACGTCGGTTACACGTATTAGCCCTTAGAACGTTGTGTGTAGTTTAAAAGGAGTCACTTCCCAAACTTCCCAGATTTATTAACTTGAAGAACTGTTAGCCGATTTGTCTGATCACTTGCTTTAAGGGTAGGCCATGTTCTGTGTTGGGCAGTATTAATTCTGTACCACTATTTATTCATCTAGATCACACAGATAGATTTGGATTCGTTGGAAAAGTTCAAACCTTTCATGTAACAGCCGATGATCGAAACCATGGACTCTTCTATTCAAAGTTGTGAACTTGTATACGCCAGTGTTCCAATTAAGAATTCAACGTTTATGATAACGCCAATGAGGTGTTTACTCAGCACACAGTGACTTTTACAATGTCTTCTATAATTTAGAAGATAATATTTCACAAGAATAAAATCATGAACAATGGAAAATTTACGTCTGGTATTTATTGGTTTAGTCCAATAAAAAATTGTTTTTCAATTTTTGCCTATGGTAACCCTTATGGAATTTATCAAAAAACTTCAAAAAATTTTTGACCTGTTTTATGATGCAAAAAGGTTCTACATACAAAAAATGCCATTGTTTTCATTTTTTCTGCTGAAATAGCCTGTTCTGGCTGAATAAATCAACTTGAAGTAAACAATGGGTATCACTGTATATGCCTAAATTCAGTTTTTCCGGCAATCACAGCCGTAGGTTCACACACAGTGTCACTTTTCTGTACATTATAAAATCAGGACTCGGAGTTTCACTCGTTAAATATATGAAACACGAGGCAACCTATTCAAACAGATTCTATCCATATTCTGTCAAAACGGACTGAATAAATAATCTTCAGTTCAGTTTTTTTACTGTTCTATCTGTTCAAAATAGAGCTGTTACAGCTGACAGAAAGAAACTTGTCAATTCCCATGGTTTGTTTTTCAGTACTTTTACAGGAAAACAACTTCTGCGATTTGGAAGACTGTAATATTTTCGATTATACCTCCACGGCGTCTTCTAACCAGAAATACGGAGGTAAGTGTGTCTAAAAACAAATGTTGCCTTTCAGAAGCTGATTTTGATTGTACCCTTTTGAAAAGAGAAACGCCTTCCTTATCTGGGACTCAGCAAACCCCGAAGAGCAATGGCGTTTAAATATCAGTCATTAGAGGCATCTAAGAAACTCACTTCAAGTCACTTGAAGGTTTTTTTCTTCACACTACTCCGAGGTTGGCGAGGTTATTTTGGGCCGAGAGATATTTCTACATACATAATGACGTGTAACGGCGAGTGAGGTGATTGGGGTGGATTTGCTTTGGATACTCCCAAATATAGTCACATATTTGTTCAGTGCTATGGGATGAGCTTTCAATTATATTGTCCAGCTACCACATAAAGGTTATCAGTGGTCATTTAGAGCAAAGAGAGTAAGTTTCGAACAAATCCAGTTTTCAAATTATTTTAGAGTATCAGGGGTGCAGATTTTGCGATATGTGTGATTATATCCCAAATCTCAAACTATCATGATTAATGCCTTTCAGTGGAGGGCTCAGCAGAACTATGTTTGGTTCCACCAACCCTTTAAACCATCCACCCCCTCCCCCCCTCCTCCCCCCCCCCCCCCCCCACACACACATACAGAAGCTATAGACTAGGGAGAGAATTTACGCTACAGTCGATGGATGTATATTTTATAAGAGTGCACATGAGTGTATTCTGGTAGGGGTCATGGGAACCACGGTAGTGTTGTCATCTCGGGTGGCCACGTTATGCTTTACTGCTTTAATATGACCCAGAACCCAAAGAACTGTGTGTTTTTTCTCTGAAGTGGCAACGTGATTGCAAACAATAGGCTAACCTTCATTTTGTTATGTCTAATACTATGATTTTGGCATGAATTCCCCGCGGAACCCCGGGAAGCGAAGCAGTGCCTGTTCACTGCGGAAAACAGGCTCTGTTTTACTGGTAAAATAGGAACCAGTCACCAATGCTTTGGAGGTGAAAACCCTCTCTAAAGTGGGCGATATGGCTTATTAACGCTCACCCCTTGTCTTGAGTTGATCTCATGTTGTGGTCATGATTAGCCATTGTGCAAACATATGTGACCTTAAACACCAATAAATAAATTTAGGCATGCATACTGGGTGGGTGTGAACTAAAATACCAGTAAACAATTATGTGGTGGTTAAATGCTGAGTGTTTGGAACTTTGAAATTGCCTTTTCCTATTAGGTGTGCTCCATACATCGGAGGGCCCTCGCATTTTCAGAAATGTCAGTGTAATCGATGTATGAATTATTCTGTACCCCAGAAACGTGCGTAACGTGACTGAGAATAGATTAGATGGTTGGACAAGAATATGGACAGGGGTAAAAAATGAGTGTCAATTTGGTAAAATTTCACAAATTTTCGACAATACGTTTTTTTATAAACAAGATTTTCAATGGGAAAAAAGGGCCTTTCTCTTTGTTGTGGTGTTCTGGATTTTGGTTCGGAACATCTGCACTATGTATTCATTCCTCTTTGGGATATTTGTGTTCAAATTTTGACACCGGGTGATGATATTTTGTACCAAGTATAATAGCTCTACTAACAAGTTAGACAACTTTTGGAGCTAAACAGGGTTGGCGGGCCGGTGTTATGATTCCATGTGCTATACTCTCTGTCATGTTTGGATAGCTTTCTCTCAAAGCGTGTGTACGGGATTGTTTGGTTTGGTTTGGGTGTGGGTGTGGGGGTGGGGGGGGGGGTGTTATTTCAGTTTTACATTTTAGGTCTCTAAATCGTCTTTTCGTCTTGACTTGGCGCTCGCGGTTTTCTCTGGAATATTTTTATATGATGTGTGGAGCAGGGAGTCACGGTAGGTTGAGAAAGCATTCACGTTATTACAATTAGTGTTTTACAGATGAAGTTTACATTCCTACGACTATCCACATGGAGCATTTTGGGTTCCTACGTCTTCGTCTGTTCATATCGGGTCAGCATTAATTTTATGCATCATATTGAAGGTGAATGAATATTTTCGAGACGAACCGTTTGATTTGAGTTTTTGGTTCAGATTTGAGTTTTCTCAGCATTTGGTGGGCATTTGGTACCTCAGCACACTTGCCGGGGTTTTGGTCGGCAATCGTTTAAGACAGCTTGCTTCAAACAAGCGAATGGTAACGTCGGTTCCACGTGTTAGCCCTTAGAACGTTGTGTGTAGTTTAAAAGGAGTCACTTCCCAAACTTCCCAGATTTATTAACTTGAAGAACTGTTAGCCGATTTGTCTGATCACTTGCTTTAAGAGTAGGCCATGTTCTGTGTTGGGCAGTATTAATTCTGTACCACTATTTATTCATCTAGATCGCACAGATAGATTTGGATTCGTTGGAAAAGTTCAAGCCTTTCATGTAACAGCCGATGGTCGAAACCATGGACTCTTCTATTCAAAGTTGTGAACTTGTATACGCCAGTGTTCCAATTAAGAATTCAATGTTTATGATAACGTCAATGAGGTGTTCACTCAGCACACAGTGACTGTTACAATGTCTTCTATAATTTAGAAGATAATATTTCACAAGAATAAAATCATGAACAATGGAAAATTTACGTCTGGTATTTATTGGTTTAGCCCAATAAAAAATTGTTTTGCAATTTTTGCCTATGGTAACCCTTATGGAATTTATCAAAAAACTTCAAAAAATTTTTGACCTGTTTTATGATGCAAAAAGGTTCTACATACAAAAAATGCCATTGTTTTCATTTTTTCTGCTGAAATAGCCTGTTCTGGCTGAATAAATCAACTTGAAGTAAACAATGGGTATCACTGTATATGCCTAAATTCAGTTTTTCCGGCAATCACAGCCGTAGGTTCACACACAGTGTCACTTTTCTGTACATTATAAAATCAGGACTCGGAGTTTCACTCGTTAAATATATGAAACACGAGGCAACCTATTCAAACAGATTCTATCCATATTCTGTCAAAACGGACTGAATAAATAATCTTCAGTTCAGTTTTTTTTACTGTTCTATCTGTTCAAAATAGAGCTGTTACAGCTGACAGAAAGAAACTTGTCAATTCCCATGGTTTGTTTTTCAGTACTTCTACAGGAAAACAACTTCTGCGATTTGGAAGACTGTAATATTTTCGATTATACCTCCACGGCGTCTTCTAACCAGAAATACGGAGGTAAGTGTGTCTAAAAACAAATGTTGCCTTTCAGAAGCTGATTTTGATTGTACCCTTTTGAAAAGAGAAACGCCTTCCTTATCTGGGACTCAGCAAACCCCGAAGAGCAATGGCGTTTAAATATCAGTCATTAGAGGCATCTAAGAAACTCACTTCAAGTCACTTGAAGGTTTTTTTCTTCACACTACTCCGAGGTTGGCGAGGTTATTTTGGGCCGAGAGATATTTCTACATACATAATGACGTGTATGACGTGTAACGGCGAGTGAGGTGATTGGGGTGGATTTGCTTTGGATACTCCCAAATATAGTCATATATTTGTTCAGTGCTATGGGATGAGCTTTCAATTATATTCTCCAGCTACCACATAAAGGTTATCAGTGGTCATTTAGAGCAAAGAGAGTAAGTTTCGAACTAATCCAGTTTTCAAATTATTTTACAGTATCAGGGGTGCAGATTTTGCGATATGTGTGATTATATCCCAAATCTCAAACTATCATGATTAATGCCTTTCAGTGGAGGGCTCAGCAGAACTATGTTTGGTTCCACCAACCCTTTAACCCTCCACCCCCCCCCCCCCCCCCCACACACACACACATACAGAAGCTATAGACTAGGGAGAGAATTTACGCTACAGTCGATGGATGTATATTTTATAAGAGTGCACGTGAGTGTATTCTGGTAGGGGCCATGGGAACCACGGTAGTGTTGTCATCTGGGGTGGCCACGTTATGCTTTACTGCTTTAATATGACCCAGAACCCAAAGAACTGTGTGTTTTTTCTCTGAAGTGGCAACGTGATTGCAAACAATAGGCTAACCTTCATTTTGTTATGTCTAATACTATGATTTTGGCATGAATTCCCCGCGGAACCCCGGGAAGCGAAGCAGTGCCTGTTCACTGCGGAAAACAGGCTCTGTTTTACTGGTAAAATAGGAACCAGTCACCAATGCTTTGGAGGTGAAAACCCTCTCTAAAGTGGGCGATATGGCTTATTAATGCTCATCCCTTGTCTTGAGTTGATCTCATGTTGTGGTCATGATTAGCCATTGTGCAAAAATATGTGACCTTAAACACCAATAAATAAATTTAGGCATGCATACTGGGTGGGTGTGAACTAAAATACAAGTAAACAATTATGTGGTGGTTAAATGCTGAGTGTTTGGAACTTTGAAATTGCCTTTTCCTATTAGGTGTGCTCCATACATCGGAGGGCCCTCGCATTTTCAGAAATGTCAGTGTAATCGATGTATGAATTATTCTGTACCCCAGAAACGTTCGTAACGTGACTGAGAATAGATTAGATGGTTGGACAAGAATATGGACAGGGGTAAAAAATGAGTGTCAATTTGGTAAAATTTCACAAATTTTCGACAATACGCTTTTTTATAAACAAGATTTTCAATGGGGAAAAAGGGCCTTTCTCTTTATTGTGGTGTTCTGGATTTTGGTTCGGAACATCTGCACTATGTATTCATTCCTCTTTGGGATATTTGTGTTCAAATTTTGACACCGGGTGATGATATTTTATACCAAAAATAGTTCCAACATCAGTCAGTTGTTACTATTTTAGTTACTCTGAAAGAAATGACAATGTGACTCCGGTCTGAACAACTAAACAGATCCCCACCAAAAAATCGTCTGCTCAGCCATTACGCTGGTTTTCGTGTAACTTGTCACAGCTGCTTTCTTTCTGTTTATTTTTTCATTAAAAACTAGCTATTTTTCCTATACCCTCCTCATGTATTTGAAAATTTACGTTATAATCTTCTCTGGAAACAGAATGAGGGAGGGCTTAAAATTTAAAGTTTTCTATTTATTTTTTGCTATTAAAGAACGAATCGGGCTGTAGCTCAGTAAGTTCCAGCGTTCACTTTGCTGTTTGTGTTTGCAAAGTTTGCGTTCAATGCGATGTGTGTTCAAAACCCACCTGCTCTTATATTTTTCTCTTTTATCCTAACACATACATTTTTCGCTTTTTCTGGTTGTATCTACGTCTATAGTGCATGTTTTCGCACATTACCTGGTCAAAAGGCTTCAATACTCCACAATCAGTATATTTAAACAAAAATGTTGAAAAACAACCAATTGCCGAAAAAAGACAGACCATTACTCTGCAGGCCATATTGTACAATTAGGGGCGCTATTATGTTGCAAAAAATAAGTCCAATAACGAGACGATCATCATAGTCTGATGATGCCTTTTGTCTGTTCAGCACCACTGACTGTCTGCCAGATTTAATGTTTCCTTGAAATAAAAGATTGCGAATATTCTCTTCTGCTCTTAATACATAGCCCTTGTGACAAACTAAAAGAGTATATGCACTGACACTGTTATATTACCACCATAAGCAATGCATTTCTTCTCTGTTATGTCAGTGGTGAGGCCCTTAATTTCAGCTGTCCATGTGGGAGCAATTTGCGCACTGTCCAAATGCGTACAACACGTTAATGGTACACATGCCTTTACCCAATGCTAGCCCTTCGTGTGGTGGTTTAGTAAGTTAGGAATTTAGGTAGTAGATAGCTGGCGCAGGATGGTTCTCTCCATGCTATCCGCCTTCATTCATCTGACACAATACAGGCCGGGGAAAGAGTCGAGATACCCCAATAATAAACAAACAAATGCAATCCATCACTACAAACTTGAAATATTCTGTGTATTTTGAACTAAAAGATATTTGTCACAGAATGACTGGTAGTATAATAGCTCTACTAACAAGTTAGACAACTTTTGGAGCTAAACAGGGTTGGCGGGCCGGTGTTATGATTCCATGTGCTATACTCTCTGTCATGTTTGGATAGCTTTCTCTCAAAGCGTGTGTACGGGATTGTTTGGTTTGGTTTGGGTGTGGGGAGGGGGGGGGGGGTTATTTCAGTTTTACATTTTAGGTCTCTAAATCGTCTTTTCGTCTTGACTTGGCGCTCGCGGTTTTCTCTTGAATATTTTTCTATGATGTGTGGAGCAGGGAGTCCCGGTAGGCTGAGAAAGCATTCACGTTATAACAATTAGTGTTTTACAGATGAAGTTTACATTCCTACGACCATCCACATGGAGCATCTTGGGTTCCTACGTCTTCGTCTGTTCATATCGGGTCAGCATTAATTTTATGCATCATATTGAAGGTGAATGAATATTTTCGAGACGAACCGTTTGATTTGAGTTTTTGGTTCAGATTTGACTTTTCTCAGCATTTGGTGGGCATTTGGTACCTCAGCACACTTGCCGGGGTTTTGGTCGGCAGTCGTTTAAGACAGCTTGCTTCAAACAAGCGAATGGTAACGTCGGTTCCACGTTTTAGCCCTTAGAACGTTGTGTGTAGTTTAAAAGGAATCACTACCCAAACTTCCCAGATTTATTAACTTGAAGAACTGTTAGCCGATTTGTATGATCACTTGCTTTAAGAGTAGGTCATGTTCTGTGTTGAGCAGTATGAATTCTGTACCAGTATTTATTCATCTAGATCACACAGATAGATTTGGATTCGTTGGAAAAGTTCAAGCCTTTCATGTAACAGCCGATGGTCGAAACCATGGACTCTTCTATTCAAAGTTGTGAACTTGTATACGCCAGTGTTTCAATTAAGAATTCAACGTTTATGATAACGTCAATGAGGTGTTTACTCACCACACAGTGACTGTTACAATGTCTTCTATAATTCAGAAGATAATATTTCACAAGAATAAAACCATGAACAATGGAAAATTTTACGTCTGGCATTTAGTAACCGTTATGGATATATCTTTTTTACACCATCTTCTCGGGGTTGGAGGAGATGGGCCTGGCAAAACAAACTCTGAATCTTCTCTCAATTTTTATTTATTTAATTCTCATGCGAGCGACGTCGGGGTTGGTGGTTCCGAAAGGAGTAGTTTGTTTGAAAACCATTGTCTCCATGCAAAAATATCCAATAACTGGCAACGAACAAAGTGGAGAACGGTTAACACCAAACCTTAAAGAGTGGCTGCTAGCCATCAAACGTTTCATAAACAACCAGGGGAGGGAGGGGGGGGGGGCTGAAAGGCAGCCATGCCTAGCGGCCGCAAACCTTTTCCCAGGCGCCTGTGGCGCCAAAATCAACATATCTTAACAAAGTTCTACATGACTGCACAGCAGGAAGGTGGAGTTGCCACTAGTGTCTTGGATGATTTTGAACGGATGGTTCATTATTATTCCACGTGTTTGGGAAAGTGTATCGGAAGGATAGCAGAGAGCTACGTCCTCGGTTTACGTGTACTCGATGAACCTGAAAAAATAAAACTCTGGCAGCTCTGAATTTGGGTTTTTAGCTCACCGAAGGGAGCTTAACTTATCACTTGCCGTCCGTCGTCGTCGTCCGTCGTCCGGCGTCCGTCGTGAACTTTACATTATCGACTTCTCCTCCCAAACCAATAGCCCAATTTTATTCAAATCTTGGTCAAATATTCGTCCACCAATACCAATTCGGATTTGTTCAAATAAAGTTGCCCCTCCCCCTGAGTGTGCCACACCCCCAAGGGGCACCAAAATCCTTAAAAATCTTCTTCTCATGAACTATTAGTGGCAGAGACCTGATATTTGGTTTGCAGCTTCCTTTTGGGTTGTAGACTCAGGCTTGTACACAGAAAGTTCGAGGGGCAATATTTGCCATTGTCATGGGAGGGGCAGTAATTTTGGCCACGCCCAAAATTTCTATTTTCCAAACCGAGGGGCTGATTTGAACCCAATTTTGTGTGAGGGCTTATTGGGTCATGAGTACTTGATTTATGCAAAAAAAAATTTTCCCGCAGCCCCGTGGGAACCGCAGGAGCTAAAAATAGAAAAAATTTAAAACGCCCATATCTCCAAAAGTGCACGGCATAGAGAATTGTTATTTGGTGTGCAGCTTCCTTAGGACCAACGGAAAGGATTGGTAAAAAAAATTGCCATCGGTTTTATCATAGGGTACAGTTTCGGGACTTTGAAAAAGTGCTGAATCAGCACTTTTTAACACTGTAGGCAATGGGAAAAACATTAAAAAATCTTCTTCTCCAGATCCAGCAGGCAGAATCTTTTGATATTTGGTATGCAACATTGTAGGGTGGATCTGATTCAAGTTTGTTCAAATCGGCCCCCTGGGTTCATATTTGGGCTCAGTATAGGAGCCCGATTTCGAACTTAGTGCATTTCAGGCAAATTTCTTTAAAAATCTTCTTCTCCAGATCCAGCAGGCAGAATCTTTTGATATTTGGTAAGCAACATTGTGGGGTGGATCTGATTCAAGTTTGTTCAAATCGGCCCCCTGGGTTTATATTTGGGCTCAGTATAGGAGCCCAAATTTGAACTTACTGCATTTCAGGCAAATTTCTTTGAAAATCTTCTTCTCCCGATCCAGCAGGCAGAATCTTTTGATATTTGGCATGCAACATTGTAGGGTGGATCTGATTCAAGTTTGCTCAAATCGGCTCCCTAGATTCATATTTGGGCTCACTATAGGAGCTCGAATTCGAACTTAGTGCATTTCAGGCAAATTTCTTCAAAAATCTTCTTTTCCAGATCCAACAGGCAGAATCTTTTGATATTTGGTATGCAACGTTGCGGGGTAGATCTGATTCAAGTTTGTTCAAATCGGCCCCCCTGAATTCATATTTGGGCTTACTATAGAAGCCCGAATTCGAACTTAGTGCATTTCAGGCAAATTTCTTAAAAAATCTTCTTCTCCAGATCCAGCAGGCAGAATCTTTTCATATTTGGTAAGCAACATTGTGGGGTGGATCTGATTCAAGTTTGTTCAAATCGGCTCCCTGGGTTAATATTTGGGCTCAGTATAGGAGCCCGATTTCGAACTTAGTGCATTTCAGGCAAATTTCTTAAAAAATCTTCTTCTCCAGATCCAGCAGGCAGAATCTTTTGATATTTGGTATGCAACATTGTGGGGTGGATCTGATTCAAGTTTGTTCAAATCGGCTTCCTAGATTCATATTTGGGCTCACTATAGAAGCTCGAATTTGAACTTAGTGCATTTCATGCAAATTTCTTAAAAAATCTTCTTCTCCAGATCCAGCAGGCAGAATCTTTTCATATTTGGTAAGCAACATTGTGGGGTGGATCTGATTCAAGTTTGTTCAAATCGGCCCCCTGGGTTTATATTTGGGCTCAGTATAGGAGCCCAAATTTGAACTTAGTGCATTTCAAGCAAATTTATTAAAAAATCTTCTTCTCCAGATCCAGCAGGCAGAATCTTTTGATATTTGGTATGCAACATTGTGGGATGGATCTGATTCAAGTTTGTTCAAATCGGCCCCCTGGAGTAATATTTGGGCTCAGTATAGGAGCCCGATTTCGAACTTAGTGCATTTCAGGCAAATTTCTTAAAAAATCTTCTTCTCCAGATCCAGCAGGCAGAATCTTTTGATATTTGGTAATCAACATTGTAGGGTGGATCTGATTCAAGTTTGTTCAAATCGGCCCCCTGGGTTCATATTTGGGCTCAGTATAGGAGCCAGATTTCGAACTTAGTGCATTTCAGGCAAATTTCTTAAAACATCTTCTTCTCCAGATCCAGCAGGCAGAATCTTTTGATATTTGGTATGCAACATTGTGGGGTGGATCTGATTCAAGTTTGTTCAAATCGGCTTCCTAGATTCATATTTAGGCTCACTATAGAAGCTCGAATTTGAACTTTGTGCATTTCATGCAAATTTCTTAAAAAATCTTCTTCTCCAGATCCAGCAGGCAGAATCTTTTCATATTTGGTAAGCAACATTGTGGGGTGGATCTGATTCAAGTTTGTTCAAATCGGCCCCCTGGGTTTATATTTGGGCTCAGTATAGGAGCCCAAATTTGAACTTAGTGCATTTCAAGCAAATTTATTAAAAAATCTTCTTCTCCAGATCCAGCAGGCAGAATCTTTTGATATTTGGTATGCAACATTGTGGGATGGATCTGATTCAAGTTTGTTCAAATCGGCTTCCTAGATTCATATTTGGGCTCACTATAGAAGCTCGAATTCGAACTTAGTGCATTTCAGGCAAATTTCTAAAAAAAATTTCTTCTCCAGAACCAGCAGGCAGAATCTTTTGATATTTGGTATGCAACATTGTGGGATGGATCTGATGCAAATTTGTTCAAATCGGCTCCCTAGATTCATATTTGGGCTTACTATAGAAGCTCGAATTCGAACTTAGTGCATTTCAGGCAAATTTCTTAAAAAATCATCTTCTCCAGATCCAGCAGGCAGAATCTTTTGATATTTGGTATGCAACATTGCGGGGTGCATTTGATTCAAGTTTGTTCAAATCGGCCCCCTGGATTCATATTTGGGCTCACTATAGAAGCTCGAATTCAAACTTAGTGCATTTCGGGCAAATTTCTTCAAAAATCTTCTTCTCCAGATCCAGCAGGCAGAATCTTTTGATATTTGGTATGCAACATTGCGGGGTGGATCTGATTCAAGTTTGTTCAAATCGGCCCCCTGGATTCATATTTGGGCTTAATATAGAAGCCCGAATTCGCACTTAGTGCATTTCGGGCAAATTTATTAAAAAATCTTCTTCTCCAGATCCAGCAGGCAGAATCTTTTGATATTTGGTATGCAACATTGTGGGGTGGATCTGATTCAAGTTTGTTCAAATCGGCTTCCTAGTTTCATATTTGGGCTCACTATAGAAGCTCGAATTCGAACTTAGTGCATTTCAGGCAAATTTCTTAAAAAATCTTCTTCTCCAGATCCAGCTTCAGAATCTTTTCATATTTGGTAAGCAACATTGTGGGGTGGATCTGATTCAAGTTTGTTCAAATCGGCCCCCTGGGTTTATATTTGGGCTCCGTATAGGAGCCCAAATTTTAACTTAGTGCATTTCAGGCATATTTCTTAAAAAATCTTCTTCTCCAGATCCAGCAGGCAGAATCTTTTCATATTTGGTATGCAACATTGTGGGATTGATCTGATTCAAGTTTGTTCAAATCGGCTTCCTAGATTCATATTTGGGCTCACTATAGAAGCTCGAATTCGAATTTAGTGCATTTCAGGCAAATTTCTTAAAAAATTTTCTTCTCCAGATCCAGCAGGCAGAATCTTTTGATATTTGGTATGCAACATTGTGGGATGGATCTGATGCAAATTTGTTCAAATCGGCTCCCTAGATTCATATTTGGGCTTACTATAGAAGCTCGAATTCGAACTTAGTGCATTTCAGGCAAATTTCTTAAAAAATCTTCTTCTCCAGATCCAGCAGGCAGAATCTTTTGATATTTGGTATGCAACGTTGCGGGGTAGATCTGATTCAAGTTTGTTCAAATCGGCCCCCTGGATTCATATTTGGGCTTACTATAGAAGCCCGAATTCGAACGTAGTGCATTTCATGCAAATTTCTTAAAAAATCTTCTTCTCCAGATCCAGCAGGCAGAATCTTTTCATATTTGGTAAGCAACACTGTGGGGTGGATCTGATTCAAGTTTGTTCAAATCGGCCCCCTGGGTTTATATTTGGGCTCAGTATAGGAGCCCAAACTTGAACTTAGTGCATTTCAGGCAAATTTCTTTGAAAATCTTCTTCTCAGTATCCAGCAGGCAGAATCTTCTGATATTGGGTATGCACCATGCTTAGGGGGGGGGGGGGGGGGAGATTCAAGTTTGTTCAAGCCAAGTCCCTAGGTTCATATTTGGGCTCACTTTGGTAGCCCGAATTATAACTTAGTTCAAAATGAGGAATTTTCTTTAAAAATCTTTTTCAGGTCCAGCAGTCGGAATGTTTTGATATTTGGTATGCAGCATCCTTAGGGGGTGAGATTCAAGTTTGTTCAAGCCATGTCCCTAGGTCCATATTTGGACTCACTGTGGGAGCTCGAATTGTAACTTAGTTCAAAATGAGGACTTATCTTTAAAAATCTTCTTCAGCCATGTCCCTAGGTCCATATTTGGACTCACTGTGGGAGCTCGAATTGTAACTTAGTTCAAAATGAGGACTTTTCTTTAAAAATCTTCTTCTTCAGATCCAGCGGTCGGAATGTTTTGATATTTGGTGTGCAGCATCCTTAGGGGGGTGAGATTCAAGTTTGTTAAAGCCAAGTCCCTGGGTTCATATATGGGCTCCCTGTGGGAGCCTGAATTATAACTTAGTTCAATATGAGGAATATTCTTTAAAAATCTTTTTTTTTAGATCCACTGGTCAGAATCTTTGGATATTTGGTATAAGCTTTTGTTAGGAGGAGCAGATGCAACTTGTTGAAATCAATTCTCTGGGTTGATATAAATTTAGGCTACCATGTCAGGTGAGCGCCCTCAGGCCCCTTGGGGCCTCTTGTTATTTATTTTCTTATTTTTTGGTGTTTTTCCCTTTTTAGTTTAAACATTATTTTATTTCAATACTGCATATAAATATACAAGGTATAGAACAACATGCTGAGATACAGTATTAGAAAGTGTATTCAGCAGCAAGCCGAAGCTTATGTAAGCTGTCTCCTGCAGTCAACAAATACATCAGACTTTCATGGCATGGAAGAGACTATGATTGAAACAAATAATATGAAAGAGGAAAGAAGGGGAAAGGTGGAGGGGTGGGGTGTCTGGGGCAAAGGCAGCTGCTTCCTTTAATAAACTGAGAGCACAAGAGGGACGAGCACTGCAGGTGTGTTCAGTAAAATCTCTTGGAGGCAGTAACATAACTCTGTACTTTTTCAAAAATTAGGCTGTTTGCTTCCGCTGTGTATTCAGTATTTCCATTCAAGAGAATACCCGTTGAAATTGTGAATGGCCGTGTTGTTAGTGTGCGCTGTCTGCTCTCTACATAGAACGGACAATGCAATAAATAGTGAGCACTCGTTTCACGGGCTCCACATGAACAGTATGGGGAGTTTGATAAATGGTTTCTAAACAGATGATCGTTAAGATTGCTACAACACAAGCGAAGTCTACAATGGTGGGTCTGTGCCTTACGGTCTTTACTACGTTTGAAGCAGTTTGGAACGAACAGTTTATTTCTATTTAGGAACGAGTTGAAATTTTGCAATGAACTATTTTCTCTGACGTGTGATGGCAGCGCATTCCATAATCGTGTTGTTGATGGCAAAAAGGATTCGTAATGATGCTGGGTTCGACAAAATGGGGCTGCGAGGTCGGCGTTATGGAGTAGGCCGTAATCGTGAGACGCCGAAGATCGTGGCAGAATCAGCATGGATACATAAGCAGGGACCATCCTATGATACATTTTGAAATATTGTTTTAATTTGTGCTTCTCTCTTCTTGCTTTAAGAGTTTCCCATCCCGTTTCCAAATAAATAAGTTCCCTACTAGCGCTACGGGTTGCATCTGTTACGATCCTGGCCCCTTCCAACTGGATACGTTCCAGTTCGTCGGATTCGCACTCAGCACAATTATCCCAAACTGTATCTGAATACTCAAGAACCGGCCTAATAAAAGTCAGATATATTGTTTCTAATGTTTTGCGATCAAATTTGTATTTATACTTTCTTAGAAGACCAATTCGCTTCCATGCTTTGGAGGCTATTGCTTCAATGTGTTCTTTCCAGGAACCCTGATTATTTAAACGTATACCAAGATGTGCATGACTACTTACTTCGGAAATGCTCTCGTTACGCATTTTCAGAGGGGGGCGACAATTTCTATCACTTTTTCGTGAAACTAATAGGGACTCAGTCTTTAATGAGTTGAAGTCAACAAGCCATTTATTGGACCGAGTTGTATCAAGTCTTGATGTATATGATGAACAGTAGTGGACCAAGAATCGATCCTTGGGGCACACCAGCGGAAACTGATTTCCACGAGGAGGCTTCGGAATCAATGACAACCCGCTGTTGGCGATTGCTCAGGTACGACTCAAACCACCGAAGCAGATTACCTGTCACTCCGATTTGTTCCAACTTAAACAGAAGACCTTTATGCCAAACTTTGTCAAGGGCCTTGCTCACATCACAGAAGACAAGGCGGATTTCTTTACCTTCGTCAAGGGCACTACTGACAGTATTGTAAATTTCGGGAAGTTGTAATGTAGTCGAATCTTTGGGGGGTAAAACCGGATTGGAATGGAGTAATCAAGGTGTTTGACTGCAGAAAAGCCAGAACTTTTTTGAATGTACATCTTTCAAACACCTTGCCAACGCAGCTGAGCAACGATATAGGCCTATAGTTAGTGACTAGATTCGGATTCTCCTTTTTAAAAATTGGGGATACATTAGCTCTTGTCCACTCAGTTGGAAAGTAACAATGGGAAAGGAAAAAAAATTGAACATTTCAGTAAGTGGTTTAGTGAGACCTAGTCTTCATTCCTTGAGAATTTTCGGACTTATATTATCTGGACCACTTGCTTTAGAGCTTTTAAGAGTTTTTAGGACGTCCATAACTTCACTGACCAATATACTAATGTTGTCGAGGGTCGGTCGGTTAGTGTCATGGACGGTCGTGGGTAGAGAGGCGTTCGAGTCATCCACCTGGGAGATGGTACAAAAATAATCATTAAATGCTTCCGCCTTTTCGGTATTAGATATTAGATCACAGTTGTTATACTGAAGGACGGAGATGACTTGTTTTGATTTACTCATCAGTTTGCCGAGCGTTTTCCACCAGTTAGCCGAGGAGGTTACTTCGTTGTTCGGGATGTTTTCAAGTTTTGTGAAATATTTTCCCTTTGCCTTTTTAATTGCAGAGGGAGTTTTATTTCTCTTTTGGCGATATTTGAACCACGCTTGCGTCGTGTTGACTTGCTTTACATGTTTGTGAACACGTTTACGTTGGCGGATTAGTTTTCTTATGTCGTTGTGAAACCATGCTGGCTCATTTTGCCTACATGTAACTAATTTGTTCGGGATATATTTTGAAACAACAGATTCGAGATAGTTTTGGAATTCACAAGTTACGGCGTCCTCGGAAGAGAAAGAGAGGATAGTCTCCCAGTTCGTTTCCTGTAGTGTCTTGTTTAGACCAATGTAGTCGCCTTGGTTAAACAACCACATGTGTCTTATGTGTGCTTGGATGCGTTTGACGGAAAACTTTAACACTGCCTTTATGGGACAATGATAGCGTATACGCTCGTCACAGAGAGGACCATCGACGCCACTATCCGATACAAAGGAAGAATTGTTAGTTATAATTAAATCAAGAAGAGAGGACGATGTTTCAGTAAAGTGTGTTGGTTGATACAAAAGTTGAGCTAAATTATATTGTTGGAGAATACATTGCATAGGACCGTTAAAATTTGACAGTTGATCGTCATTAAAGTCACCGGTTATGACAACATTCTGAGAGTTTGTATCCATTGCTCGTTCGATGGAGGTAGCAATCAAATTCCATGATTCCGCTTCAGAATTTGGAAGACGATAAAAGGATCCCAAGAGAAAATGGCCAGATTTATTTGAGATCTGAAGCCATACACAATGTTTTTCCCTTTTTATTGTTTTGCCATTATTGGCTTTATACCTATATAGTTTGGCTTTTGTAGCTTACTTTGATAAGTACTGTTTCGTCTGAAATAAAATTTCACCCATGAGTAAAAGATACCTGTACACACCCTCTATCCTTTTAAAACTTTTATCAGCGTACATTTTGCCATTTTTCTTTACTTGTTTTCATTTGTGTTCGTTATGTTCGTTATTTAGTCGCACCCGCCCAATACACCCAAAGCTACAGTTTGTATTTGGTAAATGTATATACAATTTGTGGAGAGTGTATTATCACTAAATCACCTGTAGAGTGGAGATTCCACGCAAGCAAAAGTTGTTAATTTGTTGCAAGTATAACAAGCACAAGCAAAGTTCCAGCCAATGGACCTCCGGGTTATACCCGGAGATCCATTGGCTGAAACATTGCTTGTGTTTTTTGTCCACTTGAACAGAATTTGAAAGTGATACTTTGGGTGATAACTCCACTCCCTGGGCGATTTAGTACAATCCACCTTCCACGTATTGTATAGTACAGTATATTTTAGCCATTTCGGCTCGGTGTCAACGGTTTTAATTTTGCCTTGTTTTTTTTTGTTGACACTTTTTGCTTTCGAGATTATCACCCTCTTTATATACCTGACCAGGTTTATTTGCAATTGTCGCCGTTTTATGTATAGTCAAACGTCCGTCAGTCGAATTGTCGGAAACGTTAGTCAGTATTTAGCCTTTTAATTTTTTGGTTCCGTTGGTCAACCGCGAGTGCTGACCTCATCACTTGTCTTATGGCAAGTTTTTTGTATCGTTGGCGAGTGAAAAATCACCACTACCAAAAAATACTTTTCTTGATGTTACGATATTGGACCATGGCAATTTTCCTGTCATTACAAAGAAGACAATTTCCAACAGACACAAAGAGAACTAATTAAAAGTGTTATTATAACAATAACATGACTTCAGGAGGGCGTTATGGTTCATTAACGGCCCACCATAAATGATTAACAGCCCCAGGGCGTTATAACGGCCCGAGACGAAGTCGAGGGGCGTTATAAGACCAGTGGGCTGTTAATCATTTATGGTGGGCCGTTAATGAACCATAACGCCCGACTATGGAAGTCATGTTATTACTATTATTACCACTTATTACCACATTGTTAACGGTACCTAGTATATTTTAAAGATAAAGTAAATGCGCGTTCGATCATGGGAGGTAATTTGTGTCTCTATTTCAAACATTTTTGGGAGGCAATTGCAAATGAGAAACCGGAAGTAAGTGGCGGGCCGAAAAATCACAACAAAATTTCATAACGGCCCGATGCAATTCACTACCGTGCGTTATGATATTCCACCGTATCAATAAACTCGCGATAACCTACAGGGAACGCCCTCTGAAGTGGTAATAATTGAATGTGATTAACCCCATGCCTTTTCATCCCATCGCCCCCCCCCCCCCCCCCCCCCCCACCTATTTTCCTTCACTTGGGTATCCCTCGGTGTTTAGTATGACCGCTGCAACTGCATGTTGGTTCAAATCTTTTTATATCCGATTTCTATGTTCAAAACCATCCTCTTTCAGTTTTCGTAATTCGAGCCTTCGCATTGTGTCTGCAAAGAATCATTTTTCGAGGCGCACTATTTTCTCACAACAACCAACACAGAAAATGAATAATTACGGAAAAAATACGAATTTTAATGAAAAACTCTTTACAATTTACGACAATCGACATGCGCAAAGCGAATTTCCTGACTGAATTTGAAAAAGTTCGTCGTCTGCATACATTTCAAAACCTGAAAGTTATGCGGCAAAATGCCATTTAAGGGTAATAATGTCCACAAATACAATTTGTTTCTGCAACTCCATAAATCCAGAATCGTCTTCCAATCGTCTTAGCGATATAACATATCATTTTAATACCCTACTTAGAGACCGAAGAGAGTATCCCTATCGAATACACAGTCCTCTGCCCTGACCAAACTTCTCTGAAGTCCTCTGCAATTTGACCCAAACCGGTCGCAACATTTTGACCAGAAACGGACTGCTAATGGACCCAAACCGTCCTCCAGCTGAAATATATGAAAAATTAATTTTTTTTTGATAAATATATCCTGCTGATACTCCTCCAAAATTCAAAATGTGTTGGATAACCTTTGGATCAATATTTTCTTTACATTTTCTTTAAATTAAACTAAAGTTTAGTTTTTCATTTTCTTTAAAGTTAGTTTAGTCTTGAATGGTTTTATTCTACAGTAGTACTCTTGACTTGAGCTTCAAATAACAGTACAGGGCAGAATGAAAGTACAGGGTGGAAAATCAGAGGAATACAAATAGAAGTACATCAGGGAAAATCATGAATCGACATGATAGAGTTTTAACTTAAGAGTTACTGTCATTTCTGTAATAGTAATACCACCCAACCTATTCAGGACCGTCATGCTTGAAAGCCCAGGTAACAGTCCTGGGTGAGTTATGAGTCTGAAACTGTTCAAACAGACGAAAGTACCCATACTCTCATAGTATGTCTCCAACATGAGGCATTCACTTCACACTGATGGTATTTGCAATAAACATACAGCCTTACACAGGCCCAAATAAACTTCAAACAGGGTGGAAAATATTCCAAAAATTAATAAACATACAGGTATGTTTATTTGGAACTCAAGAGTATGGCACTGTCAGTAAAGGTTATTTTCTTGATTGATGATTGTGTTAACATAAGTTGAATACAGTTAACCCTTTACCCAATGAATCGCCCGCATCCGCCCACATAATATGCAAATTTAGCAGCTGCAGAAATATTATTTTTCAAAAATTTTCAACAAAACCATATCATGTGACCTCTCTTTGGAACGAGCTTGGCGAGCTCGTTCCAAAGAGGAGGTCACATGATATGGTTTTGTTGAAATTTTTTGAAAAAAATTAAAAAATGATATTTAAAATAAAAAATTTTGAAATCGTCTGCGTTAGGTAAAGGGTTAATTAGATGTCAATCATTGTTTGCTGTTCAGTGTTTATTATTTGAATTATTATCCATTATTGTAGTGATGGACCTCATCCATTAGAACTTGGCAATTATCATAATTAACTAATACTTATGGTAATACTAATAGCAAATTGTGTGCTTGTTCATAAATATTATTTTGTTATCAGGTATTAAATAATCTTAATATTTGTAAATGGCACCCCCACCCATTTAGAAATTGGCCCTTGTCATAGCTAACTAACAATAGCAAATTGTGTTCTTGCCCTCAGTAGCTAACATAGAAATAATATTATGTTCTTTTTCAGAAAGAGATCAAGTATTGTTGTCACACACAGATTTCATTACCTGATATCGGTAACAATATAATATTTGTTAATAACACCTCTGTTATTTCATATATGAATTGACAGAAAATTCTGTGCTTCTTTACAAGTATTATTTGTTAATCACCTATTGAAAATTGCCTCCGGTACATTTCAACAACTGATAAAAAAATATTTGTAATAAAAAAACCCACATTACAGCCTGACATAACGTAATTACTTCAATTTTTTAATGTCACTTTTCAGATCCCGATCATTTTGATTTTTGTATAATTAAGATTTCCAACATGTTTTTTTTTATATATATTTATTCATTTATTTAACCCTTTACCCAATGCAGACGATATCAAAATTTATTATTTTAAATATCATTTTTTATTTTTTTTTCAAAAACTTTGAACAAAACCATATAATGTGACCCCTCTTTGGAACGAGCTTGACAAGCTCGTTCCAAAGAGGTGTCAAATGATATGGTTTTGTTGAAATTTTTTTAAAAAAAGTATTTTTTCTGCTGCTGAATTTGCATATTACGTAGGCGGATGTGGCCGATTCATTGGGTAAAGGGTTAAAAAAATAATAAATTTAAGTTAAAAATAATAAAAAAATAAATAACCAATTTATGTTCTGTTATTTTGCCATGTTATCCATAAGAATCACTCTTTTTCTGGAGGACAGTTTGGGTCAACATGCAAGAGGTTGGTTCAACCACTGTGGAGGACTGTTTGGGTTAAATTAGTGGACATTTTGAGTCAAATTGCTGGAGGAGGTATGGCCAGAGGATGGTTTGGGTGTAATTCATCCCTATCAGGGTTGAAATTTCAATTATTTTCAGGTGCAATTACAATTTGACATCGGGGTAATTTAGGCATTAGCCAATAGTGGCATCAAAATAATCGTAGGTATCAAGGTGCTACAGAATAAACTGACTCCACAGTAGAACCATTAAATACTTATAACAAACATGCCACCAATGACACTGCAATCAACATCTGTCAAAGTTTCAAAAACATATTTATAACATAATTGAACCTTACCCTTACAGATATGTGCTGTATGACTATGAATAAAAAACACTGTTAATAAACTAAAAAAAAAAAATTATTCTGTAACACATTATAGTTACAAGCAAATCAACAAAATTACATAAAAATAACAAAATATAAATACAACCAACTATATCAGCATATCCCAAACATTAATAAGCTCTTTGGAAAATAGATGCCAAATGGTTCTAATTTTTTATTTCCAGTAGAAACCCTGGTACATGTATAAAGAATCTGGGACAGAACTCCCTCAAGACAAAACCCCCTCAGAAAAAACCTGCTGACAAAACCCCCTGAGGATAAAACCCCCCTCATATTAATTGACTTCTTGGACAGAACCCCCTCACATAGCAAAAATAAATGATAATGAACACGATTTGAATTTTTTTTTTTTTTTTTTTGATTTTCTCATTTTTTCATAAAAAATATATTTCACAAATTTTATAAACATTCATATGTTAACAAATAAACAACTTTTGATATGAAACAATTTTTTTTTTCATAATACTTCTTGAAAGCACTCTATATTATGCACTTCATTTTTAATCTGTGACATGCAGTTTCAACCATAAAAATAAGTTAAGAAAATTACTTACGGATGACAACTTACAGTTGTTTCAATTGCGACATTTTGATACAGTTGCTAGTATGTTTACCACTCATCATTGCTTGATAAAGATACTAGCAACTGTATTGAAACATTACACTTAAAAATAAATAGAAGTTGCAATCCGTAAGTGAAGCAGCCATTACTAGATTTGATAACAAATTCAATGAAAAGTTAACTTAAAAAATCATCGGTAAAAAGTGGATAGAGTTTACAGAGAAAAATTCTTCTGTTCTTCACAACTGGTTATTGTTATAAAAACAACCAAGCTGTACCAAATAACTCATGGTTTAATCAAAAAATAAAAATTATTCACACCCCTCCTCTACCAAAAAAAAAAAGGATTTAAAGAATTGAAAAAATTAAACAAATATTCTGGAAGTAATATTTCTTGTGAGGAGGTTTTGTGTAGAGGGGGTTTGTCTTGAGTTTTTTTTAACATGTTCACCATATTCTATAAATATTTCTTGTGAGGGGGTTTTGTCTTGAGTGGATTTTGTCTTGAGGGGGTTTTGTCATTGAATGCAGAAAGTGAGGGTTTTTTTCCTGAGGGGGTTTTGTCTTGCGGGGGTTCTGTCCTGTTACCATGTAGAACATTTCTGGAGTTTATTGTAGCCATTAGATTGCTGGTCAACCAGTAAGATTATCAACTGGGATCACCCCGGAACGCCGTCTCCTATTGTTCTCATACATCGGACGATGTAGTAGGAGAACAATAGGGATTAATTAATAGTCTGTTTCTAACTTGATAACGAGATAATTAGTGTGATGAAGACACATATATTTTAGTCTCAGTAATAATAATAATTTATAAACATAATACATTTATTATACAACGCATGAATAAACCCTTTAAAGTCCAACCATTTTCGATACACTGTCTGTTCAATGGGGGTTTTTAGTCCCTGTAAAAGTTTACCTTTTTCCATTGAAATGTTATTTTCCACTCTACGGTATTTCTTTCTCTTTGGTGCAAGCCTACCTCCTGATGCGAGTTGAATGATTGTTGCCTCCACAAATGCTTGCTCATTTTTTATCATGTCTAAAAATTTGTATATATTGGGATGGCTAGCACCCAATCTTTTCAGTTTTCCATTCCACCCCTCAAGATGGTTTGTAGTACGTGCACCATCTGTCTCGAAGTGGTTCCACATAGCTCTCCCACCACTCTCCAACCACTGTTCAGTAACATAATCACAAAATTTAGCTACGTTAAGATTCTCTTGATCTGACTCCTCCAAAGCATTCAGCCAAACGTCTTCGATGTCACACAGGCGCACAAAAGGCAAAACACATGCCTGCCGAACAAGAAGATTAACTTGTTCGTCATTTGAAAAAGCCTGCTGCAAACCACACTTTTGCGCATTGCACCACACAGCCTGACGAAAATGGAACAAACATCCTTTAATTTCACAGTCGAAAATTTCTGAAGCGCCATTCTGGGCCGCTACTTCAAAGTCGGTCACTACTTTTGACGGCACTAGGGGAATATTCAATTCAGCTGCCTTCTCCTTTATTGCACTAAAGAAGAGTCTATATGTTGCCTGCTTTTTGTCACGCAGAAGTCCATACACATTTTATCAGTCACAAATGCATGCATTGAATATAGTTGGTAGAACAGTTCTGGAGATTTGTCAAAAGTTCCATCACAGAAATATGTATCAGCAGCAGATAAATGATAAAGATTGTCCGTAGTTGAGAAAATTAACATGGTTTCATCCTGGTATAGTAAGAATTGTTCGCCGGCAGTTGCTTGTGAATATTCTTCTGACAGTTCTATATCCGATACTAGATGTGGTAATCATGGACGATTCTGGGCCCTTGCTCGATACAGACTGGCTTATACACTGTAGTATGTGGGCACAGCCTAAATTATTTCCACAGATTAGCTTGAACGCAGCCCTGAAAAGATACAGAAATATAAGTAGTAAAATCAGATTATATACCTAATAATTTTTCTCTCTTTCTCTCTGTCATGTACACCCATTATTATTATTTATTGTCTGTTATCTTTGACCCGCATTTAACTACCTCTCTCTCTCTCTCTCTCTCTCTCTCTCTCTCTCTCTCTCTCTCTCTCTCTCTCACACATACACCCATTATTATTATTTATCATCTAATTATTTATTATTAATTTTAAATAACTGTTGTAAATATTAGATAATTACTTGCTATTTCTTCTTGGTAAATTGTTGGGACGGTCTTTGACTCGCATTTAACTCGTTCCTTCATATTTATCAAGAATGTCTGGACAGTAATATTTGTTCTATCTGCTGGGTGGTTGTGTATGTTGCGATAACTTGTGATGAGACCATCTGCTGTGTTTATTTAGCTGAACAATTTTGTTGGCTGCATCTCCAGTGGATTCAAGAATTTTTCTTGTGTTTTATACGAAATTTATATCCATCGTATACTAAATTTTGACCTCCACGTCTATTGGGAATAAATCTAACATCAACTTGAGCATTTGCCATTGTAAACTAGTTTGAATTTAGAGTCAGTGAGGGATTTATATAATATATGCTGATATGTAATCATAAATTATGCTTTCATTAAATGAAAGAAAAAGAGTATCAAACTCAACAAACAAACAAACAAACAAACAAACATACTGACTTTTAATCAACTGTTGAGCAGCTTGTTATAATTTCCGTCTGAATCAAAGACAGAAAATCACAGTTAGTCAGTTAATTGATACAGACTTTAACAGTTTGACTGACCACTCATCCCCTTGTATAAACATTAGAGGGATGGCGTTCCGAGGTTAAACCTATCAACTAACCATCTATTATATAACATTAGCAACTTTTCGATAGATTTAATAATTGTGCCATCTCCAAGTCAAGTTCTTTGACTATGGCGATGAAGTGATCTCAGAACACTTTCCAACAGTGTATTACATCATACTCTCACTGCCAAATTATAGTGATGGCCCTGTTATTAATTTTGGAGAAAGATGTTGACCATCACTATTATTTGGTGATAAAATATGGAATGGAATTGCCATCACTATCATTGATTTCAGTAGAGAATGAAGGGCATCATTATTATGTGCCCATCTCTATTAAATGGCTAGTGAGAGTAGCACATGATTGAGTCTTTGAAATAAGGCCCCACCATGTAGATTTTCTGTTTCTCAGCCATTTTTTTTTATAAAATTGCACGCGGGTGGGTGGGTGTTTTTTATTTTATGATCCCCGCATTTTAAAAAAAAAGTGGGGATATTGTGGTGATCTCCACCTGTCCCATCCATCCCGTCTGCCCTGTCTATCCCGCCTGTATGTCATATCACCAAGAGTATGTAATTTGAAACATTTAAACTATGCTGAGGTGTTCAGGTAGCATCTGGAGATGTGCATAAAGGTTTTAGAATTTTGATTCGGCCCCATTTGGCGGCCATAGCGCCACTTTTGTTGTTGTTGTTATTGTTAGAAAATCAGTTTACAATGGAAGGTTTGTAACGAAAGGCTCCTAGGGGTTTTAATTCGAAATATTGAAAGCGTGTTAATATTTTCCATTAGGGTATCTAGATAGGGCTGCAACGATACATTTTCTCATGATACGATGCATATCACAATACGATCCCCACGATTCGATATGTATCACAATACACCCGTCAATCATCAAAAAGTGAGGACACAAGAAGCAAATCTGCAGTTATGGACCACCAGGTCACCCGGTGGTCCATAACTGCAGATTTGCTTCTTGAGTCCTCACATTTCTACTGGGTTGGTGAGTAGAGGGAAAAGTCTAATATCCACCCACACAATGGCCAAATAACAAATCATTATACAGTTTTGGGTCAAGCAGCTTCAGAAATTAGATTTCTCAAACTTGACAACAGAACATCATGACACACACTTCTGTTTCCTTGGATTTTGTGATTTGTTGGATCATAGTATATAAAGGTTAAAGAGCGAGGTTAATAGTTTGTGCTATTCATTGCTAACAAATACCCGAGAGCAATGTACATTCTGACTTCTACAAACCCGATTTCAAAGGAAAACTACATATAATGGATGCGAATAGTCAACAATGAGGCCATTTTTGAAGTATCATTGACAAAATATTCATGAAATTTTGAGTCCACGTGTATCGTGATACAGTGCAAGCAAATCTTGATACATATCGTCAGAGAATGAATTGCGATATATTCGTTTCACGATTAATCGTTGCAGCCCTATATCTAGATGTGCATAAGGATTTTGGATTTTTGATTTGGCCCGGTGGGGCACCCATAGCGCCACTTTTGTCATTAGAGAATCGGTTTGTGGTGAAATTCTCCTAGGGGTTTTAATTTTCAATGTTGAAAGTGTGTTAATATGTTCCAGTAGGGTCTCTAGATGTGCAAAAAGGTTTTGGATTTTTGATTTGGCCACGTGGGGCACCCATAGCACCGCTTTTGTCGTTAGAGAATCGGTTTGTGGTGAAAGGCTCAAGGGTTTTATTTTGAAAAGTTGAGAATGTGTTAATATGTTCCGGTAGAGTCTCTAGATGTGCATGAAGGTTTCAGATTTTTGATTTGGCCCCATGACCATGATGGGGCAAGCCATAACACCACTTTTGCCGTTAGAGAATTTGTTTGCAGCAAAGGGCTCAAAGAGGTTTTAATTCGAAATGTTGCGAGTATGTTCATATATTCCAGTAGGATGTCTAGATGTACATAAAGGTTTAGGATTTTCAATTCAGCCCATGTGGTGCTCGTAGCACCACATTTGTCGTTGAAGAATCTGTTTCTGGTGAATGATCCTGGGGGTTTTAATTCAAAATGTTGAAAGTGTGTTCATATGTTCAGGTAGGGTTTCTAGATGTGCATAAAGGTTTAAGATTTTTGAATCAGCCCTATGTGATGCCCATAGCACCACTTTTGTCATTAGAGAATCAGTTTCCAGCAAAAGGCTCCTTGGGGTTTTAAATCAAAATGCTTAAAGTGTGTTCATATGTTCAGGTAGGGTCTCTATCTCTAGATGTGCATAAAGGTTTTGAATTTTTTTTATCCAGCTCCATATGCCTCCCATTGTGCCACTTTTGTCAT
Organism: Pictodentalium vernedei; assembly: GCA_031216915.1. Classification (NCBI taxonomy): domain Eukaryota; kingdom Metazoa; phylum Mollusca; class Scaphopoda; order Dentaliida; family Dentaliidae; genus Pictodentalium; species Pictodentalium vernedei. The sequence continues at coordinate 448,316,167 of CM062292.1, forward strand.
TTGACTATCGGTTTGTGGCAAAAGGCTCCAAGGAGTTTTAATATATTGAAGGTTTGTTCATATGTTCAAGTAGGGTCTCTTGATGTGCATAAAGGTTTCAGATTTTTTGTACAGCACCATGTGGCACCCATAGCGACACATTTGTCATTAGAGAATCAGTTTCCTGCGAAAGGCTCCTAGGTGGGTTAATTCAAAACATTGAAAGTGTGTTCATATGTTCAGGTAGGGCCTGTAGATGTGCATAAAGGTTTCAAATTTTTATAGAATACACAAGCATTAACCAATAATCAAGAATGCAAATGCGGGGATATACTGTAGTGTGCTTTGCACACAAATGACACCATCCAATAATTCTAGGTTTTTATTTTTGTTATTATTTCTTTGCCATCAAAAATTCATGTTCTTTGTTTGTTTCATGTTTTAGGCCTCATAATCTACAGAATAGCATGGATGGTGGTGTATATTGTCCCTTGAGTGCAGGTGCATTTTAAAGCCTTGTTACAAATTTATCAGTTTTATTAACTTGCAGTCCCCGAAATCAGCGACAGTATTCTGCAATGTCGTCGTAAATGCCAACGCCTTTCAATTTTACAACAGCGATAAAATGATAAAAAATTGCCTTTGTGATTTATTGGTAATTTAAAAAAATGTTATCCTGCGATTTTAGCAGCGGTGCATATCGACTTTTAAATTTTTAGAAGTGGTACATATCGACTGTTTCAGTGGTACATATCGACTTATTCAGTGGTACATATCGACCGTTGATGTGGTACGTATCGACCGATACATATCGACCGTGGTACATATCGACTTAGGTTCAGCTGTGCATGCTATGACGTCGATTTCAAAGAATTTTCAACACTTGTGACATTATACTCACCCATGTGTCTTCGAGTAGTAAACATAGTTTATACACTCAGATGATTATCAGTGCTCATTTCCATAGGAACTTAGGGAAGGGAAGCAGTGCTCTGTTTTACTGGTAAAATAGGACCCTGTCACCAATGCTTGGGAGGTGCAAGCCCTCTCCAAAATGGGTAACATGGCTTATTAATGCTGACCCCTGGTCTTGAGTTGATACTCATGTTGTGGTCATGATAAGCCACTGTGCAAAAGTATGTGACCTTAAACACCAATAAATAATAATATTCCTTGATTCAGATTGAAATTAATAAATGATCCATGTTGTTCCCAATCTTCAGTAGCGTTAAGTGGACAAATCGGTCAAATTTCCCAAAAGATGTGCAGGGAATGAAAACGCAAGCCATTTTAAAGCAGGGCTCGATTTAACTGGATTAGCATAGCACTTTGCTCTCCAATTTCTGAATTTTGCTATTCAAGATTTATTAGTTTCAAGTGCTTTTGGATCAACTGCTAATCAATTTTCCAGGGTGAATAGTAAATTGCTATTCAAAATTTTCAGATTAAATCAAGCCCTGTTTTAAAGTTAGTTGTTTCATTGTTTAATAAAAAAAATCACAGTTTACTCTTCTCACCACCTACCCATTTATGGCCATTGCCATCGTCATTAGGATTTGCGACCAAAATTATTGCCTTTGTGAATTTCTCCCAATTTCGAGGACTGAGCTTGGGTAAAATATCAGACATAAACCATTTAATTTTTTTTAAACGTTTGCATTGTTTATAAAAAGAGAGCATGCAGCAGCCAAAAGGACTATGTGGGAGGATCTGAGAAACAGATTTTTGTAACCCTTTACAGTTTTCCAGGGTGTACTTCACGCACTTCCAAGACAGTGGAAAAAATCAGTGAAAAACGCCAAAGACTTCAATCAGTTTCAAATAATAATATCGAAAAACTAAAAATGAATCAGAAAACATGCAAAGCTTTTTACCTGTTTTTTCTAGAACTGTCAGCAAGACTACAAAAAATATTAGACAAAGAGGAAAGATATTTTGAATATCGATGAGCAACTGGAAGACTGGGCATGGATATACAAAAACTCTTTCCAGATTTCTAACGATACATATTTGCAAAGTTTACAATACAAAATTTTACAAAGACTACTATATACAAACTCCAAACTTCACAAATGTATATTATCAGAAACATTACATTTTGTAATGAAGTGAAGGAATCAATATTGCACTTGTTTTTAGATTGCTCTTTTTCAAAAACAGTTTTGCTGAATTTATCTGTGAAATTGGAAGAAAGGTGCAACATTCTTTTCACATCCACACCTAAATTTGTTCTTCTAGGTCTGAAAAAATCAAGATGACCAAAGCACACAACATGGTGCAGCCAATCTCTGTACACACCTATATAAGAAGTTTATTTATTCCTACAAAGTGTGATAGTGCCTGCCAATGTTCGATAGATATCTTGATCAACCTAAATTATCACAGTTGTGAACTGATGTCACTCAACTATTACTAAAAACGAAAATCATCAGATTCCATTGAAATCAGATGGAATTTATTGAATACTTTTCTTTTGTCATGAGAAAATCCATCCCAGGTTTTTTCTTGAACCTACAAATGCAAGATGTTCTCGTTGATAAAAAAATGAACTAAATAAATAAAATCTATTTCTGTACGAGTGGCAAAATAAAGTTTTACTGTTAATGAATTCTGCCTAGCAGGGATGTTATTAACTGGTTGAGGGCTAGATTATTTTTGGAGGTCTGAATTTGTTATTCAAAATTTGTTTTATTACAAATTATTGGAGAATGCCCATAGGCACTCTCCAATAATTTGTGATAAAGGAAATTTATATAAACAAAATATTATTTGCATTTGGCTGAATAAGAAACATGAGCAAGCAAAATGTTGGCCTTTTCTGTGGTGCCCTCATTTTTTTTTAAAGCCCTGATAGTGGCTTCTAGCACTCAACCGGTTAAGCGTGGGCTTTTGGCTCAGCCAAGGCAAAAAAAAATATCGGCTAAAAAAAGCTGAGACCAATTTTCAAAACTGCCGAATAGTTTTGATCGAGACTGTGCTGAACCCATGCAATTACCAATGCATTCAGACATTTTTTTTATCATTTGGAACTCATTCTTGGTAATAGATCAAAATCTCTTTGTGTCATGACTGCTATTTATACTGCATCTGCAGATATAAGCTCGAAACGATTCGCAAGTTTAACAGGACATTCAACTCGATGAAAGCAGTGAACATGCTTTGGACCGGTGTTGTAAATACGAATGTGTACAATATCTGGGCAACGGAAATCACTGATTTGGCCTAGGCAAAATTTTAACCAAAGCAAATTATCCTAATTACACCCCGGCTTAATAGGCTGTGTACATCTTATTTGGTGCTGCTAACAAGGTAGTCTTGCTGAGATGGCTACACTGCTCCTTCCACACATCTGGACCTCAACAAGGTCTGGAGGGGCGGGAGGGGCAGTGTTGCCATCTTACTGAGACCACTAACATAGCAGAGATCTGAAAAGATGTGGGTTGTAGGAATAGGCTGTTATGGTAATCACTGTTTTCTAAGGCCAGGAGGGCTAATGTTCGTCCTCCTTAATTTATTTAAGGTGAGCAGTAGGTGAGCGAATAAATCACTCTCTTGAAAATGCCAGGCCTGCAGGATAATAACTACACCTAACATTGATCCTTGGAAAAAGCTCTCTCAGACAAGTGTTTGGTGCTGGTATTATTAGTTTGGAATACATGTATAAGACTTCTTATCTGGGTATTATAAAAGTATAACTAATTTTAGACAAAGACCCTGGAAAGTATGTGAATTTTTTTTTTTTTAAATTCTTGAAAGACCTGGATTTTGCTTACCTCGGGAGTATACAAACCCTTTTATAAATGCATAGAAATAAGTGAGTTTGAAATAATAAAAAGTATAAATGAACACTGTGTCGGATTTTGATTTTGATTATTGTAATACTGTTTGATAATCGTAATGATTGGTTCACTAAGTTAAATATACAGTGTATTGATGGTAAGTAATAAATGAATGAAGATTATAGTGTTATGACAATTATTTGGTTGAAAGTTTTATCCTCTGCATAGACATTTGTCCACTAATCAGTGGTTTTATATTTAGTCACAAGTTTATAATCAGATTGTTTTAATTTTCTCATGGCAATCTCAGCCAACATGCTGCCATTATTGGCCTATATAAATTGTAAATTGTGGCAGCCCCCAAACGTGTTACCAAGAGCTGGGTGTTTTTTTTTGGTTCGGTTCTGGTTTTTGGGACAAACCAGAAAACCAAACCGCAAAACCCCACAAAAAATGTGGTTTTACTGTGTTTGTGTGTAAACTGATCAAACTATCTAAGTCTATCTTACTGAGATAGAACTGGAATAGTGACCCCTATGGACTCTTGTCACTTAGCCTGTCTGGCAAAGAGACAAATTCTCGTTGTGTTTCGATTGTCACCTTTTCTCCCTTATTGACTCCTCTACCCTACGAGTCACTACTCTCGAATGCCTAATAATAGTACAGGGCAAAATAATAGTACAGGGTGGAAAATTTCCTGAAAATTAATAATAGTACAGAGTCGAATAATAGTATAGGGTGGGAAGTTCTAAGGTGTGAGCCAACCGCTATGCTCTGGACTGTTTTCAGACGTCTGATGCTTTTGAAGTGGTGAAGGGCTAAATTTCTTTTGGTTATCACAATTTTCACATGGATTTGACTTGTTGCAATTTATGGGAGAGTGCCTGCAGGCACTCTCCCATAAATTGCATCAAAGCAAAACCTTATAGACTAATTAATTCTGTTTCAGTGATGGTATGAAGCACATCCCCTGGGTACTAGGTCTTAAAGTTATGGTAGCAGTACTTCAGAATAAAGCCCAAATATATGCTTCCCGCTCTCTACCCATTAACATTTACATTACATCCAGTGTTTGCTTGTACATGTACCTTACTAATTTTTTTTGGTGAACTTCTTGAGATAAGTGGCTGCTCTGTATATTCGATTGCTGAAAATTAATAATCATACAGGGTCAAATAAGGATCATACAGGCGGGAATGTTGTTCGAAAAAGAAAAATCATACATGCATGATTATTAGGCACTCATGAGTAAGATGATCCTCGGGTAGGGTGTCAACTGTCGTGGATACAAGGTTTTTACACGTCGGACAGCACCAACCATTTGCTCCGTCAAAATGGGCCTGCAAATGGGGTTAAAGTTAAGCTGTATGGCGATTCCGTAGAATAACAACATGTAAGCGACGATGTGTCTCAGGCAGCAATAGGGAAACTAGGTGTAAAATCCAAATAAGGATCATACAGGCAGGAATTTTGTTTGAAAAAGAATAATCATACATGTATGATTATTGGGCACTCAAGAGTAAGGGAGATAATGTGACAATCAGAACACAACATAGATTAGATGAACTATATTCATTGGTTACCCTGATTTATGGATCTTTTCTGACTCAATGGGCTTAGCAACTGCTCCCCTAGAACCCCAAAGGGTGATCAAACGGAAAGTAAAGCTGAACCCAATAGGGCTGAAACAGTTGGCTCATTTTCACAACCAACTAACCGCGAGCTATAACTGGATAATATCCGGTATCAGAATCTGGGATCAAAACTAGAGGAATTGGAAAGCAGTATTCCCAGAAACTATTCTGTAGGGTGTATACAAATGAACGTTGTCCGGTACTTAACAACGTTCATTTGTATACATACTACGGAATAGTTTCTGTGGTTACTCAGTACTCACGGAAATTGCCGATCATTAACAAAGTCTTGAAGGCCAAAGTCAATTATTTCTCAGTATGTACAGAACTGCTTCGAGGTGTAATCTCTCCCAAAGGAGAAGCGGGAGATTTACTACGTTTTAACCGTGGAATGGTGATCACTATCAATATTTCGGTTAACCAGTTGACTTTTTTTTTTCAAATCGGTTAGGTAGGTAACCGGTTTCAAACTGGTTATCCGGTTAACCATTTCAGTACTAGAACCCAACGGAGATACTTACAGACAGGGATTTTAAGGTAAGTGCTGACAGACACACTGTTGCAGATTGTTTCCAATTTAAGGAACCTGCGTTATTTACTATCTGTTCTTAACACAGAAAAACCGAACCCAAACCAAGGGTTGTTTCCTGAAACTGAATTGAAACCGAATCTGAAAAATCAAAACCTCCCAGCTCTAGTGTTACCTTAACCTTTTTTCAGGCAACATTTCTGCATTTCTTTAGAGTAAAAGAAAGGTAAAGTAAAAATGATATGTTTTCCAGTGTTAATAGAAAGGCTGAGATGAGTAAAGTAAAATATTGCAGCTAATTTCTTTTCAAAAGTTATTTCATAAAGCTGAGAGGTTGCTGTGATGTAACACAATGTTTACATCACATCACTGTGTACCCAAAGACAAAGAACACCAAGTTTTGGCATATTTTCTAAGTGGATCGTGGTTCTGGCAATATTAACAAATGAATACCAAAGTAGAAAAAAATGCCAAAGGAGATAGGTGACTAGGTCTTGGGAATTATTTGTGTTCATATTTAACTGATTCAGTTCAAGAAGCCTATAATTTGACTTGGTAGAAAAGTTTTGGGTGGTTCTCTTTTTATCTTAACCCTTTACCTAACATGAAAAGCAGACGACACTTGCAAAAAAAATTCTTGAATAACTAATTTTTTTCATTTTTTGTCTCAAAAACATAGGTTATGACCCCTCGTTGGAACGAGCTCGACGAGCTCGTTCCAATGAGGGATCATAACCTATGTTTTTGAGACAAAAAATGAAAATATTTTGAAAATTAATTGGCGATTTTTGAGAATAGCGCTGGCCGGTTTTGGCCGTTACGTTGGGTAAAGGGTTAACACTGTGCACTCTGATCCAGAAGACCAAAATTTCAACCTTCAAGTTTTCCCCATAATGCATCTAGGAATTTAAGCAATTCAATCTTGCTTGACAGAGCTCAGTGAGATTGAATTGCTCAGGGTTCCTGCCTTGGATTCAAGGAATGGCCTTGAATTCAACAAAGTGTGGTTCAAGTGCTTGAAATCCTGGAAAATAGTCAAGGGAGCCATGAAAATCCTTGAAGTTTTGCGAAATAAAAACGTGCATACGATATGGGTAATGAACATCCTCCATCGTTGGGTACACAAGTGATCATATATCATCATTCATGGCAGTAAGGCCTTGAAAATTCTTGCATTTGGTTGCTATAAGGCCTTGAAAAATGCTATAAAATGTCAAGAAATGGTGTTGAATAGCCTTAAATTTTTATCAGTCCTTGCCTGCAGGAACCATGTTGCTTAAATTCCTAGTTGCATCATGGGAAAATTTGCTGCTCCACATTTTTTGATATTTTGACATCGTGTGCAGAGGGTTAATTGTCTATGGAGAAACACTTGCAAGTGAAACAGTGTGCACTTGTTTACTGTGGCAGGCTAGGTCAGCTTCACTGGTATGCATGTAACAAGACCCGGTGGTTAAAATGCCTGAGGTGTGAGTTCTCTGATGTGTGAAGCATAATTATATATATTTTGGCTAAACTTAACGTTATACTTACATTGCCATCATGGCATAAGTTGTAGATGCTGACACAGTGTTCAAAATTTGACTAGAATGCTCGTTTCTTTCGAGTGATGGTTACGCAAATTTAAATCTTCGCAAATGGATTACTGGTTAGCCAAAAGTTGCATCTTGAATGGTAAAGTCTGAGTAACTTTACTGGTAGAGTGCTAAATTTTTTCTCAGCCTCAAGATTTGTTCACTCATTTTTGTCTTGTTACAATTTATGGGAGAGTGCCAATAGGTACTCTCCCATAAATAGTAATAAGGCAAATCGATGGAGATGGAAGTAATTTTACTTCCACGATACAGTGGAGTCCACTTAATTGGATATCTCTTTATTGAATAACCCTGTTAATTGAATATAATTTCCCAACACAAAACCGTTTACCATATCTCTAGTACAGATTTGACCTGTTAATTGAATATAGGTTATGGAGTAAACTCCTGTTAATTGAATAAAAAAACTTGTAACCTGTCGAGAAATTACCCTATCTCTCCCCAGTTTTCCTTTGTTTATAGACATGTTTGGTCTCAGTACATCCAATACAGGCATTTAATCTATTATATCTTGTTTGACAGAGCTTGTGGAGCTCTGTCAAACAAGATATAAACGAATAAATGCTAAGTTTATCTCTAGAATACAGGAAAGTGACACAATCCCTGTTAATTGAATACTCCTGTTAATTGAATAATTTTCACTGGCAAAGTGGCTATTCAATTAACAGGGTTCCACTGTAATAAGTAGGACATCCTCAGAATATGAAGTCTTCAAATTTAGGTACCTGCAGTTCAGAATAAAGCCCAAATATGGGCTTCTAGCACTCTACTAGTTAACCAGCCTTTCTTATGTCTAGATAGATTTCGAGAGTCCATATATATTTTAATCCAACGCAATATATAAATACTTGTTAATGATAAAAACAGTTTTCCTAGAATTTTTACATAGCCGAGCATTCAGTTAGTCATCTCCAAACAACGTGAACGGTCAGTCGGTTAGTCATTTTTAAAATTTTGCACACTGTTGACAGTGATCTTCACCTCCAATAAACATAAATGGGAGTGTGGTGGCTCAGTGGTAGACTGTTGGTCTTCTATGCTAGAGGTCCCAAGTTTGATCCCCATCCCAGACGACCCACATTGTGTCCTTGGGCAAGGCACTTTATCCTGGTTGCCTACATGGGGGCACGATAACGCCGTGTACTAAGGCATACTACACGTTGATGGTGCACATGTCTTCAACCACTGTAACCCTGCCTGAGCGTAACTTGAACAGAGTTAGAATGTTGAGGAGCTGACAGTGGCTCGTTGATGCTCAGTTGTTCTCTCTGGGTACTCCGGCTTCCCCCACCTGTAAAACTGTCACTGTCATGATTAGCCATTGTGCATGAGTATGTGACCTTAAACACCAATAAATAAATAAATAAATAAATAAATAAATAAACATTTATCCTTTGATTCATCATTTATGTACACTGTATTCAAATAAAAAAAATATAAGTCCCAATTCATAATGAAAATATTTTCAAAAAACTTATTTATTTTGGTAAAGGAGCTGGTTCCCTTCCAGTGGAGAAATTTCATGACACAAAACCAAAATTAGGAAATTTTTCATATGCTTGTAAAAGGAAAACTCTTCTTTCAGTAACGGTTTTGGAGCTGTCCACGATGATGTATAAACACGGCAGTCTTCCAGTCATAAGACCTCTTACATTTATCAGCAATATTTTCTAGATCTTCATCCACCTCCATCAAGTTCACTGTCTCAATCTGCTGATAAGAGGAATACACAAACACTGAAGATGTGAAAAGTATGTCAGGTGTCAGCTATTTCAAGGGAGCTGACTATAAGTAGAGATAAGATTTGGAATTGAAAAGCATGCCAGGCATGTCCAGGGAGGTAAAATAAGGTATCACAGAACTAAATATTTTCCCATAGGCGACCATTATAACATTAAGGTGAAAAAAAATATGATTTCATCACTTTAATTTTGGCATTCAAATATCTTTGTCAAGTATAGCCCTTCAAACAAATTTTTCTGACCCGAAATAGGGGGTCATGCAACAAATAAGAGAGAAAACCTGACCGGAAGGGAAGTACCAGTCACATGCACATATTTTGGGGGGAATTCCCAACAAAAACACACCAAAAGTAAATTGTACTTTTTTAGGTCCAAAAAGTCATCAAATCACCCTCTTTCTTTATCTGGAGTATTCAACAATAATGCAAGTTGTCAGTAGAATGTTTTAAAGGTTTATTGAATCAATATATTTTCTCAAGGCTTATTATTTTTAGAGATTGCATCATTTCTGAGTGCAACATTTCAAGGGGTAACTCTAATTCAAATTTTTATTTCAGCGATACCATAACTAAACAAGTCAACTTTACTTCCTATGAATTAAAAAGGTATGCAACCATTTAAAATAATTGATAAAATACTCTTGTGTTCCAAATAATCATACCTGTACTAATTCTTTCCATTTCATTTGATTCTTTGGGCCCCTATGTTTATTTAGTTTAGCTAGGTTGGACAGCCTGCCCACTATTTTGGACTAAATTCTTAAAATTTTGCCACAAGGCCCATAACTGTACAAAGTTGTTTGAGAATTTTGAGGTTATTTATTCAGGACGATGCACATTGAAATGTTTTGAGGTCAGTTTGAAACCTCAGTATTAGGCCCAGATCTTTAAATTACCCCAATTTCACACATTTTACAGGTGTCCCAAATTAGAGAAGGTGTGAAGGCATCAAGAAAAATATATAAATTCTCTGTGCCTTTTCTGCATTTTAGAATAACTTCCATCATAATATGACCATAGAAACACAAAGAAAGGCATGACAATAAAACGTAACAAGATAAAACTGTTATTTCTGGTTTTAATGTCCCCAAATTCGGGCAAAACAGTGTCCCCAAAATAAATCAATTTAAAGGTCTGATTAGGCAATAAAATAGTGCAGGGTGGAAAATTTGGTGAAATGAAATATGGGGTGGAATAATAGTACAGGGTAAAATATTATTGCCTAATACTGAAGTTTCAGACTGACTTTAACCCTTTACCCAACGAATCGCCCGCATCCGCCCACGTAATATGCAAATTCAGCAGTTGAAAAAATATTATTTTTCCAAAAATTTCAACAAAACCATATCATGTGACTCCTTGTTGGAATGCGCTCGTCGAGCTCGTTGCAACGAAGGGTCACATGATATGGTTTTGTTGAAGTTTTTTGAAAAATTTGAAAAAATGATATTTAATAAATTTTGATATTGTCTGCGTTGGGTAAAGGGTTAAAACATTTCAATGTACTACAACCTGGATAAATTACCTTAAAATTCCCAAATAACTCCAACTATATACAGTCAAGGCAACATTTAAAGAAATTAGCCCCAAATTAATAAACATAGGGGCCCAAATAAGAATCATAGGGGATGGAAAAAATCGCCAAAATTAATAATAGTATAGGTTTATAATTAGCTCATCAAAGGGAGCTAAACTTACGACTTGCTGTCTGTAGTCTGTCATCCATGGTCTGTTGTCCGTCCGGTGACGTGAACATTTTTCAAATGACTTCTCTGAAACTGCTAGGTCGATTTGCTCGAAACTTGGTATGGATGTTCATTACCATATGTCAATTCAAGTTTGTTCAAATGAAATGGACATGCCCACTTGGGGCTCCATAGGGGGCATAACTCTGATAGCACCCTATGTATATTAGAGAAATTACTAAAAAATGTTCTTCTCCAGCACAAGTGGGCAGAGTCATTTGATATTTGGTATACAGCATTAAGGGGTGGATCTGATTCAAATTTGTTCAAATCGGCCCCTGGATTCATATTTGGGCTCATGATAGAAGCCCGAATTCGAACTTAGTGCATTTCAGGCAAATTTCTTAAAAAATCTTCTCCAAATCCAGCAGGCAGAATCTTTTGATATTTGGTATGCAACATTGTGGGGTGGATCTGATTCAAGTGTGTTCAAATTGGCCCCCTGGGTTCATATTTGGGCTCAGTATAGGAGCCTGAATTTGAACTTAATCCATTTCAGGCAAATTTCTTTAAAAATCTTCTTCTCAAGATCAAGCAGGCGGAATCTTTTGATATTGGGTATGTAGCATGCTTGGGGGGGGGGGGGGGGATTCAGGTTTCTTCAAGCAAGTCCCTGGGTTCATATTTGGGTTCACTGTGGGAGCCCGAATTATGATTTGGTTCAAAATGAGGAATTTTCTTTAAAAATCTTCTTCTTCAGATCCAGCAGTCAGAATGTTTTGATATTTGGTATGCAGCATCCTTAGGGGGTGAGATTCCAGTTTGTTCAAGCCATGTCCCAAGGTCCATATTTGGGCTCACTTTGGGAGCTCGAATTGTAACTTTGTTCAAAATGAGGAATTTTCTCAATAGCCCAAGAACATTAGGTTTCATTAGGGAAAAAAATTGGAGAAAGCTGATTTTTTCAGGGAATGTCGAGTACATGTCACTGAACGATTAGACAAAAGTCCCCTAAAATCCCAGTTGAGCTTTTTTTTCTACAGCCTTTTTTCGAAAACGCGTTTGAAAAAAATTTTAAAAAATCGCACGAACTTTGTAACCTCGAATTGATCCAACTGTATTTTTTGTTTATGCGTATTTCGAGCTACATAATGTCTAATATACATTTACCTAGAGGAAAATGTGCATTCTGTGACAATTTCTGCAAAAAATAATTGAAAATTCACAAAAAAGTATCGGATTTATGCAAAAAATGACGATTTTCCTAACAGATTTGCCCAAAGGGTCGTAGTACAGAACGGGATGTTAGTTGGACAGACGATAAAAAATCCACCACCATTTGAAGACTTTTATGACCTTGCTGGGGTTGCAGGTCACTAAGGCATGGCTGCTGCTCAGCGGGCTTGGCTGCGAGAGGTAGTAAATTACATCTTTGCTCAGTTTATGAACTTTATTTAATGGTCCATCAAATATTTACATCATAATCGGCTGCATTAACATAAACATGGTAAAGTACATTCTTGGATCAGCCTATGTCTACTTTGGTATAACATGGTATAACTAATAACTGGTGCTGCTAAAAAGGGCTGTCTGCTAACTGATTGACTGGCAACATATTCAATACTCTAACTTAACAATAAAAGCAACTTGAAAACTGTGTGACTTGATAACTTATTTGTTGACTCCTTGACTGCCCTACCCTTTCTTTTTCTGCAGAGCTTGCCATGTCTTTTTTGTATCAAAAAGGTTTCATCATCTATCTGCAGGTGACAGGCAATGTATGCTCCACCTATAATCCCACCCAGCTGTCTTTGATTGGCCTAGACTGACAGTTCTACCCAGTTACCCTGGACAGGAAAACAACCATCTTGTGAATTTGTTATGGTCAATTTAAATGACAGACCTTAGATAAAGAAAAGCTGTTGTCTTTTACTTGAAAGATTTCAGTTGAAGATAGGGTGTCTCATTACACAATTTTACAGGAAATGAAACACCTAATCCTAGCAGGGTAGATTTCCAATCACCTAATTTGTTTTATAAATTGTTTTAAGATATATTTACCATACAAATAGCCTAGGGGGAAGCAGGTGGGCTCAACATTAGGAACATCTTAAAATTATACAGCTACAAGGAAAAAAAGTGTGCCAAGCAACAGAAAATAAATGATATTATTTTCTCCAACTAGACACACTGAATTTTTTGTAACTGGTTATACTATCCCCCTGGGCACTTAAGTTTGCTCCGTCAAACTTGGCAAACTGTATATACATTGCACTTAAATTATGTGCTGTTCCAAAAGATTTTTTTTTTTCAACCATCTGAAAAACTATGGTGATGAAGATAAAAAAAACATAATACTATTATTGTAGGTTATAAACTGAACAACTATTTATGTCACTCGAAAAGACCCATATTGTTCAAACACTAGTTTTGTTGTTCATTTGTTTAAAATGTCACTGTCTTTTCACTTTCATAGTCCCTTGAAAGTATATATATCTGAAAACACATTGGTTGATAAAACTACCTGAACCCAAGTTTCTAACAAAACACTGTCCTTAAAATAAAAAAAACTGTTCTTTAGCTAATTGTAAGAGAAATTATATACACATAATTCACTGACGAGTCTTGAGAGTGTTTATCTGCATGATATTCACCTAGAATCTACCAATAAACATGATAATGCCAGGTACGATCATATAACATCAACAGAGGTTCCGAATGAAAGAGAAAAGAGTAAGATTGTGACATATACTGGTGTTTGTGTGTTGGCCGGTATAACAATCATTTATTGGAAGAGAAACAAAAAAAGGTCTAAGTGTCGCACTACTAATAATAACTAGCTTGCAATAAATAATTCGTAAGAATGGACAAGTTTATATGAGCTCATAATAAATAGTTGGGGAATTAATTTCATAAAGAAATCACATGTTGAGCTCCCAACATGGTGAAAATTGTAACTATTAATTTAACTATCGCATAAAAAAAAGCTACTTTGGAGAAAAAGATTTAAAATACATTTTGTCCTATTTACACTATACAGGTACCTGTAAGAAAAGTGATATTTATGGCAAATATGGGTTAAAGTGGAAATTTGCTTTAAATCCAAACTATACTTGATTAAATGATTTATGCAAAAAGTTTTTTTTTTTTTATACAGTTGAGCAAAGCATCAATTTGATATGATTAATCTAAGTGAGATTATTTAAATGTAACGCACATGCGACCACAGTTCAAAAATCTAAATCAAATGAATCATATCAAACACTACAAAATTATGGTTGATTTCTACATATATATTACAAGGCAGTACAATCTTACTACTAAAAAAAAAAAGTACCCGCGTGTACACAGGTTATACTTAATTCTAGCTTCATGGCCTGGAGAGAGATATATCTTTGAATATTGGTATGGTGTCAAAATCCAACTTGTTAATCTCCCTGGAGCTCATGGAGTACATCAAAAAGACAGTCCACCCAAAATGGACAACTCAATCAAATTCTAAGGGACCATTTTCGCACACGCAATCACTCACCATTCAAGCACAGTCATATAAAGGAGAAGAAAAATAAATAAATATAGAAAGACAAAAGGTTGTGCACAAATTTTGAAATTACATAGAAAATGATGAGGAAAATCCAACAGGAAGCATGACTTACAGATGCATTCAAGAGTCCTATTGAGTTCAAGTAAGGATTTACCATAACTTATAGTCTGTTCGGTGACTATGACAACAGGAGTATTATTTTTTTTTAAATTTAGTTTGGAACTTTACGTTTACGTTTTGAACCTTTCAGTGTTTTGTTCATGTGAAATTCTTTAATTAGAATAGGTGGTATATTGTCCTCATATTCCCAAGAATTTGGCATACCATCTTTCCACTGAACATAATAACACCTTTTGCCATTATGCCTGGATGCTTTGAATAGCTTAAGTATTTCTCGCCAGTTTCCTGTAGCTGCCCCATCAGATTCTGACTCAGAATCTGTTGCAGGTACATCTGGTTGAGAAGCAAACTGTTGATCGGCTGGAGGGCTGGAAATTAATTCTCGGTCAAGATTTTGAGAAACAGATCCTGAAGGTAAATCTGAGATCAACTCCCCATTAATTTCCTCAGGACTACAGACAGCTGGTACCCCCTCCAACCTGGGTGGTGGATTTGTGGGATGAGTAGCTGGATCTTTGTACAACTTTAGTCTATCAGCATGGACAAGGGACTTCACAAGTTGATGTGTTTGTGAATGTCTCAATTTATAAACAAAATTTGGAAATGCTTTTACAATGTAATAAGGACCAACCCAGCGTTGGCACAGTTTTGATGACAACCCTGGGGTAGTTTTCTTACAGTAAAGCCAAACGTCTTGTCCTTCAATAAAAGTTGATTCCTGAGATTTTTTGTCATGTTGTTTTTTTTTATATTTGGCTCAAAGTGATTTAAGACTGGTTTGTGTCCTGCATTTTTTTTTATTTCTTGGCATTTGGAGGTCTAGACCTATCCCCAAATTTGCTGGATTTTGCCCTACCAAAATGAGGGATAGGCTTGTACCCTTATTGGGAAATTGTGCATAAGTTGCGACAACATTTTTCAATATGACCAATGCACAAACACCTATGGCACCTTTCATTCCGAAACCTACATTGAGTATTAAAATGATCGTACTCACCACATCTTGGACACAGTTTATTGTACAATCTCCTTTGACTGGAATTCTTTGAATTATGAAAAGTGTTAGCTGGTGCTGCAGGTCTCTCTCTGGGTTGTGCCATTGGTTTAAAGGATGAAAATGTCATAACCAATGTCCTGCGGCCTCATGCTCTCTGGCTTAGAAGGTTGTAAAATTACCAGATGCTCCCTCGATTGTTGAATGTTTCTTACTTCTGAGAACTGCAATTTCTCTCCTTAAATTGTGATTTTCACATTGAATGGCATGACAACTGGATCTGGTGACTCGACAGTTCATCACGATCTAACGGATTCTCCACCAATTATGACCTTGCTGGGGTTGCAGGTCACTAAGGCATGGCTGCTGCTCAGCGGGCTTGGCTGCGAGAGGTAGTAAATTACATCTTTGCTCAGTTTATGAACTTTATTTAATGGTCCATCAAATATTTACATCATAATCGGCTGCATTAACATAAACATGGTAAAGTACTTTCTTGGATCAGCCTATGTCTACTTTGGTATAACATGGTATAACTAATAACTGGTGCTGCTAAAAAGGGCTGTCTGCTAGCTGATTGACTGGCAACATATTCAATACTCTAACTTAACAATAAAAGCAACTTGAAAACTGTATGACTTGATAACTTATTTGTTGACTCCTTGACTGCCCTACCCTTTCTTCTTCTGCGGAGCTTGCCATGTCTTTTTTGTATCAAAAAGGTTTCATCATCTATCTGCAGGTGACAGGCAATGTATGCTCCACCTATAATCCCACCCAGCTGTCTTTGATTGGCCTAGACTGACAGTTCTACTCAGTTACCCTGGACAGGAAAACAACCATCTTGTGAATTTGTTATGGTCAATTTAAATGCCAGACCTTAGATAAAGAAAAGCTGTTGTCTTTTACTTGAAAGATTTCAGTTGAAGATAGGGTGTCTCATTACACAATTTTACAGGAAATGAAACACCTAATCCTAGCAGGGTAGATTTCCAATCACCTAATTTGTTTTATAAATTGTTAAGATATATTTACCATACAAATAGCCTAGGGGGAAGCAGGTGGGCTCAACATTAGGAACATCTTAAAATTATACAGCTACAAGGAAAAAAAGTGTGCCAAGCAACAGAAAATAAATGATATTATTTTCTCCAACTAGACACACTGAATTTTTTGTAACTGGTTATACTTTTATCATTGCTTACAAAATAGACATTATGGAAGACCCCCTCTGCTTCTGGCCGAGTTCCCCTTTTGGCATAAAATTCGTCAGCATGAGAACTCAACTATTTTCGGGCTTGGGACCGAACAGACATGTCTGTGTCTGGCAGCATTAGATCAATAAATAATATTTACAGAATGTACAAAAATCACTAAATAATATTTACAGAATGTACAAATCAATCAACATGGATTAAGTTACATTGACTATTATCAACGCTATATACAGAAATGACATGACCTATATACATATTATTCATCGAACTCAGAAATTTCTGACAGGACAGTGTTTCTGTGGTTGTTACAAGAATCCGAACTGCAATTACACAAACCTGAGCAAGAGAGTCCTGCCTTCTTACACCCACACCTTTTTGTACAAGCACTCTTGCAACCACAACTGATCAGATTCAGTAGGTTATCGGGGGCACATGGCTTTGTGGCTGCAGTCGGTACAAGAAGTCCATTGTCTAGCGACCACCCCCAATCCGTCGGAGGAAGCGAAGTGCCCAGCCATTGTTGGACCTGGAGATAACATCTGTAAACATGTTGTTGTGCAGCATCTCTGCTTGGTGGGAGTGAGGCTAGGTCGATGGGTTTATTCAGTTTAGATTTTGCTACATAACGCTTGTAAGTGACATATCTATATTGGTCGAGAGAGGAAACAGTTTTACTCCCGTATAAGATCAGGAGAAGTTGTTCCCCGGCAGCCGCTACTGCACTTGGTGTACTGTCATCCGCCAAAATTGTGTTGACATACTGTTGTGAGTCGCTAGTAACATCGGAGACAATTGTACTGAATACTTTCTTCTTACCAACTCGAAAGAGTGCAGAAGTAGTGTCACAACCACTTATAGAATGTGCTAAAAGGAGGTTGCTTCTATGGTCACCCATTTTGGTTGCTATTTCACTAACTGAAACTAGTAAGTTTGGGGTAATGAAATACATCATGTGAATATTACATCCCGGTTGAACTCGAGAGGTAAGAATGACTAACAAGTCTGTGTCTGTTCCCACAACGACAACATTGTTGTCATCTTGAGCGATGTCAAGTGCAGTTTCGGCTATCAGTACATCAGCATCAGCCTCGGCCTGCTTGGACTGAATATTGATAGCAGATAGCTCCTGCATTAGAAGATCGATCAGTTGGGTTTTGTTCTTGGCATTTGCAAGGAAATCGGATTGGGGTGTGGTGGCTGGTAACTCGGGTGAGATATTGATATCAATAGAATACCTGTCTTTAGATCTACGGGCTTGTTCCATGCCCTTTGTCGACATTGTACAAGCATAACCATCAAAAACAACCACGACGTTCGCCCCAAAATGTCTCACTAGATAATTGGAATATGATGTACATATGTCCTTATATGACGACTGTTTAGGCCATACAACTGCCCTCAATAAAAATCCACCATCTACAACAAACAGAGAATGTTCTGGGATTTTAGTTTGCTCGGAACCGTATGTTTTGAGGATCTTACCGAGCGTGCTTTTCTGTGTCTTCCTCATTCCAGCAGAATCAAACAATGCTGGTGGTTTCGGGGCGAGTTCATATTTGAGATACTCTTCCATCTCTGCTTGTGACTGAATAACACATGTGATGCGGTTGAACAGAATTGTGGGGTCAATCACTACCTCACTTCCACGGACTTTGATGCTATTTGCCATCGATGCGAAAGACTTCACAGTGTCAACACGTCGTAGTTTGATGCTGTTGAACGTTTTGCTTACAACATTCGATACGCAACATTCACCAATTTTGCGAACTTGGTCACAGTTCACAGTTTCGTCGGCCACAAGCCCGGTCGCTATAGAGACTAATTGTAGTGGATCTCTATTCTGAAAGGGGGAATGCACTCTGAGCCAGTTCAATAATTTGGTGATATCATTGGCATCAGTCAACTGTGAACTTTGACAGAGATCCCGATGTTGTTCGCCATGACCAGTGTGAACATGAACAAAATTTTCGAGAGCATTACATATCGGAAGGCAAAGAGGTAGTCCATGTTCCCATTTCGCAACAGTGCTATCGGTTATTCCCCTGCCATGTGTGAGACCACCAGGGAGCTTGAACATTCTCATTAAACACTGCTCTATGGTCTGATCAGAATATATCCCGTCCCAGAATTTATCAGAGTGCCTTATGGTAAAGTAACCTTTCTCAGTGAACAACTTCAAATCATCCTGTTGCATTATTTCTGTTAGCTCATTCATCTGCTGCAAATAGAGATGAGAACTTTTTGCGTATGTAAAATGACCACCTGCGTGAAATACTGGAATCATATTGCGAACACAATATGTGTGGAGTTCCCAGTCGCCTGTGCGCTCTGCTCTCAAGAACAACTGGAGAAGACCTATTTGCTCGTAGTATTGTACCCAAAGCTTTCCTGTGCGTCCTACGGACGCATTCTGGAGCAGTTCGTGTAATTTTGACAGTAGATGGTTGACACTTTCTTGATTGACAGCGTCAGCTGTTGTACAGTCACCTCTGGCAAGTACACAGAATATTTCATTGACTTCTGTGCAGTCTATGTTATCTAGTGTTCGGCTTTCTTCAAACACAATTGAATTTGAGTTTAGGGGGTATGGTTAATATTTCACACGTTTCACCAGTTCATTATGGAATAAATGACTATTGTTGTATATCATTATAAAGCCACTGCTTTTCTGCAATTTTTTATATATAATTTAACTCCCAAAGTAGTCGTAGATTTGATTTAATGGACATTGTGTACCGTTGCGTGTATGAAAACAATAAATTTTTTTTCGTAATTTTGTACATTTTCGTGAATATTTCACCATTGAGTGTGAGGATTGGTACAAAGTTGGCATTTTCTGTTGGGGATATGTATTCTCAATATAATTCAGCACGATATTTATGATTCTCACCCTACTAAGGCAAATAAGAATGAGAAATATGGAGCTGGGTCGAATTTTTAAAAAAAAAATTTTTTTCATCAAAAAAACGCTATAACTAAAAAAGCTCAACCCGGATTCGCGGGGACTTTTCACACTTTATCCGCAATGTGTGTCCCGGAAACATATAAAAAAATCAGCTTTCTCCGATTTTTTTCCTTACTTTCTCATTTTTATGTCTAATGTGCCTGGACTATAAAACATCTTCTTCTTCTTCCAGCAATTGGAATGATTTGATATTTGGTGTGCAGCATCCTTAGGGGGGTGAGATTCAAGTTTGTTAAAGCCAAGTCCTTGGGTTCATATTTGGGCTCACCGTGGAAGCCCGATTGATAACTTAGTTCAAAATGAGGAATTTTCTTTAAAAATCTTCTTCAGAGCTTGCACTCAGAATGCTTTTGATATTTGGTATGCAGCATCCTTGGGGGTGGGGGGTGGGGGGGGTGGGGGTGGGGTGAAACATTAAAGTTTGTTCAAGCCATGTCCCTAGGTCCAAAATGAGGAATTTTTTGCTCACCAAAGGGAGCTAAACTTATCACTTGCCGTCTGTCGTCCATCCGGCATCGTGACTTTTTTTTAGCTCACCTGAGCAAAGTTCAAGGGGAGCTTTACTGATCACTTTCCGTCCGTCGTCCATTGTCCGTCGTCTGTCGTTAACTTTACATTATTGACTTCTCACAAACTGCTCAACCAAACTGAACCAAATCTGGTGTGCATGTTCCCTATCATATGTCAATTCAAATTTGTTCAAATCAAGTTGACCCGCCCCTTGGTAGGGCCACGCTCAAAAAGTGAGCCTAAATCTTAAAACAATCTTCTCATGAACCAGCAGTAGCAGAGACTTGATACTGGGTGTGCAGCTTCCGTTTGAGGTGTAGACTTAGATTTGTTCAAGAGAAGTTGAAGGAGCTATATTTGCCATCATTATGGGAGGGGCAAGAATTTTTGCCCTGCCCAAAATTTCTATTTTCCAAATCGAGAGGCTGATTTGAACCAAATTTGACATGAGGTTTTATCGGGACATAAGTAGTTAATTTATGCAAAAAAAATTTCCTGTCACCACATGGGAACCGCAGGAGCTAAAAATAGAAAAAAATTAAAACGCCCATATCTCCCAAACTACATGGCACTGAGAATTCTTATTTGGTGTGAAGCTTCTTTATGAACAACAGAATGGAATAGTAAAAAAAAATTGCTATCCGTTTTATCATGGGATACTTTTTTGGGGACTTTGAAAAAGTGCTGAGTTAGCATTTTTTAACACTGTGGGTAATGGGAAAAACATTTAAGACCACTTTTCTCCCAACCCACTGCTCCAAAAGCTTTCAAATTTCACATATAACATCTTTGGAAGATTGTTTCACACGTTTATTGAAATCAGTTGCCTGGGTCCATATTTGGACTCTCTATGGGGCCCAAATGTTTAAATTAGTGCAGTATGAGGAATATTCTTTAACAATCTTCTTCTTCAGATCTACCAATAAGAATCTTTTGATATTTGGTATGCAGCATCCTTAGGGGGGTGAGATTCAAGCTTGTTCAAGCCGAGTCCCTGGGTTCATATTTA
Source organism: Pictodentalium vernedei (assembly GCA_031216915.1). Taxonomy (NCBI): domain Eukaryota; kingdom Metazoa; phylum Mollusca; class Scaphopoda; order Dentaliida; family Dentaliidae; genus Pictodentalium; species Pictodentalium vernedei. The sequence continues at coordinate 448,337,468 of CM062292.1, forward strand.
GGCTGAAAATTTGGGGTCCCAGTCCGGACTACGAAATTTTGGACCAAAATCCTGAAATGAGTTTTTTGTTTTTTTTATGCGTTTCGGTCAATTTTTAGAAAAAAAAAAAATTTTTTTCACATTTAAAATTTGGTGTCCGAGTGGGACTTAGAAATTTTGGACCAAAAATCCGGAAATGAGTTTTTTTGCTTTTATGCATTTTGGTGAATTTTAAGACAAAAATTTTTTTTTTTACACTGAAAATTTGGGGTCCAGGTGGGACTTGAAAAATTTTGGACCAAAATCTGGAAATTAGTTTTTGGGTTTTTTATGGGTTTTGGTCAATTTTAAGAAGAAGAAAACAAAATTTTAGTCTGAAAATATTTTGTTTGGGACAAAAATTTCCGAACAAAAATAAAAAAAAGTCTATTTTTTATGCGTTTATCTCAATTTTGGGACATAAAAGTGCAGGAACTGAAAATAGAAGGAAAATCCTGTGTATTGTGTGGGCAAAATCGCTTCGTCTAGTTGGTATATGCTTTTCTTAGGAGGGCATATGCAGCTTATTCAAGTCAAGTCCCTGGTTTGATATTTAGACTACCATGTCAGGTGAGTGCCCTCAGGTCCCCTGGGGCCTCTTGTTTGGAGCACAAGAGGAGCCATTCCATAGAAATAGGACATGAAGGGTAAAAAATGAACTTCTCACACAAATGGTCATTCTGTGTTTTGTGTATAATAGAGCATCTGAACAATAATAATTTAAATAAATTTTCTACTGATAACACTATTTTGTTAATTGTTACCCACGTTAACCTCAAACTTTAATTAAAACTTAAAATTTAGAAAAATGTCTTCTCAATTAATTTTAATGTAATTTCTATTCTCCTTTTGTGAAAAATATAGCCCAAATATTATTTTGTGAAGCTCAAGTACACACTAAAATAGATCCATGATCAATTTTGGGAGCCTTTTTTTTTTGCATTGAAAGGGAACCTTTTTTGTTTACGGAAAAACATGTCCCATTAGTCACGATTTTTCAACGAATTCTAACCAAAAATTGCAGAAACTTTTAAATCAATGAAAGGTCTGTCCTCTGGTGTGATATTTTCAAAACACATCACGTTCTCTATGTTTCAGGGAAAGTAGGACTGAATAATTGCATTGCTTTTAAAATTAACTGCCAAAAAAAATTGTCCCGATAGTCACAAACGTATCTGTCCTGTTAGTCACATTTAAATGACCCGTTAGTCACGATTCTGGGTCACATGATCAACATTGTAGAAAAATAATTTTTTTTTTATTTTTTACCCTAACACAAATGACAGTGTTTTGCATAGAAAAAGAAAATACCAAACCAACAGTTTGGCACAAAATGTTTCAAGATGGAAGATTCAAAAGGTCATGTGATGAAGCCCTGCAAGAGTTCTGTCAGCAATTTGTTTGAATCAACACACATCCTGGAAGTTACCAGATTTTATATTCATACTGATTACTGCTGTCAATTCTGGCAATGTTTCAATCATGTTTGCAAAAGCTATCAGTAAAAGGCGTGTCAAACTTATTGATGGCGACACTGCAGTTGTCAAGAAAGAGTCAATCATGGAAGTTTTACCCCTGCCAGTATTAAAGAGAGGGGTCTATGAGTTTGAACAAAACATTAACGTTGACACTTTCTAAACTTATTAGGCCTAACAGATTAATAAGTTTGGTTCACTGACCTTTAATTTTGCAAATCAGCCAAGAAGAGGTGTGGGTGGGGGCTGGGAGGGTTACTCTTTTCTTTGTAATATTTATGGATCTCCTTCAAACAATAAATACCATCCACATGTTGTAAACTTTCATGATTTCAAATAAATTTTGCAAGACACTAAGTTCACAAAAAAGCATTCAAGAAATGGCCAAAATGGGTTAAATTTTAGTGCCTGATTGCCTGTGAATAAAACCCATTTTTAGCTTTACATGTACTTATATTGTACATTCAGTTCTTGGGTCACTGTGGATTCCTTTTAAACTCTTTGATTATATTGTGTTCCAGAAGTAAATTACTTGTAGACCACAATATAATAGACCACAATATAATAGATGAGGTTAAAAGGAATGTGTAAGTGGGATAATTAGTGATATCATATTGGGGTATGGTCTTTCAATTACTGCTACACAAATAAGGTGCTTAATAAAGCTAAAGCAGTTATCAGGAGGCACCACAGTGCAAAATTTTGATTTTACTGTTGTTTTGGAGTTGAAACTTTACAGAATGGAGTCACCCATGTATCTAGATTATTGATACAACTGTGTGCTTATCAACTTCTCATTGTGAAAAAAGACCAATTTTAAATACAATGTGTCGCACCTGGCAAGGTCTGCCAGTTTGATTATGACATTGACACATGCTTTGTAGACGTTAAGTCATTTAAATGGGTAAGCATCTTTTATTGGGTAAAAAGTTGGGTTGCCCCCACCCACCTATCCCCCCCCCCTAACACACACATACTATGGAACCCCAGCAAAAGAAGCAGTGCTTTATTACTAAGGTGAACAAGTTCCATTTTACTGTCTAGATAGGACACATGTTGCCCCATCTAGGACGTCCACCCCAGGCATTTGTTACCAGATGCGAGTTTACCAGTAAAACAAAACTTGTTTACCCCAGTAAATAAGCACTCCTTCCCTTCCCTGGATTCCATGGGGGATAGGTTTCATTATTAACAGTTGAATTATTGTTCCTTGTTCCTTGTTAAAAATAGTGTTATAAAAGTGATTTTGTTGAAATTAATTCTTTTTTATATTATTCATGCAAGTTTCAACCCTGAATTTATGCATTGCAATACAAAATGGCCGTCCATTTACATTTTGTCCCGTTAGCCACACTCAAGTGTGTCCCATTAGTCACTCCACTGTTGGGATATTATCTCACACATAGTCAAGATACACCCGTTTTCATTGTGAGGCTGGAGTACCCCCAATACAACGAGATAGAGACAGTTTTTGTCTATTTGTAGCTGTGGGGATAAATTTCTATTTCCCCTACGAGAAGCAAAAGATCATTTCCACTTTTTGTCCAGTTAATCACGGTCTATTTTTAGACCACAGCTAACCAAGGGTGCACACAATACCTAGAAACCTTGGCATTTGCACAACATTAAGCACACAAGACTCCAAAATTAACAGCAGGTTCTCCCGTTAGTCACTATGGAATTGCTCAGAGAAACATTTTGGACAAGTTACAAAAAAATGTTGATTTCTTGAAAATATAGGGAGTTATTTCCTTTGTTGGTTCCATTTTACTTGAAGTTTTAATGTGTGTGTGATTACTTGAAAAGCAGACCTGGTTGTTTGAAAATCACAGGAGTGCCACAGTCACAGACTTTAATTCCTGACAGGGGAGCCATCTATCAGAAAGTCCCATAACATCTTGATATTTCCCCATATTCTGTCAGAAGTAAACACATTGTAGACCACAGTTACTTGATTTTGTGTTCAGTATTATCGACCGCATTTCATTTGTCTCTCTGAAATCATAACTTTCACGAAAACCCATTTTCTTTATTATGGGTACTGCAATCTTCGGTACATCCTAATCATATTGAAGTGTATTTAGGCACTTTTCAAAGACTGTCACTGATTTTCAAGGACTATTATAGCATACATTGTGATATATATACATAGAGTTGTGGATGATTCACACCTTGATTGGACCTCGGAAAATGATATGTAAACATATATAATTACATTGTTAATGAAGTTATACGTTTTGGGTCCATATACTCAATTCCCTTTGGTCAGCTGGATGAAAACGTCATGACCAAATGTAATTCATTTTCCAATGAATACATTTGGTCGAACTTTGACCTACATTTACGGTAGAGCGCAGTTGACAGAATATAATTCGGGTTGTGTTTGTGCGCTTTGTCTTTTGTGTGAGGGTGGTTTTGATTCACAATAATTCATGACCCATTCTGTATCGCATTTTGATAGATTTTGAATGTAGAAGTCAGTCACACAAGAATTGAATGCAACATTTTGAATAATGAGAAGATGTGTGTGCCAATTTTTCCACTATGTAGCTGAGTGTAGTACAATTTTCAGTCACAATATTAATACCTTGAAGTGAATATAACCAAAATAGATACAAGTTTTTGCATTGAAAATTTCAGGTGCAATTGCACTCCCAAGCAATCTGAGGAGGGCAACTGTTTTGCATTCCTTGATTTTTTAGATTGCCAGGCCTGTGTTGTCATTCATTGGTGAGTATCTTTAACCCCTTACCTCACGAATAAGCCACATCCACTGCATAATATATAAATTCTGCAATTAAAAAAAAATATTTAAAAAAAATTTCAGCTAAGCGGTATCATGTGACCTCTCTTTGTAGCAATCTTGTCAAGCTTGTACCAATGAGGGGTCACATGGTATGGTTTTGTTGGAATTTTTTGAAAATTTGAAACAATAATATTTAAAATAAATAAATTTTGATATTGTCTGCATTGGGTAAAGGGTTCCTAGTAACACTAATATGGTAACAGTGAAAATCAATATACACAAAATCTTGATATTAAAATAATTAAAGTAAGTGCTGAAACAAATACTCAAATATACACAGTAAGAGGAAATATTCAAATGCTCAATTGACATTCAGATATTTCCTCCCCCACCACCCACACACACACCAATACTGATTAGGCATATCAAAACACAATTACTAAATACTTAAAGGGAAGGCAGTGACCCAGTGGTTAGAGAATTGGGTTTTAAACTGAAAGGTTGACACTTTATTCCTTACCAGCGATAACTGCATTGTGTCCTTGGGCAATGCACTTTATCCTGATTGCCTTGTGGTGGCAAGGCAGTGCTGTTAACAAGGCATATGGCACACCGAAGGTGCCCTTGCCTTCAACTGCTGCTAGCTCATCATGTGCATAGATAGAAAATTGGAGAGTCTGACAGTTGCTTGCCACTGCTCAGTGTTGATATCTAGGGACTCTGGGACTCTGACTCTCTCCACCCATAAAGCTTTCTGACACGATGTGATCCTGGCTGTTGAAAATATCATTAACCCTTTACCCAATGAATCGTCTACATCCACCCGCGTAATATACAAATTCAGCAGTTGAAACGGGGGGGGGAGGGGGGGGGGGAGGGCACTAAAAATTTACAAGATGTGACATCCTATTTTTTATTCGGCTCATTTTTACACCCACCCACCAATACGTGCAAATTTTCTACTACCGTTCTCAGACACCCACCCCCCACTCTCCCATTAAAATCCAAAATAAATTTATAAACTTAGTAGGCAAAGCTGTCTCTTTAGAGGGTTTTCATAATGTTCTTAAACTGGTACCACCAATTTAAACCTCTGTGGGCTGCTGTGGCCCCAATCTACAAATGACAAGGTGTTCATTATCAGGCTTGGCCAGAGCAGGTGTACATATACGGGAACAAATTTTCATTTGAATTGTTCTGTCAGTACTCTCAGGTGTTTGCTACTTTCCTCTTCTATCCATACAAATTCTATTAATAAATAAATAACTTGGGTTGAATTTAGTGCATTAGAGAGAATTTTCCCAAAATATTGTCTGCACATTTTCTACATTTCGAACAAGACGCCCACCCCCTACTAATGTGTGACATTTTCCCCTATTAAGCCCAATATTCTCACATATAAAGCCTCCTGATGTTGTATTTATGTTAAAAGTGTGATGTACAACATCATCTTTAAGGTTTGAAACACAAATGATGGTATATATTAGCTGATATATTGATATATTTTGAAAAAATTAAAAAAAAAGTTGGAAATGCAGATTTTTGGTGCACTCAAGAGACCCACCCATCCCCACGTCATGTCTTGCAAATAAATTTTTGGTGGCCCCCCATCCCCCAGGTTGAACAAATATTATTTGTCAAAAAATTTCAACAAAACCTGTCAGGTGACCCCTCGGAACGAGCTCGTTCCAGCGAGGGGTCACATGGATATGGTTTTGTTGAAATTTTTTGAAAAATTCGAAAATTTAAAATAATAAATTTTGATATCGTCTGCGTTGGGTAAAGGGTTAAACCCCAATTTACTATTAATTGGTGTTTAAGGTCACATACTTATGCACAGTGGCTAATCGTGATCATGACAGTTTTATGGGTGGAGGAAGCCAGAGTACCCAGAGAGAACCACCGAGCATCGACGAGCAACTGTCAGTGCCTCAACATTTTAACTCTGTGCAAGCTCCACTCAAGTAGGGTTATAGCAGTTGAAGACGTGCACAATCGACGTGAAGTACATGGCATCACCGTGCCCTCATGTTGGCAACTGGGATAAAGTGCCTTGCCCAAGGACACAACGTGGGTCGACCCGGACGGGGATTGAACTCGGGACCTCTAGCATAGAAGTCCAACAGTCTACCACTGAGCCACTGCACTCCCATAAAACCCCAATAAACAAACAAATACATAAAACTTAGTACATTACACGAAAATTGGTTATGTAAAGGTCAAGGTGTATGGTTGTAGACTAACACACTGAGGTGTGTGTGGCTATGGTGACACCACTGCGGAATCCCTAGGTACTCCTAACATTTTAACACGATATGCAGCACCAGTTCTGGAATCGCTCACGGAGGTCAGGTGTATATGTACTGAGGTGATGAGAAAAATTTGCTCAGTAGTTTGGGGTACCTCGGTACCTTGTTATATTGCCCCAGAGTGTTGTTTTTCTACAACTTAAAGGACAGCTGCACCAATACACACACTCTTTCTGTTGAACAGAATTCAGTACTGCATTGGTTCCTTGAGAAAGTAAAAGTAATAATAGAGATGTGACAAAATGGGGATGTGACATTTTGGAACTGCACCTGATTTGCACCAAAATTATCATTCTCTTCTTGATTGAGATTTTTTGCGCACCTCCTGCTCAGGCAAAATTAATTTCATGTTAGCTTTTTTTGCATGCATAGTTTCTGTTGACTTCAAAATCACCTGCATCTTGAACGCGTTGACAGTTCTCTTTGCTAAAGGGAAAAACAGAAGTGACATTAAGCCTGCCTTTGATCTTGAACACTCCAAAAAGTAAATTTACTGTGTCTGATCAGTCTGGGGAGTAAACTGCAGTGCCGTCCAAAATCATGTTATAAATTGCCTGCCTGCCAGCCTGCCTGCCTGCCTGCCTGCCTGCCTGCCTGCCCGCCCGCCCACCCATCCATCCATCCATCCATCCATCCATCCATCCATCCATCCATCCATCCATCTGTCCATGTTTCTGTCTTTGTCTTTCTCTCTCTCTATGAAGTCGCGTCTGGCTCAGAACTTTTGATAGCCTTGAAGGATATTAATGATACTTGGTATTAATGTTGCCCACCACTAGAGGGTGTGTCGCGAATAAGGTTAGAATGCTTGTCTACAAGGTCAAGGTCACAAACTTAGTTCAAGTTCAGTTGCTGCCCGCATCAAAATTCAATTGTAACAAGTGGTGTCCGGCTCTGAACTTTTGATGGCCTTGAAGGATATTAATGATACTTGGTATTAATGTGGCCCACCACCAAAGGGTGTGTCATGAATAAGGTTGGTATGCCTGTCTACAGGTCAAGGTCAAAGACTTAATTCAACTTTACATACCCCCACATCCAAATCCAGCTATAATAAGTTGAGCCTGGCTCAGAACTTTTGAATGTCTCTAAGGGTATTAATGGTACTTGGTATTATTCTTGTCCACTATCAGAGAGTGTGTTGCAGGGGATATTCTTGGTCCCAAGTTGGGACAGGCCACATCTAGTTATATTATCTTTAACAATAGTATATCAGTTTTGCACACAGTAGTATCTTCTCACAAGGAGGATGTAAAGGATAATACACGTGACACTGGGTATTTGGCCAGATAATGCTCGAGGGTGAAGCCCGAGAGCATTATCTTGTCAAACACCTAGTGTCTTGTGTATTATCTGACTTAAAATCCACTTTCATGTTAAGTCAATGCTTTAAGCCCTGAAACATTAAATTGATTTTTATACAATTATAGGTGAACATAATTTAAATAGTTTATTTGAATAAGAAAATCTGTGAGAACTCGGTGATTAACAACATGCATATTGTTTGAGTAGAAACTCAGTCAAGTGAGTTGGATTTTGTGTTTTATGCACCGTCCTTTGTAATCATGATTTTCGCACAGGCTTTCACTGATGTTTGTCCACCCTGAGTATGTTGGCCAACATTTGAATGCCTGCAAGCAATAGATTCAGACTATGAATTTATGTCAACGATGACCTGAAATATTCAGTGCATCTTTCTCTTTCGAAAAGTGGTGTTGCATTGCTGAAGAACGGCTGCAGATTGTTTTGCTAATTCTGAAATACTTTTTCGAGTTGAGTTTGGAGTGATTACAAACCGACGCTGTAACCTAGAAAGTTGAGACTCTCAGTGACCGATAAGTGCAACATTCCGAAATGTTAAGCAGTTATGGTGGGTGAGGGCGGGGGGATTGGGAATGGTGGGTGGGTGGGGGGAGTACAAAAAATGGTGGAAATTTCATGGCTTGATAACACACTTGAATCAAAACTGAATCACACTGATCGATACATTGTTATTTTTCAACTTCTAGCTCTTGAGCATTCTTGGCTCTTCAGACAGCCAGAAATTGGAAGAAATTGTCGGCAGTGGGTTTTAATGTTTGAATATTTACACACTGTTCTATCCAGCATGGGTCGATTGAGCAAGTAGTTCTGCTTGGAATCCAGGCAGTACTTCTCACTAAATCGACTTGTACTGGGGTAGAGGGGTTTGTGAAAAATGAATACATGTTCAATAACCGTTTATTGGCATTGAATGCATTCCATGGAGAACACATATCATTTCCCAGACATTTAGAGGATGTATATGAGGCAAAACAATAACAATTAATTCAGGTAAGCAATTTGCACTCCCAAGTAGCTCCTAGGAGAGCGTTTTTTTGCCATCCTGGATTTTTAAAAAAACCCAAGCCTGCTAAAATCTATTTGTTTCAGCACTAAAAATAATTTAGCACTCTACCAGTTAAATAAAAACTAGTTTGGGCCTACAAAAATTGAACATTTGTTTCTCAGGCCCTCCCGCTTGGTCCTTTTGGCTACCGCTTGCTCTCTTTTTATAACCAATGTAAACTTAAAACAAATAAAAAATAAATGATTTATATCTGATATTTTACCCAATTTAAAAAAATTGATAAATTTGTCCCTTGAGTGCAAGAAGGTTTTGCAATGCTTTAGCATTGCAAAGCCTTCTTGCTCTCAAGGGATGAAATACACCACCACCCATGCTATTCTGTAGATTATGAAGCCTAAAACATTAACCGAGAACATGAACATTTGATGGCAAAGAAATAATTACAGAAATAAAAAATAAAATAAAAAATAACTCGCCTGCATGGAATTTTACAAATAATGGCCTGAGAAACAGAAGATCTTCTTTGTGTGGCCTTATTTCTTGTTTACCTCATAATGTAGTAATTTATGGACCAGACTAAATTCACAAGGCAAGAGAGTGAGAGATTGCAATCTTCATTTGAGAACAAGTGGTATCTAATCCTTGGTAAATCCACAGAGTTTGGATAAGAAAATGTTTGTCTAAAAACCCATCATTGAAATACTACCCAAGCTGAGATGCCACAATAATAATGACTTATCACACACAAGTAACATTTTTCTAAAGGGAACCAACCACAGGTAAATTCTAGGCAAATAGTTGAGTAACAGATAAATGTTTAGAATATTCTTCTCTTTCTGTATATATTTTCTGTGTCTCTTTTTAACCGTTTACCTAATGTAATGGTGAGATCTAGCCAATCCATTCACGAAAATTGTCATTCAAATTTTATTATTTTTATTCCCCCCGTGACGAATTGGGGGGTATACTGGAATCACCTTGTCTGTCCATCCGTCTGTGTGCCCATCTGTCATCCGTAGACATCATTTTGTCCAGAGATTTTCTCAGACGTTTATGGACCACTGTCATCAAAATTTGGTATGAATGTTCACCACCATGGGAACCTGTGCACCTGTGATTATATTTCTGGTCGGACTATTTTTGCCAGAGTTATTCTTCTTCTTCACATGTCTTAGAATACTAGAATTTTGTCCGGAGATTTTCTCAGATGTTTGTGGGTTGATTCCTTTGAAACCTGGTATGGGTCTTCACTACATGGGAACCTGTGCTCCAGCGATTATAGTTTTGATCAGGGTTTTTTGCCGGAGCTATGCCCCTTTTCATCTTCGAATAATTAATTTTGGCTGCAGATTTTCTCAGATGTTATGGGTCGATTCCTTTGAAACTTGGTATGGATGTTCACTATCATGGGATTATACTTTTGATCGGAGTTTTTTTTTGCCAGAGTTATGCCCCTTTTTGCCTTAGAATTCCTACATTTTGTCCAGAGACTTTCTCGGATGTTTATTGTTTGATTCCTTTGAAACTTGGTATGGATGTTCACTACCATGGGACTCTGTGAACCAGCGATTATAATTTTGATTGGATTTTTTTTGCCAGAGTTATGACCCTTTTCGTCTTAGAATGCCTGAATTTTGTCCGGGGATTTTCTCGGTTGTTTATTGTTCGATTCCATTGTAACTTGGTATGGATGTTCACTACCCTGGGAACCTGTGCACCTGTGATTATAGCTTTGATCAGACTTGTTTTGGCACAGTTATGCCCCTATTTGTCTTAGAATAATTCATTTTGTCTAGAGATTTTCTCGGTTGCGTATGGGTCAATTCCTTTGAAACTCGGTATGGATGTTCACTATCATAGGAAGCTGTGCACCAGCAATTATAATTTTGATCAGACGGAATTTTGTCCGGAGATTTTCTCAGATATTTATGGGCCGATTCCTTTGAAACTTGGTATGGATGTTCACTACCATGGGAACCTGTGCACCTGCGATTATAGTTTTGATCAGACTTTTTTTTTTACCATAGTTGTACCCCTCTTTGTCTAGAATAATCATAGCAGTGTGGGTAGTGGGAGTATCAACAGGCCCATCTGGGGTAGTCATACCTCTAGTTATCTCAAAAACATAGCATGTGACCCCTCCTCAGCCCCTCCACCCCCCACCCCCCCACACACACACACCCATTGAAATGAGCCTTTTGATATCATTCTAATGAGGAGTCATAAGTAATGTTTTTTTTTTTAAAAATGAAACATTCAAGTTATTCTGAAAATTGTTTTGCAAGTGTTGTCCCCTATTTGTGTTGGGTAAAGGGTTAACCCTGTACCTTATGCATCAATGAAGTTGACCAGTGTGCTACACAGAAATTGTCATCCAGATTTTCTTATTTTACCATATTTGCTAGCAAAATAGTTTATGGCTCCACATTGGATGAGCTCATTGCATTGGTTCCAATGCTGGAGCGAAATTTTGGGAGAAAAAAATTAAATTTTTTGGTTATTGAGGTGGAGATAATACTGTTGTTATTTGTTAGTCATTTTTGAGGGATGTGTTAAAAGAACTTTGAATCATTAATCCTTTGCCCATTGAAAATCGTCGGATGTGGCCAACTATGTAGAAACATTTCCATTTGAATCACGTTTTAAATGTTTTATTTCACAAAAAACCCATACCCTTTGAACTTCTCATTGGAATGATATCATTGAGCTCGTTCCATTGAAGCATCACAGTGTATGCTTTAACCCTTAAAGGCCTATTTCTGACTTTTACAACCTCAGAGTAGGTCCTGTTGACAACAAACAGATTAGGTAGGCAGTGGTTTCTTGTCAAGTCTTGGGTGCCTATTAAGGCAGCCAAGACTCGACTAGAAATTACTGCTAAACCACTGGATGTATAGAGGCTTTGGGATGGTTGGAATTCAGGTCACTTGTCCAGGTTCTTAAGGGTTAACCCTTTTGTTATTTTAAATACATTTTTTCCAATTTTTCACAAAATTTCAAGAAAATCACATCATGTGACCCCTCATTGGAATGATCCCAATGAGCGCATTCCAGTGAGAAGGTCACAAGATATAATTTTGTCAAAACGTTTTTTTTTTTTAATATTTATTTTTCTATCGATCAGTTTGTGTATTATGCAGATGGGTGCAGCAGATTCATCAGGGTAAAAGGTTAAAGGCAAACTGAATTATCACTTTTTTGATAAAAGTTTTGTACAGTGAAGCCCACTTAATTGTATATCTCTTAATTGAATAACTGTGATAATTGAATATAATTTTCAAAAACCAAACCATTTACCATACTTTTAGTGCAGATTTGCCCTGTTAAATGCATATGGGTAATAGAGTAAACTTCTGTTAATTGAATAAAATTTTTTTGCAATATATCATGGAATTACCCTGAAAATGACCAAATTCTCCTTCTTTATAGACATACTTGGCCTCAGTACACCCAATACAGGCATTTAATTGATTATATCTTGTTAATAGAATAAATGCTCAGTTTATCTCTAGAATACAGCAAAGTGACAAATTCCTATTAATTGAATACTCCTGTTAACTGAATAATTTTCACTGACAAAGTGGTTATTCAATTAACAGGGTTCTACTGTATCTATAAGTTAGTTTCCATATTCATGTTGTGTCTTCTGCATGTATGTTCTGTATTTGGGATATTTTGAGGAAACATGGTGTTCTAGACACAGTGAACTACAAAGTACCATTTTTGTAGTTGTTACAATTATCTGACTACAAATTTCCATTTATTGCCTCAGAAACTTAGCTTATGGCCCCGCGTTGAAACTGGCTCGATGAGTTTGTTCCACTGAGGGGTTACACATTGTACTAAGCTGTGTTCTGGAGGCGAAAATTGAAAAAATAATTAAACTTGAACAGCGATTTTAGAGGATTGTGTTGTTCAGATATGGCCATTACATTAGCCAAAGGATTAAACTTTCTTTCATTTTCTCTTTTCTGTTTTGATGAGTTGATCGACTGGCAGATCAATCGATTGAATGCTAGGTATTACTGGGAATAGCAGAACCTCCAGACACCAGGAATATAGCCAGTTTGGAGAATTGTTGAAGACTGATATAGCAAATTATTGTTGATTTATAGGTGGCACAAATGGTGATACCTGCTGATAAGAGAAGAAATCAATTTGAGTTGATTTCTTGCCATCATATTCACAGACTGATCTGGCAAACAAAATATAGAAATGATATAATTCCTTCAGCATGCTGTACGTGCCACTCTTATATTTAATTCATTTAGTATATGTAAGAGTATTGCATTTCTTTTTTCAAAACAATATCTGGTGAAGTATTAGAGTTATTGTTAACATTCACCAACAATCTGTACACTGTAAAAATAGTAATAGGTTTATACTAGATTAGTTGACTGTAATATCAGCTTGACAGTACACATACAGATGGTAATAATATTATCTCCCTGTAATTCAGCACTTGAAGAGTGTGAGCTTATTTCGTTCTTAAGAAGTTAACACAAAGACTTTCACACAAGAAAATTTACCTTTTACTTTTCTTGTATTGATAATTAATCTTTGCTGTTGACACCTTTTCCAGAGCTTTTTTTTTTCTCAACTTCTATCACTCTGGCGGTGTTATAAAATATTAATTAATTCATCTACAGGGTTCCTGTGGGGGCCTCGGATTCAAGGAATCGCCTTGAGTTTGACTTAAGACCATTCAAGGCCTTGAAATCCTGGAAAATGGACATGTAGGCCTTGAAAAGCCTTGAATATTCATGAAATAAGATGCTGATGCAACACATAATTATAACTGTATATTTTACTACATGCCATGAGTTTATGAAGGCGTGGTCCTAACTAGGACCCTCTACTCATTACCACATCCCCCCACTTCCCTTTACAGAAAGTGGGAGGAGAGGTTAATGACTGAAGGGACTCGTGGCAGTGGGGTCTTGAAAATTCTTGCATATGGATTTGAAGGGCCTTGAAAAATGCTAAAAAATGTTGAGAAATGGCCTTGAATTTAGCCTGATTCTTTGATGACCTTTCTGGTAGCTTGACATTTGATCCTGTTTTCTTTTGATTTTTATCTGATTGGTTGTAAAATTACCAGATTTCAGTCTGGTGAATTCTGTGAGGACTCGGCAGTTGTAGGTTGATAATTGCCACAGTCAGTTTATTCTGCATATATTATTGCTGGAAGTATCTTTTAACTGGTAGAGTGCTAAATTATTTTTCAAAGGTGATTTGTAATAGACATATTTTTTTTCAAAGATACCATGCCACCAACAAGGGGAGCCTTAGTTTAACAAGATTTTGTTCCTAAATAATTGTTTTGTAACAATTTTTTGGAGAGTTCCCTCCAGCACTCTCCAATAAATTGGAACAAAACAATTTTACATAAACATTTTTCTTGATACTGCCCAGCAAACCACAAACTAGTGCATACAGTATAAAGCCACTAAAGTGGCTTTCAGCATTTTTCAATAGAGCCATGATAGTGGCCCATAGCACTTAACCCTTTACCCAACACAGATGATATCAAAATTTATTATTTTAAATATCATTTTTTGAAATTTTTGCAAAAATTTCAACAAAACCATATCATGTGACCCCTCGTTGGAACGAGCTCGACAAGCTTGTTCCAATGAGGGGTCACATGATATGGTTTTGTTGAAATTTCTTGAAAAATAATATTTTTTCAACTGCTGAATTTGCATATTACGCGGGCGGATGCGGCCGATTCGTTGGGTAAAGGGTTAACTAGTTAAATCACATTTTCAGTAAATAAGACATGAGAAGGTTACTTATTTCCAAATAAAACAAAATACTGCATTTTGATTGGCTGAGAGGTACGGTGTAACTTGCAATTCACAGTTGCTTTTGTTTACACCATGTTTAACCATGGTGCAAAAACAAGAATATACAAGAACAAGCTTTTGGGCTGAAAAAGTACCCATTTTTAATTATTAATTCATACCTTCTGCTCGGTTATGTTAGAACAAAAATAAAAATACAGAAAATTTAATATTTATGTGGAATAAAATATTACAGATATGGATGTCATTGGAACTGACTCATTGAGCCAGTGCCAATGACATCCATATTTGTCTGGTTTTATTTAAGAAACTTGCAGAGTACAAATTTTTTGTCAGTTTTTGCCCACAATGTAGGTTAAAGTATTAAGTACAACAAAATTCTTGAAAATAAATCCGTTATCCTTGTGTCTTCCAGGGTGTATGGGAATTTACACCGGTTTGGGAACTCATAACCCTTCGGCTTCACCTCAGGGTGTATGAGTTCCCAAACCGGTATAAATTTCAATACAACCTGGAAAACATAAGGATAACTAATAATATTTTGCAGCTGAGTTTACTAATACATTTTTATATATTGGTTCCCAGTTCCCAAACAGCTGATTGTGTGCCACAAACTGTGATGTGAAATCATACAAATGTAACTGAGACAATTGGCTGTGCTGGACATGACAGGGTAGGATTTGTTCGTTTTCGCATCGCAGTTTGTGATGCACTTTTCCTCTAATCCGAATTAGTTCCATAAAATGGGATTGCAAAGTGCGATGCACATGTATCTCGGTAAACAGAATAGGATTATCCCTCTTTGTTCCCCTGGCATTTAATGCACTCACATAGTATAGTATATAGACACGTCAAAACTACGAAGGATACTTTTTTCGGCAGAAACACGTGATTGCTAACCAACCAATCAACTGTACTTTGCTTGGAGGTCATCGAGCTGTTCCAGGCAAGTAGTCCGTCTAGAGTGTTCTGGTTTTGCAGTGTAAAAATAAAGCTCTTTAACAATCTGTAACCGGAACATGCAACCTTCTCACTGAAGTGTTCAGGTTTAGATTATCTATATTATGCCCAGTGGTTATAACATTAACACGGAGAAGTACCCACTTTGTGTGAAACAAAACTAAAAATATAAAAAAAGGGTTGATAAGGCATTTTTGTCTTTGTCTTATAATAGGTATCGAGTCTGTTCGCCCTGAATATATGTTCGCCCTGGATTCGTTCGCCCTGAGTCCGTTCACCCTAAAAATGGGTCCGTTCGCCCTAGGTATCTGGTTCGTTTGTATTTTTAGGGGTTTAATACATAAAAAAATATTCTTATAATGGGGTCTAGAGGTTTTGTACCACTACAAGTTCGTCCCAGTGCACTTTCATACCACTACTGGTTCGTCCCAGGAGGTTTCTATGTCTAGAGGTTTTGTAAAACTACAAATTCATCCCACTTACTGCTCATGATTACTGTTTGCAAAATTATTAAAAGAAATTACCAATGCCAAACTGAATGCAGACATGTAGTCCTGTAACAAATAGGCACTGGACAGATTAGGGATTTGTGTGATGCATACTGTGTGTGGTGGGGTGGGGTGGGGTGGGAAGGGTGGAACCTCCAACCAGGATTTTGCAGAGAATTGGTAAGTCATGGGCTAAACAGTTTGGCCCGAATTACACCCCCCTGGCAACAGCTAAGTGGTGCCTCCACTGGGTGCCAATTTTTTTTTGGTTTGGGTGGGAGACTGGCAGGTAATATGTAGGGGGCACAATCAGCATGATGCCTGCCAGGAGGGGGAAAGTCTGGTATGTTGTTCATCATATAGATCAGTGAAGTCTTTAAAGTTCATGTCGTATTGAGTGTGACATTGCTATGTTAGAATATTTTATTTTATTCGGTTGATTGAAACATGATTTAATTATACATGTAATTGTTGACTTATTTTAGTACTTTTAAGGGTGGAACCATCATAAATGAAAACTTCTAAACAATTACACCCAATAACAATCAATTTCAAGAGACAGGAAAAAAACTGCTAAACAAAAATTTTAAAACAAATCCTACCCTGCATGACATGGTTCAAGCAAGTCCTTGAAAGTGATTTGAACCCCCTGCACACTGGTTTCAAAATATCAATACTTAAAACTTAAAATTCTTCCCCAAATCAGGGCTTGCATTCTAGAAATTCGACAGGGCTGGAAAAATAGCCAAGTGAAAGTCTTCACAAGTCTGTTTTTGCTACACACAGGCTGGTTTAATAATTTTATTGCTTAATTCTTGTTTCATGTTGACAGATCTTCCAAGTGAAGTTTACAGAGAAATTTTACATATTCTTGTAATATATCCAACAGAAACATAATAATAATGTTAAAAAATTAGTCTGCCCACTCTTTCCATACTTGGGCCTACAGCTGTGCTAGCTCATCATAGAGTTGTCTGAAATAACATAAACATTTGTACGCCTCACTTAAAACTTGGTATATTATAAAGGCATATTTTGGCCTCAAAATCTTCTGTTATGATGCATATTTAAAGGCAAATAGAAATATTTTTAAAGTTTGATACAATTTTTTTTATAGCTATGGAATTTACGCAAAGCCATACTTCATAATCACATTCTTAGACCTGTCAAATTAAGGATGTGTTCTGTATAAACAGATCTCGAGCTGGAAGAACAACGTTCTGATACATATTCAGATTAAGTAAAAAAATGCATTCTGCTATTTTGAGAGCTTTAAAAATATTGGCACTTAAATGGTTGAGAGCTGGAATCCACAAAAGTAGCTTTTGCCATCTGCAGTAGTTTTACAAATGACTTATCAATGTTAAATACTCTTTGTTAATAAATATTAAATTGTATCATTTTGCCTGTAGGCATTCTCCAGTGAATTGAACAATTGAATATTTATGTGCAACAGAACCTCCAATGTCCAGAATTCTTGCATATGTAACATACATGCAGACGTAAAAATAATTTACCACTCTTCCAGTTACAGTATTTTAGTTGAATATTCACAGGGCAGGTTTTCTGGCCCTGTAATATTGGTTAAAGGCTGTTGCAAGCCCTGCAAAATGCAACTAGGAATTTAACCAACTCAATCTTGTTTAACAGAGCTCATAATATTGCTCTGCTTGAAATTTTGGTCAGTATATTGACATTAAAGAAGCTTGAGTTTTAAAACTGAAATTCCAGGCTCTTGAAAGTGCTTCTAAATTTGCCATTTTTTTTAAACACTCTGGAATGCTCTTGAAAAATGTTTTTACCTAATTTCTTTGGTCAAATTGGTAAAGTAAGAGCCTCGAAAACTTTCCAAGGATCAGTGAAAGTTGCAGGTTTATTGATTTGGAAGACATTACATCAGATTTGTTAACTGGTATACCAACAGCTGTGATATTTTTACGATTTGTTAACTGGTATACCAACAGCTGTGATATTTTTACGATTTGTTAACCGGTATACCAACAGCTGTGATATTTTTATGATTTGTTAACTGGTATACCAACAGCTGGGATATTTTTACGATTTGTTAACCGGTATACCAACAGCTGTGATATTTTTACGATTTGTTAACTGGTATACCAACAGCTGTGATATTTTTAAGATTTGTTAACTGGTATACCAACAGCTGTGATATTTTTACGATTTGTTAACTGGTATACCAACAGCTGTGATATTTTTACGATTTGTTAACTGGTATACCAACAGTTGTGATATTTTTACGATTTTAGCTAAAGCTGGGACATTTTGATTTTTTAGATTCAATTTCAGGAAAAACCTCGGTTTTGGTTCAGTTTGTCTATGTGTTAAGAACATATAATAAATAACGCTTCAGTCTCTCTTGCTTGGAAAACATCCCCAATAGTTTGTATGCCACATCACTCACGACAAAAAGCCCTGTCTGTAAGGTTCATTCCCACTAGACCAATTTCCTTCAGACCAACTCATGCCTTCTGGTTTTAAAATAATTCTATATCAATAATTTGATATATTTATAAATATTTATAAATGTATTTAATGTTATTGATATTCAAGTCTGAAAATAAGCAGTCTGTCATTTGCAGAATGGGGTCCCCAGAGGGGGAATTTGCTGTTGCTATCCCTTACAGTGGGTCAGTATATCCTCTGGGTACCTCCTTCTGTTTATGTTTGAAACCTTAATTCAGTTTGAGGTTCACAGAGGGTAAAGTTAGTGATGCTACCCTGCTGTGCAGGGTAGCATCACCAAATTCACCCTCTAGGGACCTCATTTTTCAGACGATAGTCTGCTTATTGGTCTAGTGGGAATTGGTCTAGTGGGAAGACACCGTCTGTAAGTATTAGGGCTGCAATGATTTATCATAAAACATCTGTAAAGCGATTCATTCTCTGGCGTTATGTATCACGATTTGCTTGCACTGTATCATGATACACGTGGACCAAAAGTTTCATGAATATTTTGTCAATGAGACTTCAAAAATGGCCTCATTGTTGACTATTTGCATCCATTATATGAAGGGATTGTAGAAGTCTGAATTTACATTGCTCTTGGGTATTTGTTAGCATTGAATAGCACAAACCAACTAGACTTTATGATTCTGGAGAATCATGGCTTTTCCAGACAAGATTCCATGATTTTGTATGACCCCAGAGTGTCTGAAGTATTGTTTTTAATTGTGTCACTAAAGCAATTTTATTGATGCCTTGAGAAAAGTGGGTATAATAGACTCAAATGACCCAGTGTGATAAAAGAAAGTTTTGATTAAATCATCATTTTTGGTGGAGAGGGTTAATATCAATATCAGCGTCTGAGAATCGGCGTCTAATGCAAATAGCCCAGTATATCTCTAATTTATCTAAACTTTTGACGTTTGACAGTTTGTGGACGGTTAATGAAGGCTTACGAGAATAATTCTTCTGCAGAGTTTATTTGTTCTTGAAAAACTGTTAGAACTATTTGAAGATATCCACAGGAAATGCAAACTTCAAGTTCTTAAGCATGTCATGTATTGTCCCTGTATCAATTATCTCCAATAAGACCACAGTTGTTATGCATGATTATGTCATCTTTTCTCACCTTCTAAAGTTAACTATTAATACAGAACTTCTTTTCTCTCCAATTGGCAGTCCGCGTTCGCGCAACAGAAGACCAACACTCATCCACTTATGGGATGCACATCGCATCCCCAAGTGCAGAATCTTTTTGGTCTCCAATTGGTTTTTCCCAGCTGGATTAGTTATTTTTATTACACTGAAGATATCTATACAATGTCATACAACGAGAAACATGAAGTTATAGACAACAATAATTACATATTTACCAAAAATAGGAAGTGTTGCTCACACACCTATGTAGATAAAATATACACTGGGTTGGAAGGTGGGGGAGGGGGGGGGGGGTATAGCCATCTTACAAACTAGTATATACCTAACCCCACTGCTGGGGAAATGTTGGCGCCGCCACTGCATTTGATAACAGCCTTACAGAGTAGTAAATACCTGCCCCCCTTCCCTTCCCATTTTGGGGATCTCCCTTTCTTTATTGTAAGGTTTCTTAGGAACAACATGGCATCTGTAAGATGGCTATATACTGCCACAACGCCACCCTGGGGTGGAGAAAAGGCAGTGTATAGCTGCCTTACAGACTAGTATACACCTGGACCCACTGCCGGGGAAATGATATAGTGAAAACACTGTATTTGAAATTATAAGTAACTGATCCCATTGTAGCTAACGTTATTTACTGCTATCTTATCAAACAGTGCAGTGTCCAGAATACGAAGTGAGGCGTGTCTTTCAATGTGTGTTTGGTTGGAGAAAGAGGCAGGGAGGGGGTGGTAAGATCGGTAATTTTGTTGGGATAACTCGACCGCTGATGTGGAATACCCTGGAATTGACCGATGAAACAGGACACAGTGAGAGTGGAAGTTATTGGTGGTTATTCTTGATGATAAATAAATATACACTTTTGAGTTCATCTTGGAGAGGATTCATTGGAAATCGTATATCGACAACTGTTACTTCTCAGTTATACTCTGCTCCCGATCCTATGAATTGCACTTCAGACTTCTCAAATCTAGCCCTCACCCCCACATCATACCCCGCCAGAATTTTGGCTCGCTAAAAACTTATTTTTACTTTATTCTCCTGACATCTAACATAACGACAACTAGAGGTGCTTCGCAGGGCCACCGGGAGCACAAGCGGGCAGGGCAACCCATATTTTCGGGGCTCGTTCCCCAGGGCAGTATGCCAGCTATGCTCCCAACAATGCCCTCTCCCCGTCAGCCCGGGTGCTTCTAAAGATAGAAAGGTCAATGAGAGAGGGGCCTGTTAGCAAACAAACGGGGCAGGTGTACTTGGTGAAGAAACAGCAGGGGGGTGGGTGGGGGGGGGGGGGGGCAGATGTCCATGCTAATTAAGTTAATAGGGGCAGTTGTTCATGGGGCAGGTGTCCGTATTCTATTGCCCAGTATTCAAAATTTTCTATGGTACTTGGCCTTGACGAAAACAACATTTTAACTAGAGAAACAGAATTTACTGCCACCGTTAAATCCAGTCTGTGTGAAAAGGGTTAAAGTATAAGGAAAAAACTATATAGAAAGAGAATTTATGGATGCTTATTTTCAGGAGTAAAATATTTTTTAAACAAATCAGAAATGGATTTTTGTTAACAGTATTTACAGGTATTCATAAAGGAATCAGAACAATTTTTCTAAGAAATCAGAAAAGACATATATGTGCACATCATTTAAAGGGTTCGATCAAGGAATCAAAAATTGACATTACTGGCTCTGCCACTTATGTAAATGATGAGATATATGCATAATCTTCAGAATTACATTAGTTGTTATAAAATGCAATTCCCAAAGGTTCTGAAAAATATGCATTTAATCACCTGCGTTGACCACATTTTGAACCTCCAGCAAGTTTCAACTCATTCAGTGTAGGTTCCATGGCTATAGACCATACCAAGCCAAGCCTGAAATATGAGCGTAAAACACTTAAAAAAAAATCAGCTCCATCAACTCCGGATCTGCCATATTTGAAGATGATAGCAAATATTCATATTGCCTAGAAGATGTTAAGCCACACCTAATTTTTTACGTAAAAATGCATGTATGGACTTTGGGAATGCATTAAGGGGGTTCAAAAATGTGATTCCCATCCATTTTGAAAAAAGCGCTCCATGACCCCTAGGTGACCTTCGTGATCTTGACCCACATTTTGAACCTCTATTGAGTGTTGACTCATTTGGTGTTAGTCCCAGGTCCATTCGTCATATAATGCTTGGGATATGAGCATGACCCACTTTGAAAAATTTTGGCCACGCCCACTTTTTTACGTAAAAATGTATGTATGGACTTCAGGAATGATTTTGGGTGTCAAAAAATGTGATTTCCAGGAATTCTGAAAATGCACTCGATGACCACTAGGTGACCTCTGTGACCATGACCCATATTTTGAACCTCTATCGAGTGTCGACTCATTTGGTGTTGGTCCCAGGTGTATGCATCATACCATGCTTGAGATATAAGCGTGACCCACTTTCAAAAATTTTGACCACGCCCACTGTTTTTCGTGTAAAAAATGCATGTATGAACTTTGGGAATGCATTAGGGGTCAAAAAATGTGATTTCCTGCAATTCTGAAAAATGCACTCAGTGACCCCTAGGTGACCTCTGTGACCTTGACCCATATTTTGAACCTCCATCGAGTGTCGACTCATTTGGTGTTTGTCCCAGGTCCATTCGCCATACCATGCTTGAGATATGAGCGTGACCCACTTTAAAAATTTTTGGCCACGCCCACTTTTTTTTTACGTAAAAATGCATGTATGGACTTCAGGGATGCTTTTTTTGGGGGGGGGGGGGGGGGGTCAAAAAATGTAATTTCCAGTAATTCTGAAAAATGCACTCAATGATCCCTGGCTGACCTTCGTGACCTTGACCCATATTTTGAACCTCCATCTAGTGTCGACTCATTTGGTGTTGGTCCCAGGTCCATAGATCATACCACGCCTGAGATATGGGCATAATAACCCACTTTCAAAACACTCCCACGGACACCCCTAATGCCCTAGGAATCTGAAAAACATTAGGTGCCGAGAACTTGTGACTCCGTCAGTATGCCAAAAATCAACAAGATTGGACAATTGTTTTCGAGTTATCATGCGGACAAAAAAGTGCTTAGAAGACAGAAGACAGGAGAAGAAGAAGAAGAAGAAGATTAAAAAAAAAAAAGAAAAAGAAACTGTACAAAAACAATAGTCTGTGTGTTTCACACAGACTAACAAGAAACAACGGGAAACCTATTTGCGGTAAAGCTGCAAATAAATATAAACTTGATTTTAGGACCATTCCATGGTCAGTTTAACCCTTTACCCAACGCAGACGATATCAAAATTTATTATTTTAAATACCATTTTTTCAAATTTTTCAAAAATTTTCAACAAAACCATATCATGTGACCCCTCGTTGGAACGAGCTCGTTCCAACAAGGGGTCACATGGTATGGTTTTGTTGAAATTTTTTGAAAAATAATATTTTTTCAACTGCTGAATTTGCACATTACGTGGGCGGGTGAGGGCGATTCGTTGGGTAAAGGGTTAAAGCCTACTTCGATATCAGCGTTCCTAACTTTCACTGCATCCACGCAGTATTTTGCCCGAATCGAGTTCTTACGTCATGCAAGGTTGGCCGACATGCTTTCAATTTCGATGGCTCTTGTCGAAAAGGTGTTAATCACTGATCGTCCCAAACGAGATCAAAGAGTGACGCCGAAGATAAACAACAGACAGAGAATCTTCTAAAAATATACATGTGCAATCCTAAAATGCAATAAATCAAGTCTTTTTCACGTTTTATAGAAATATGTCCAATTGTATCTTTGAATCATTTTTAGGTATATGTGGGTGAGAAATTTTGTTTTCGGACAAAATACAGACTAAATAAAATATTTGCCATTATTTTTTTGTCTTTGCTTCTTGGGGAAATCCATGCTGCTAAATACGTCAAAGGAGTGTTATCTAATAAGGTCAGGACCGTCGGGTGGTCGGGTCGGACACCCCACCTCACAGTAGATTTAATGGGGGTGTCAATTTTACAAGTAATGTATGCAGTGTACACGGAATGGGCTGTCTGTCTTTAATCCGGCAAAACAGGGTTAAGGCTTAGTTTTTGTGTTTAAGGTCACATATGTATGCACAATGGCTAATCGTGATCGTGACAGTTTTACAGGTGGAGGAAGCCGGTGTATTCCGAGAGAACCACCGAGCATCAACGAGCAACTGTCAGTTCCTCAACATTCTAACTCTGTTTAAGCTCCGCTGAAGCAGGGTTACAGCGGTTGAAGACATGTGTACCATCGACATGCAGTACTCCTCAGTACATGGCATCATCGTGCCCCCATGTGGGCAATCGGAATAAAGTGCATTGCCCAAGGACACAATGTATGTCGTCCCGGACGGGGATCAAACTCGGGACCTCTAGCATAGAAATCCAACAGTCTACCACTGAGCTACCACGCTCCCTTGCATACCCTTAATACTTTCAAACATTATCCCTCATGAATTCTGAGTCTGATAAAAGAAGTTATATGTATCTGTTACCCATTTGGTGCCCCAAAACAGCCAATTTTATCAAAATTTTGGCGTTTAGTAGCCTATAGAGGGGTTAACAAACGACTAGCGGAATATTCTATCCATGCAACTTTTAATACCACACCAAGATCTGCCAATGTCCAATTGTTCTTGAAAATCGCCAACAAGCAGTTAGCGAAATCCACGGAAAATGTAAATTTTAAGCTTTTATGGGGCACCTCTCCTTATCCAGGCCAAAATGGGTTTAGCTTCATTCTTTTAAATACCCTTACTACTTACAAAACTGATCCTCTGTGAATTCTACGTGCAGTAAAAGAAGTTATGTTTCTCTGTTACATATCCATTGGGTGCTGTTGGTGTCTGAAAACAGCCCATTTTATCAACATTTTGATGTTTAGCAGCTCATGGAGAGTTAACAAATGCTCACCCGAATATTTTGCCCATACAACTTGTAATGTCAAACTAAGACCTGTGAATGGCCATTTGTTCTTGAAATCTACAAGATGTTTTTAAAAAAATCCAGGGAAAACATGAATTTTTAAGCCTTTGATGGGTATCGCTGTTTAACCAGCCCAAAACGGGTTAAGGCTTGTTTTTTGAATACCCTTATTACTTTCAAAAATTATCCCCGGTGAATTCCACTTCCAATAAAAGAAGTTATGTTTATTTCCCAGCTACAGGTTGGGTGCTGTGGGGGCTGAAAACAGCCTCTTTTATCAAAGTGTTGATGTTTGAGAGCCTGTTGAGGGTTAACAAATGCTTACCAGAATATTTTGTCCTTGAAGTTTGTAATATAACACCAACACCTGCGAATGACTAGTTTTTTCTTGAAAATCTACACAACATTTTTAGAGAAATCCACGTAAAACAAGATTATTTAATTATTTGAGGGGAATCACTCTTAACCAGACCAAAAGACCGGAATATTTTGTCCATGCAGCTTGTAATGTCATACCAAGACCTGGGAGTGACCAATTTTTCTTGAAAATCTACAAGACTTGTTTAGAGAAATCCACGGAAAACATGAATTTGTGAGCTTTTGGGAGTGTTGCTGTTTAACCAGCCCAAAACGGGTTAACGCTTGGTTTTTTTAACACCCTTATTACTTACAAAAATGATCCTCAGTGAATTCCACTTCCAATAAAGGAAGTTATGTTTATCTCTTGTGTATCATTTGGGTGCTGTGGGGGCCCGAAAGCAGCCTATTTCATCAAAATTTCGATGTTTGGCAGCCTGTGGAGGGGTACCATATACATTGCCTAATATGTCTTGTGCATCAATGGTCGTGGCACAGGCAGGTCTAGCAATGATGAATGTTTAAAAATAATCTACAAGACGTGTTTTGAGAAAGTGCCGATAAACCCCAAATTTGGCAGTTTTTTGTCAATTTTGACGAAATAAGGGTTAAATCGAAAATTCCGCTTCGGTACATTTTTAGATTTTGTGCCCCTCTATGAGTGTGCAAAATTTTGTGAAAATCGGTTCGAAAATGGCTTCTGAATGATATGGACGAAATATGTGGAAAAAATTCCCCCAAAACAACCCCCAAACCACCCCCAATGCCCCCCCCCCCCCCAAAAAAAAAAAATCCGTAGAATAACAAGAGTCTTTTCCAGAGGGAAAAGCCTAGTTACCATTACCCTTGCGCTTGGACTATGATCCAACAAATCACAAATTCCAAGGAAACAGAACAATCTCATGATGTTTTGTTGTCAAGAAGTTTGAGAAATCTTATTTCATTGAAATGAAGCTGCTTGACCCAAAGCTGTATGATATTTGGCCATTGTGTGGGTGGATATTAGACTTTTCCCTTTACTCACCAGCCCCGTAGAAATGTGAGGACTCAAGAAGCAAATCTGCAGTTACGGACCACCGGATGACCCAGTGGTCCATAACTGCAGACTTGCTTCTTGTGTCCTCACTTTTTAATGATTGACGAGTGTATTGTGATCCTTATCGAATCATGGGGATTGTATCGTTATATGCATCGTATCATGAGAAACCGTATCGCTGCATCCCAAGCAAGTATCTCCATTGGGTTCAGCATAACATCCCTAATTCTTTGGTATTATGTGGTATCAATTACTAAGCCTTTTGAGACAGACAAAAACATAAATTAGGGAAACAAATCAATTGAGAGCGCGGCGGCTCAGTAGGTAGAGATGCAGGCTGCAAAATGAGAGATCCTAGGTTCGAATCTCACCTGCGGCAACCACGTTGTGTCCTTGAACAAGACACTTTATCCCAATTGCCCTGGCTGTCAAAAGTGTCATTAAACTCCAATAAATAAATAATTATTGACTCATCTGGCAGACAAGTCAATAAGGGAGAAAATGTGACAATGAGAAGGTATTTGCCCCTTTGGGAGCCATATGGGCCAATAGTCCAGTTCTCTTCGACTAAGGTAGTTGGGGGTGCAGTCGCATTGCGGTAACCGGTTCTCGTCAGATCACCGAAGTTAAACAAAGTCGAGTGCGGTTAGTTCTTGGATGGGTGACCGTCTGAGCAATTGATTCAGACTCCTGCATTGTGTCCCTGGGCAACGCACTTAACCCTTATTTTCCATGAAGAGGCATGATGATGTAGTGGCATAGATAGCTTTTCGCTGACGAAGGGGCAAGCCCAAAATTTTCTGACAGACCAAAAATTTTCTGGCAGTGTAACAACAACATCAAAAACCCCAAATTTACCCAAAATAACATGTTTTTATTCCTAAAGCCAACATTTTAATGTTATTAGGCATAAATTCACCTAAAAATGGTTCCACAAAATTTCCGACAAAACTTCTGGTGGGGGGCCTCTGCCCCCCACCCCCTCCCCCCCCCCCCTTATCTGCGCCACTGCGATGATGCCGTGTACTAAGGTGTACTGCACGTCGATGGTGCGCATGTCTTCAACCAATCTAACCCTACCTGTGCTGCAGTGCGGAGTTACGATGTTGGGGAGCTGGCAGCTGTTTGTCATTGCTTGGTGGTTCTCTCCGAGTATTCCAGCTTCCTCCACCCGTAAAACTGTCACCGACACGATATGACCTTGGCTGTTAACCCTTTACCCAACGCAGATGATATCAAAATTTATTAATTTAAATATTGTTTTTTAATTTTTTTCGAAAAATTTCAACAAAACCATATCATGTGACCCCTCAATGGAACAAGCTCAACAACCTCGTTCCAAAGAGGGGTCACATGATATGGTTTTGTTGAAATTGTTCGAAAAATAATATTTTTTCAGCTGACGAACCTGCATATTACGTGGGCGGATGGGGGCAATTCGTTGGGTAAAGGGTTAACCCTTTACCCAACGTAACGGCCAAAACCGGCCAGTGCTATTCTCAAAAATCGCCAATTAATTTTCATTATTTTTTCATTTTTTGTCTCAAAAACATAGGTTATGACCCCTCATTGGAACGAGCTCATCGAGCTCGTTCCAATGAGGGGTCATAACCTATGTTTTTGAGACAAAAAATGAAAAAAATTAGTTGTTCAAGAATTTTTTTTACAAATGTCTGCTTTTCATGTTAGGTAAAGGGTTAAAGTGTCATAAAACCCTAATAAATAAATGAATAGTAAGATAGTTTCACCAGTTTATACACGAATACAGTAAAACCATTCAGCTGATTTTTGCTGGATCTTGTGGTTTGGTTTTCATGACAGGCTCAAATCTATTGGTACAATGACAGGCACCAGGAAAAATATTTTTTGAAGACTTGGAGGTGGGTAGTAAATCACTCAGTTCACTTTTCCTACTGTAAGGACTGAAAGGGCTTGAAAATTCACATGAAAAGGTGGCTTTTTCTCAGGGGTGTACAAACTTGTGACTGTGGCATTGAAGCACAGTAAGGATTTCTGTAAAACTTGTACATTACTGTGATCACAAAAGCAGACCGAAAATTTCATCTGGGTTGCAATCTGGATGAAATTCTCTGTCTACTTTTCTCCCTCCAGCACTGTAGATTCTGACTTTTTGAAAAAGAAAATTTGCAAAACATTGAATCTGAGATGCTCTTTTCGTTTGTTAACCCTTTACCTAACATAAAAAGCAGACGACACTTGCAAAAAAAATTCTTGAATAACTAATTTTTTTTCATTTTTTGTCTCAAAAACATAGGTTATGACCCCTCATTGGAACGAGCTCGACGAGCTCGTTCCAATAAGGGGTCATAACCTATGTTTTTGAGACAAAAAATGAAAAAATAATGAAAATTAATTGGCGATTTTTAAGAATAGCGCTGGCCGGTTTTGGCCGTTACGTTGGGTAAAGGGTTATGGTTGTCATGATTTCCCAGTATTTTATGTACAAAATCATGACCGACTGGTATCCATATATCGCGGTTGGATCAGATCAGATCACAACTTTTATCGCGAAAAAAAAAAAAATTTCTGATCACAGTACTGTATACAAAATAGATCAAAGATCTGAGGTGTGTTACTCAGTTCCACGTACTTTCCAATCACATCCACCTACGGTACTTGGAGGGTGGATTGTCACCAAATCACCCATAGAGTGGAGGTATCACCCAAGGTACTACTCAACTTTTTGTACAGAAACACCAGAAGCACAAGCAAAGTTTCAACTCATGGTCCTCCGGGTTTAACCTGGAGGTCCATTGGCTGAAACTTTACTTATGCTCATTACACTTTGCAAAAAATTAGCATTTATTGCTTGATAGAAATCATCACTCAATGGGTGATTTATCGATAATACACTCCATGTACTGTTCTTTTCTTTGAGAGTCTGTGTTAATGCTTGTGACATACCAGACACAAAAGAGGTCCATATTTACTGTCTTTCAGTTTTCGCATTATTGACATTCTTTTAATGAGTTCACTCTCACACTTCTACTACGCAATAGTAGAAGCCAGTTGGTACAATCATATTCTGAAATCATTGTGTAAGGTCTGACCTATTGACCTGACACTATAATTGCTTATGAAATACGATACCTCATGTGGAGCTCCAGGTAAGATTTGGGTACAAAGGGTACAGTACGTGTTAACTCCATGCACACTCATTTAAAATACCAACCTTTCAAGCTCATCAAATTTTTGCCATAATGCAACTTGGAATTTATACCATGATAACCTATTCTCCTATATATCAAAGGCCTATGACATAATAAATTTTAGCTTTACACACCAACCGTGGTGGACAATGGAACTTCAATAGCTAAAATTTACACCTACAGTGAACAACATCCAAGTTGACCTTTGTTGACCTCGCCTTGAACGCAAATTTGTCTAAATTTATCACTTACCAAGAATTATTTATTACGTTTTTTATATGCCCCTTTTGAAAAACGGGACATATTATAGTATGGCGTTGTCCGTCCGTCTGTCCGTCCCTCCGTCCGTCCGTCCGTTTGGTTTCCGAACAATAACTTTAGTATTTGTTTTCTGATCGGCTCCAAATGTGATATGTGGTTTAATCACAACAAAATACAGGTCAAGTTCGAATATGGGGTCGGTCCGAACATTTTTCGCCTGAATTATGGCCCCAGTTGGACTTAGAATTTGTAAAATATTTGGTTTCCGGATGATAACTTTAGTATTTGTTTTCCGATCGGCTCCAAATGTGGTATGTGGTTTAATCACAACAAAATACAGGTCAAGTTCGAATATGGGGTCGGTCCGAACATTTTTCGCCTGAATTATGGCCCCAGTTGGACTTAGAATTCGTCAAATATTTGGTTTCCGGATGATAACTTTAGTATTTGTTTTCCGATCGGCTCCAAATTTGGTATGTGGTTTAATCACAACAAAATACAGATCAAGTTCGATTATGGGGTCGGTCCAAACATTTTTCGCCAGAATTATGGCCCCTGTTGGACTTAGAATTCGTCAAATATTTGGTTTCCGGATGATAACTTTAGTATTTGTTTTCCGATCGGCTCCAAATTTGGTATGTGGTTTAATCACAACAAAATACAGGTCAAGTTCAAATATGGGGTTGGTCTGAACAATTTTTGCCTGAATTATGGCCCCTGTTGGACTTAGAATTCGTCATATATTTGGTTTCCGGATGATAACTTTAGTATTTGTTTTCCGATCGGCTCCAAACTTGGTATGTGGTTTAATCACAACAAAATACAGGTCAAGTTCGAATATGGGGTCGGTCTGAACAATTTTTGCCTGAATTATGGCCCCTGTTGGACTTAGAATTCGTCAAATATTTGGTTTCCGGATGATAACTTTAGTATTTGTTTTTCGATTGGCTTCAAACTTGTTAGTCTTTTTCTCAAATGACTGAAAAATTTAGTCATTTCACAAAATCACTGATTTCAAAGTCTGACCGTAACATATATATGCCAGTATAAATTTCTCGCACTCTAAAAAAATTGCAAATGTGTTAAAATGGTACAATTTGAACAGTTCACGGGCGTATGATGCAATGCCCAGCGGTGCTCTTGTTTTAATTATTTTAACTCATAAGATACCAAAAATTAACAAACTTACTTTGTCTCATGTTAACCCTTTACCTAACGAATCGCCTGCATCCGCCTGCGTAATATGCAAATTCAGCAGTTGAAAAAATATTATATTTAAAAAAATTTAAACAAAACCATATCATGTGACCCCTCGTTGGAACGAGCTCGTTGAGCTCGGTCCAATGAGGTGTGACATGTTGTGGTTTTGTTGAAATTTTTTGAAAAATTTAAAAAAAGAATTTTTAAAATAATAACTTTTGATATCGTCTGCGTTGGGTAAAGGGTTAATAAAGCATCCATAACTCGAAATAGTATATTATTATGTTATTAAAATGAAAAAGGCCCTGTAATTTGTGCGTTTCATTTTCTATTTCGTTTCGGCGATAAAAATGCCAGCAGAAGTACCACCCTCCGGTGCTCATGTAAACAAAAACAGATTTGCATGTGTGAATATTGATTTATTTAACATTTAAACTCTTATTAATCTGACGATCATGGTATAAATAAAATAAACCCAAAGTAGCTTGGTGTACCAAATGTTCACCACTCGTGGCGTTAACAGCGCACCAAATTTTTGCCATAATGGAACTTCGAATTCATTAATTTAATATTGTCTGACACAGCTCAAGTAGCTCTATCAAATAAGAATGAATTGGTTAAATTCCTAGATGAGACGCACAAAACAACACTAATGTGTGACATGTTTGCTTTGCCGACCTGACACACAAACCCTTGGTCTCCAATTTGAATCGGCTTGGCAATCATCCATCCACATCCATAACTGTATATATTCTCCATTCTTTTTTTTTCTCTCTGTCTGTTGTTTCATTTCTCTCATTCTACTGTTAACCCTTTCAACACTGGTGGTATCTTCCATGCCAATTAAATGGCAGAAATTGGAAGAGTCCATATCCATTATTTGGGGGTAGAGCCATTAATATTTTCAATGTGCAGCCTTCAGGCTGCACGTTGAAAATATTAATTGTTCTACCACACACGTTCACTTAGTAGCTATCCTACTTAATGAAATTATGATGTGTCGTGTTGCTGGACTGGAAAAGCGGTCTCTCATGTTGAAAGAGTTAATTATGAGAAATTATATTGGATTCCGCCTGAGTCTTGTAATGAAACTGTATATATTTGACTCTATGGAGGAGACGACTTTACAAAAGCTTAAAGCTTGCTGTCGAATCCTGTTCTTCTATTGTGTTTACATTCAATATTTCTTTTTGTATTTTATATTACTCTTCGTGTAAGATTGTCAATGTATGTAAAAGTTAAGAGTTTATTTTTCCAAATAAAATATTGTTTAGACTACATTCCTAGATGCATTATGGATAAAATTTGCAAGTTGAAATTTGGATATTTCAATATCAGTATGCAGTGGGTTAACCCTCTGCACTCTGATGTCAAAATGGCAAAGTTTTCTGCAGCAGATATTTCCCATAATGCAGTTTGATATTTAACCAAATATACCATGTTTGACAGAGCTCAGGGAGCTCTGTCAAACAAGATATAATTTGTTAAATACATAGTTAAACAGGAGAAAAACAGAGTGGTTGGAGAAAATTCTGTTGCACTACCAGAGTTTCTAGGGGTTAATTGGAGCAGCCACTTTGCCAGTGAAAAATACTCAACAAACAAGAGAATCCAATTTACAGGAATTGGTTCATTTTCCTGTATGGTGATAAACTGAGCATGTATTCTTTGATATCTTGTTTGACAGAGCTCACAGAGCTCTGTCAAACAAGATATAATACACGAAATGCTTAAACTGATGTTTTGAGGTTTACAAACATACAGAAGATGCCAGTCGTATTTGTCAGAGAAAACTTTTGATGTATTACAAGATGTTTTATTCAGTTGATAGATGTTTACACTACAATGCAGTAAATTTGTACTGAATGTATGATAAATGATTTGGTATTTGAAAGTTTTATGCAATTAACAGTTATTCAGTTAAGAGATATCCAATTAAGTGTGCTCCATTGTTTTCACACCTCAACATTTTTTTGCAATATATATTTTATCTTTGAAACTTTTTCAGTATATTTTGGCCATTCATTCAAATGTGGCTATGTTTTATCAGATCCGCTGTTTTCATAAGTGCTCTTCAAAAGTTGAGAAGTCGAAAAATAATATTCATTAACATTTTTTATCGATTCTGCACATCTATTCTGTACAAAATTGATCAAAAATTGCCATCAGATTTAATTTTTTTTACTTTATAGCTTGTGCCAAGAGTGCGTATTGAAGTGGGCGTATGTTTTTTTCAGAAAGAAGATAGGTTTAACCCATTACCTACAGTACATGGAGGGTGGATTGTTACCAAATCACCCATGGAGTGGAGGTATCACCCAAGGTAGTACTCTCAAATTTTGTACAGAAACACAAGATGCACAAGCAAAGTTTCAACCAATCAACCTTTGAGTTTAACCATTGGCTGAAACTTTGCTTATGCTAATTAGGCTTTGCATCAAATTAGCATTTATTGCTTGTTGAGAGAAATCATCACTCCACGGGTAATTTATTGATAATACACTCTCCATGTTATGTAAAGAATTAGGCCATTGTTTCAAAGAACATTTAGAGTCCATTAGATGTGTTTTCTATGAGAAAAATGACTTTTAGTTGAAGAGACGACATTTTGAGAGTTACTGTAAGGTTTTATTGGTAATTTCAGTTTATGCTTTAACCAATGTAACAGCCAAAACTGACCAGTGCTGTTAACAAATATCAGCATTCAATTTACATTATTTTTTCATTTTTTGTCTCTAAAACATGGGTTATGACCCCTCTTTGGAACGAGCTCATTGAGCTCGTTCCAATGAGGGGTCATAACCTATGTTTTTGAGACAAAAAATGAAAAAAAATTAGTTATTCAAGAATTTTGTTTGCAAATGTCATCTGCTTTTCATGTTCGGTAAAGGGTGGAAAATTATAAAGCCATGTTTGATAAAGGGTTAACTTGTGTTATCAGAATACAACAGGTGCTCAACCATGGTGGCCTTGTGGGATCCTGAGACACTCATAGCAGGTACAGATTCTCGCAATCACTTTTATGAGAATCAAAATGAATTCGCCCAAATTTAGATGAAATATATAATTGTGTTTCAGAACCTCAAAATGTTGAATTTTTTAACCGCCACCAGAAACATATTCCTCCATTGGGAATTAGAATTAAACCCCACATGGAGTCTTCCAAAATTAATTCTGATTCTATAAAAGAAAACCGTAAAGCACATATTCCTCCTTGGCATCTTAGAAAACCTACAGTTATTTTGGACCTTGCTTCTTCCAAAAAATCCGATACCAATTCCTTGCAGTTTAAACAAAAATATGCCGAAATAAAATCCAGGTATAGTGCATATACAAGGATCTATACAGATGGATCTAAAGATGGTGACAAAGTATCATCAGCTGCTGTTACTGGTGATCATATTATCTCAATCAGAATACCGAATCAGAGTTCTATTTTCACAGCTGAAGTCAAAGCTATACAACTCGCACTTGAACACATTGAGAATGTACAGGAAAGGAAGTCAATTATTTTTTTCCGACTCTCTTTCCACTGTACTTGCTTTACTCAACCCCAGGTTGAAGAACCCTCTCATTATGGAACTTTGTGAGAAGTTATCAACTCTCATGTCTGACCAATATGATATCGTGTTTTGCTGGTTGCCCGGACATGTAGGTATCGCTGGTAACACCAAAGCAGACAGTGCGGCAAAACAGGCTTTATCCAAACCTCTCACTGATTTCAAGATTCCGTTCAGTGATTTCAAGCCTCATATCAGTAGTTACATCAAATCTATGTGGCAAGCGGAATGGGATGGAGCGACAAATAACAAGCTTCATCGCTTTCTATCAACTATTTCAGATCACTACCCGTCTAGTAGTAACCTTTGTAGAAAGGATCTTGCAATTTTGACACGGTGTCATATTGGTCATACACGACTAACACATTCTTTATTGTTGGAGGGTACTGTGCGACCAGAATGTGTTCCCTGCCAGCAGGTGTTGTCAGTGGAACACATTCTTTCACATTGTACTGATTTTAATCTTAGTAGATGACAGTATTTTAATGTAGTGTCTCTTTGAGACCTATTTTACAGAACAAATCCTCATAAAGTTTTGTCGTTCTTAAAGGAAATCAACCTTTTTAATAAATTTTAAAATTGTTTTTAATCTTTTAACCAAGACTCTTCAAGAAAAATTCATCAGGTTGATTTTGAAGTTATTCACTTCTCTTCTTTCATTACCTTCTGTTTAATTACTTTGGTCTTTGACAGATCTCTTGTAGTTATTTTCTATTTTTATTTCGTCTTTTTACTTCATAACTGAAAGTGAGTTTTTATTTTCCACCGTTTTCTCGCCATGATATAGCCTTAGCTGCTGATGTGGCGTTAAGCACCAATAAATAAATAAATAAATAAATAGATGAAATATAGGCCCTGATGTATATACTGATTGCAGGCCAAGTTCATTGTTCAGGTTATTGATTAATGCCAAGGAAAGTCTCAAAACTTATCTAGAGGGTGCTTGAGAATGGCATGAAAACATCAATGAGAGTCCTCAGATATTTTCCTCCTTGAGACAATGAACCCTGCAATGCCCACATGCATCTTATTCACATTGCTTTCCATAGGAGTGTTCCCTTGGAGTTTATTCTTGGAATGCTGGCATGCTGTAATCAAAAAACTGAAACTTGTTCTCACTATGCCGGTACAGGTCATTGTTAATTTGGTATAGTTTGTTTCTTTTAACTACTCGCACTAGCACAACAAAATTCACACCAGTTTCAATTTGTTTCTACAACCAACAGTGTGAGTTGTGATTGAATAATGAGTGTTCTGTTTGTCAGCTAAGTAAAATGACATTATTTCAAGTCACTCAGGCCATTTATTTGTTTTTATTGCCTTTGTTTTATTCCTTTGAAAACTACTAAATAAACATGAGGCAGTGTTCTAATAAATATCGGAAACTCGCAAACCATTGCATTCCAAAATGGCAAATTCACAAGTACAAGTAGAGTTTATACCCAACAGACGAGGAGGACAAAATCTTGTATACCAAGGACATAAGTTCCGAATCAAGAGTCAAAGAAATAGCATTGTTCATTGGAAATGTTGCCAACCAAACTGTGGACAAAAAACTGTTTCCATTGGTGTACGCATTACTCCCGAACAAAACTCAAAGAACTTACAAATCATTCTTTAATACAGTAAAAGAAAATAATTCTAAATGCACCTCTATGGCCCACTAGGATTGTTACCGACTTTGAAACTGGTGCTCAAAAAGTTGTTCGGAATGTGTTCAATTGTGAATTAAAGGGTTGTTTATTCCATTTTAGACAAGCAATTTGGACAAACAGTGCACAAAACACGGGCTACAAAGTGGATTTGGAAATGATGACAGTGTAGATAGGGGTGTAAAGTCCAAAGGCAGTGGGGAGTGCAGCACCAGAAACAGATTTGATGTGCTCGATTCGGAAGAGGCAAAGGAGGAGATGGAGGTAGTTGCAACAGATAGTAGCTTGGGGTCTAGGCCAGGAAAAAGGAGGAGGGATCCGGGAGAAGACCAGGGGAGTAGTCCAGGTAGATCAGGGCCTGGAAAGAGACGGAGGGACAAGGATAGGAGTAATCCTAGGTCAAAGATACCGATACCGATATTGATTCCGAGTGGGGCTGTTGGAGAGAAAGAGGACGCTGTAAACAATAGGAGACTAGAGGAGATAAATAGGGCGAGGGCCAAAAGTAAGTTGATGGTTGCGGGAAGTAGCATAGTTCGGGGGATCGACAAGGTTGTCTGTGGTCCGGACAGTAAAAATAGAACAGTTTTGTGCTTTCCGGGGGCTAAAGTGGAGGACCTGAGGGATAGAGTGGACGGTATTGTAGCTGGGTCGGGGCCTGATCCGGTTGTGGTATTACATGTGGGGTCCAATAACATCAGGGAGAGGAAATCAGTTCGTTTGGTGGACACATACAAGGACCTAATTAGTAAGCTACTTAGCAGGAATGCTCGGATCATCGTTTCAGGGGTGCTCCCCGTTATGGGTGGTGGGAATGAGAGGAACTCGCAGATTATGGCACTAAACGAGGAGCTGGAAGAGCACTGCAAAGACTTGGGAATACATTTCATTGACCACTGGGATTCATTCTGGGGACAAGGAGAGTTGTATGGGTGAGACGGATTGCATTTAAGTAGGATGGGTACAGACCTGTTGGGCCAAAAAATTTTACAGGTGGCTGGGCCTTTTTTGGAGAAAAGGGGGGTAGGGGACCACAGCCGATAACCCAGAGGGGCACAAATGCTGGGAACATAAGAAGAACAACAAACATGCACAATACAGGGACATACCAGGGTTATAATAATGTGCCAGTGATGACAAAAAAACAAAGATTCATTAAGTTTGGGTACTGCAACATCCAGGGTCTGCACAAGAAAGTAAGCGAAATATCAACAATGATGGACGAAGGAGACTTCGATATAATGGGTCTAAGTGAGACGTGGATACGACGGGATGAGCGGGTTGATCAGATGAAGGGTTGCGTGTGGATAGGAGCTGGGCGAACTGAGGGTCAGAAATGGGGTGGGGGTGTTGGCATCTACGCTAAAGAGGAATTACAGCCCTCATTGATTACAGATCTCACAGAAGCAAGGACTCAGATTCCAGTATCCAACGAAATAGTCTGGGCAAAAATCAAGTTAGGAAGCAGGAGTGTTGCCGTTGGTGTTGTATACTTAGCAGTGGAGGGAAGTAAGCCCGAGTGGAATGATTCAATATATACAACTCTTAGATCGAATATCACAGAGCTTGGAAGCAGAGGGTTTAGTAATGTCCTAATGGGGGACTTCAATAGGCACATCGGGGATAAGGAGGAGGGCATACAGGGAGGTGATAGGAAAATGAACACGAATGGGAGGAAGATGTTGGACCTATCAAAAGAGCTTGGTTTAAAGATCCTGAACAGGGATGCGAAATGTAAGGGTAAATGGACCTGGGAGAGGAACGATAAGAAAACAATAATTGATTATATACTCAGTGACATTAGCGTATGGAGGGAGGTTATAGATGTAGAAATAGATGACGAGGGAAAAAATGATTTGGGTAGTGATCACAACCTGATAACAATTAAGATTATGGGCAAAAAGACGAATAGAGACAGAAATACCTTCAAGGAAGTTTGGGGACTAAAACAAGGAGCCGACTGGAAGCAGTTTCGGGAAAAACTAAAACCAAATCTTGAATGTATACCTAGGGATGCAAATGTCCAGAGTATTTCAGATGGCATAGTAAATAGCCTAACAGAGGCAGGGAAGGATTGTATAGGAAGGGTGAGGGTCCCAATGAGAGAGCTTGGATACAGGGTTAACGAGGGACTGAAAAAGGCTATAAAAGAAAGGAAGGTAAAATGCGCTGCTTACAGAAGAAGTAGGAAGCTTAAAGGGGTGGATAACAATGACACGAGACTAATGAAAGGAGAATATGAACTGGCACGGAGAAAGGTGAATGAGATAAAGAATAATAATAGGAAGGAGCGCAATTGCAATCTTGCCAGAACAATAAAGAAAACGGGGGGTTCGAGCTGAAACGTATTTTGGAACTGGGTAAATAAACGGGGGAAAAGTAGTGTGCAGAGTATCAAAGTGGATGGGGAAAGTACAGAAGATAAATGCCGTATCGCTTCAGAGTTAGTCAAGCACTGGGAAAAGATAAACGATAGGCGATGGGGCAGTGGGTCCCCACCAAAAAGAAATACACTGGTGGAGGAGAACCTATCCAATCGTGTATGTAGCGAAATAATGGCAGAAGAAGTGCGGAACGTGGTCTCGAAATTAAAAAAATGGTAAAGCGGGAGGGACTGATGAAATTCCGAACAAATTCCTCAAAAATGGAGGGGAGGCACTTATTGAAGTCCTGACAAACCTTTTCAACCTGGCTCTGCGAAAGCAAGAGGTCCCCAGAGAGTGGAGGGAAAGTAAGGTGTCGTTCATACACAAAAAGGGGGATAAGGAAGTTCTAGATAACTATAGGGGGATATCAGTTAGTAGTAACATCGGAAAAGTATTCTGTAAGGTCATATACGGTAGACTAGAGGAAGTTATTGAAGAGAAAGGTTTCTTAGGAGAAATTCAAAATGGTTTCAGGAAAGGACGAAGAGTCACTGATCACCTATTTACACTCACCCAACTGATAGAATCAACAAAGGCTGAAAAGAAAAAGATGTTTCTGGCATTTCTAGATGTGAAAAAAGCATACGACCGAGTGTGGAAGGAAGATATGTGGCGGAAGCTCGAGGGCATCGGACTGGGGGGTGACTTTGTGGGAATCATGAAAGCACTGTATACAGATGTGCAAAGCCAACTCAGTCTAGGGAGTATCACTACAAAACGAGTCCCTATGGATATAGGCCTCAAGCAGGGGTGTATCTTTTCACCGATTTTGTTTGCATTGTATGTTAAAGATTTAGGGGACGAACTAATTCAGAGTGCGGAGGGGGTAAATGTTGGAGACATAAAGATACCAGGCTTATTCTTTGCGGACGACATGGTGTTAATGTCTAGAACTGAACAGGGGCTAGAGAAACTGCTGGAAATTGTTGGTAGATATGGGAACACTTGGCGGCTCGAACTAAATGAAAATAAAAGCAAGGTAATACCCGTTGGACGCAAGGTAGATATGACGAAGAGATGGAGAGTGGGGGAGTTCTCAATCCCCGAAGGGAAAAGCAAACAAATCACTGTAGGAGAAACGGGAGAGTATGAGTATCTAGGGGTAAGCATAAATATAACGGGAAGAGGGGTGTACAGAAATTACTCAGCCAAACTGATTCTGAAGGGGAAAAGAATTCTGAACCAACTAAAACTTTTAGGGAAAAATAGTTTCAATAAGGTCTTTGTGGGGAAAACACTGTGGGAGAGGGTGGGTTTACCAAGTATAATGTATGGCACGGACGTGATTCCATTAAACCAAACCGTTATTAAGAAGTTGGAAAGTACTCAGAATGATGCCGGCAGATGGATAACAGGGTCGAGTAATGCTGCAGCTTTGGAAGCAGTAAGGGGGGAGCTTGGGTGGATGAAAATCAAGGACAGGGTAGATTTGGGAAAACTGTGTTACTTTAACTACTTGAGAAACCTGCCTGACAACCGGTGGTGCAAATTGATGCTCAATACCATTTGGAATTCTAACATAGAAACGGAGTGGTCAAAACATGTGAGGGAACTAATGGACAATTACTCTATAGAGGTCACAAACATAGAAGTAGGAATGAAAGAAGGCAAAAGGTTTGTCAAAGAGAGAGTCATGGAAGATTGCAATCGAAACTGGCGAGCAGGGGTTAGCGTGAAAACATCACTGCAGGGGTTACAATATAAAGAAAAGCCAGCTTTTGACAAGTACCTAGATGGCACCTTTGGAGGGTCACTGCTGTTCAAATTGAGATCAAGATCACTGGAGCTTCGGGGAAAAATTGGGAGAGATGGGGAAAAGGAATGCCAAATGTGCCACTCTGGAGTAGTGGAGACCCTGGAACATTTTCTCTTGGAATGCCCACAGTATATACCTCATAGAATAAAATTTACTGGAAGAATAATGCAGAAGTGGGGTGAAGAAACAAAGGATAGATGGCTGAAGGGGGACACGAGGGAGAGGGTAGGAATGCTTATTGAAGAAATTGAAAAAGAGGAAGTGAGGGACACTATTAAGCAGTTTATATCTGAATGCTGGGAGGAGAGGAGGGGAAGAGGGGGTGGGGTGCAGGGGGAATGATGGCCTTCTCTTATGAGGACCGCGACAAATCAGCGGCTGGCCAAAGAGTTATTATTATAGTGTTACCAAACTTGTTCGTCGAGCATCAGCACTGCCTCTCATGAGAATGAGTGATATAGACGATTTTTGGCTAAATGCTGTAGATGAGACTGACTTAGAAAACCCTAAAGTTCTTGGGTTTGCAGATTACGTAACTGAACAGCGGGTAGAAGGTGGCCAGGCCATGTGGAATCACTATGGCAACCAGGGCCTGAGAACTAACAATCATGTTGAGGGGATGGCATGCTAAACTACCCAAACTGTATCACCAACACCCCAGAATCTACAAGTTTATTGACTTGATAAAAACAGAGAAGGCATTCATAGAAACCACAATCCTTCAAATCAGAAACAGGGGAAAGATGCCACCTAGAAAGAAAAAATATAGACCATTGGAGGAGAGGTTAGAGAGGGAAAAGGCAAATTTAGAGGCGGGTGACATGACGCCTGTTCAGTATGGTGACGCTGTGTCCCATCTTGTAGGACTATAAAACGAGTTTTTGTTCTGAAATATTTATGTATTTTTTATCTTGTAATATAAATATATTCTTGTATTCAAAATTAAGTGAATAAAATCAATTTTTCTTCCAAATGATGTGTTATGATCCAAAATTTTAGTTAGTGAAAAAAATCAATTTTTCTTCCAAATCATATTTTTGTATTATTTATTATCTAATATGTGTAAAGAATATCCTTGAAAATCACCATTAAAATTAATTGAAATGTGAACTGAGTTTCTGTTAATTACAACTCCGACTGAACTGCCCACAAATATGAAACAGGTTATAGGTGATTAATTAGATTATCACACCTTATTACACCTTACTGGTCGACTGTTTGAGAACAATAGATGTCGGCATTCCAGGAAGACCTTTCCCATGGCGGGATCATCTCAGTTTGCCGATGGCTATTGTTTCCTAAGGTGGTACATGGAGGTGTGAATAATCGTATACATCAAAGAGCAGAGGATTATAGTTTGTTCTAAAGTTGTAGAGCTAACGGTTGGGGAATGTCGCAGTTTGCCGGCGAGGTGAATGAGTAATAACAAGAGCAGAAATAAAATTTTATACACAGTGAACTTGTATTTCTGTATGCCATTCAATAATTATTATAAGAACATGAGCAATATATATAAAAAAAAAGAAGAAAAACAAACACAAAATTTGGGAGAATACTCCCTTCGATGCGGTGTTTGTATTTGACTGTACTCCATGGAGTATATATATATACTTCTTGGAGTACAGTCAAACATAAACGCTGCTCCGAGGGAGTGCTTCCGAACATGATTTGTTACATACATGTCAAAGTATGCACAAATACATACACAGTAAGTTAATACCCTGAACTTTTATACACTGCTTCCAGATATTCAAGTACCCCTATCTGACGCTCTTCAAATATGCGTTTGAAATGATGAATGCCATTGTCTATTTTTCTGTACTTTTTCTTTTTTGGTGCAACTTTACTACCAGCGATAAGTTTCAAAATTGTAGATTCATGAAAGGCTTGTACCTTTTTGATAAAGTCTATCATTTTGTAAAGTTTGGATGCGAACCTGCGATGAATAGATGAAGCTTTCGGTGCCACCCCTCTACGTAGTTTGTAGTTCGTGTCCCGTCCGTGTCGAAATGATTTCATGTTGCTGTCCCGTGTTCACCCTCAACCCAGTATGTAGTAACGTAATCGGTGAACCAGGTTACATTGGGATCAATTGGTCACCGGGACATATCATATCATTCTTCATATTCAGTGTTATTCCACAGTCTTTGTTGCAGCATATCCAATAAACTGAGTCGGCCCTTCGATATTTTATTCTATACTTGTAATCATTGTATACTAGATGCCTTCCACATCTACCGTTGGAGATATAAGTTGCACTTACTTGAACGTGAGCCATTTTGATGTGTGGAAGAAGTGAGTGGGGGGTTATATAAATACCCATGCAGTGAATTAACTAAAATTCAACTACAAACATATTGTGAGCTTAACTTTTACCCCAAAATGCCGCATTTAGTTTGGATGAACATATATAAGAGAAAGGTGCTCACTTAATAAAACACAAACTAGGCATTCACGGTTACCTGTAAATTAATTGAAGGCTGTCGGCAAGAAATTCAAACAAATCACCAAACTGATCACCAGTCAGATAGTTAATAGAAACAAACTATAACAACATTACCTAATGCTGGTCAGTGATAATTAATAGAAGGCTGCTGGCAAAGTGAGACTAACCCCCATGGCATTCAGTTTAAAATTGTTTCATTGAGATTGCTTGATAATATTGAATAAGATATCAAAGTTCACAGTTCACACACAAAGTGGAAAGTTTGGTATTACATGTTGGTAATTATACTACACAGCATAAAAATTGATTTTGTACCATTTGCCTTCATTTTAGTGAAACTTAACCCTTTACCAAACACATACGATATCAAACTTTATGCTTTTAAATATTAGTTTTTCAAACCTTTCAAAATATTTCAACAAAACCATATCATGTGACCCCTCATTGGAATGAGCTCGATGAGCTCGTTCCAATGAGGGATCACATGATCGAGTTTTGTTGTAATTTTCTGAAAATTAATATTTTTTCAACTGCTGAATTTGCATATTACGTGGGCGGATGCAGCCGATTCGTTAGGTAAAGGGTTAATACACAATTTTTTTTAGATAAAAATATTGAAGAAAAATTATTCTTATGGAATCTTATCACAATATACGAGGAAGCAGTTGCTTTATTTGAAATTTTTTTTCTGTTTGAAGTGTGTCGAGGTCACTCACAACAGCCATTTCGTCTGGTTCGGAGGAAAAGAAAAACCTTGAAGTAATCAACATGATTTTGTCTTTACTTTTATTTTATCTAGAATTTCTTTTTCATATCATGTTTTTGTGTTTAGGTAATTAATTTTCTGTATAATTTTTGCAAAAGTATTGCAAGCCTATAAATACTGCATAATTTTGTTCTTTCTAAAGACATAAAGAATCATAGATCATTTTAAGATTAACTTTCTTTGTGCTAAATTAAATTTAATTGACTGTTTTAACCCTTCATGATTAATTCTGACAAAATATGTTGCCTCAGAACAATCAATGAAGAAGTCTCCCAGATGACAATCGGACACCCAAAGCCATAGTTTCTAATCATGTCTTGGCTGCCCATATCGACAGCCATGTCTTGACTGGAAATGACGTCCATGCTTCATTGGATTTTTCTAGTAGTCTGCAGGATGAGGTTATGGGACCCTTTATCAATGTAATTTTGTCCATTTTTTCCCCAATTACAGGTATTTAGATTTATCTTGGTAGTTCTTGGCAACCACATCATAATCAGATACTTTCCAATAATTCCAGTTAAACAGGCCTTTAGATTACCCCAATTTCACACCCTTTACAGGTGTGCCCAAGTTATAGGAGGCGTGAAGACATAAAAAAAAGAGATAAATTCTATGTGCCCCTTCTACATAATAATGTCCATCATAATATGACCATAGAAACACAAATAAAGATATGGCAATAAACATAACGGGATAAAACTGTTATTTCTGGTTTCAGTGTACCCAGATTAGGGAAAAAGGGTGTGTCCAAAATAAATGAATTTAAAGGCTTGTTAAAATCATAGACTGACCATTACCCTTATTGTTATGCAGGGCTTGCCTTGAGTCGGGGCTGATCAGCCCAGGCCCCGAGATCAGCCCCGAGGAGCACTTGCTGGGGGCTTTTTTTGCAAGCCCCGACATTTTCCACAAAAAAGCACTAACAATAATGGACAAAATAGAAAATCAGCCCCGAAAAGGCTCCGACCTCAATATGTGGGGCACTTTTTTTAGGCCCCGACCATTTTACTCAAGGCGAGCCCTGTTGTTATGGGTTTTCAACTTTCTAGATTTTTCTTGGCCTCTCCCCTTGAGCTAATGTTCAGACAAGAAGTTCAATAGGAAAGGCCATGCAATACTGGTCGTAATCCAAGCATGGGCAATGATGTCCTTGCATGCGTTTACCAGGTCATAAAAATCAGCAGCAGCAAAATTTTAATTAACTGGGTGAGTGCTACATTATTTTTGGTCGTCTGAATTTGTTCATCAAAATTTGTTTTATTACAAATTATTGAAGAGTGCCCACTTTTTTGAAAGCCCTGATAGTGGCTTCTAGCACTCAAACCAGTTAATGAAGCACCAGTTTGTACCTGGTGCTTCATTAATTAAATTTTTGATGATTATTCCCATAAATAGTGTTTGGAATCTAATATTATTAGGTCCGTGGAAATATTGCCCACCTGTGAAAAGTGACCAGTCCATGATGGCAATACTGTAGATTTAAAAAGCTTAGATTCCGGCTCTGGCTTCAGAGACATGCTCATACAGAGTTTACTAGTGAAAAACAA
Organism: Pictodentalium vernedei; assembly: GCA_031216915.1. Classification (NCBI taxonomy): domain Eukaryota; kingdom Metazoa; phylum Mollusca; class Scaphopoda; order Dentaliida; family Dentaliidae; genus Pictodentalium; species Pictodentalium vernedei. The sequence goes on from CM062292.1 coordinate 448,382,335, forward strand.
TCTGCCTCAGTAGTGTCGTGTACAACACTGTCGATGCAGATTGCTTTCCTCTGGAGAACTTGTTGATTTTTTCAACTTATTCATTGGTTGCATTCTTTTGTTTGGATAGGTAGGCCTTAAGTGATCGAGAAACTTGACTAAACTGAGGGTTAAACAATACAAAACACACAAAATATTTTCTAGACACTGCATAATTTGGGTGCAATTGCCAGTATTTGGGCTCAACGTTTACAGTTGCTACTTTGTGATGATTTAGGATCCTCAATTACCTGTCACTAATTCCCAGTTGCACAGCTTGCAATGAACAGTTTGAGCTTGATAAGGACAGTTTTAAAGAAATTTTGTATTATGCCACAACCTGTCGATCAGTGTTCAAAATTTTGATTTGGCACCCAAAATTCTTTATTGACTAAAATTTGGGCACCAACAAAGTTTCATTCACTTGTGAAGGAAAGCCATTGCAGCAGTGAAAAGCATGATCGATAATGAAACAAACAAAAAGTATGCTATAATTTCTTTTGTCAATAAGGTGTTTAAAATTATGTTTGGACAAGCTTTCGATGTTAATTGTCAGTGAGTGGTATTGAAGCATTATTTTTTCTTTAACTGGTAGAGTGCTGGAAGCCCTGTTTTGGGCTTTACTTAAAGTGACAGCAATAACTGTTTGTAGCTACATTCTGCCTGAGGAAGCCTTTATTATCCCTGATATGGATCAGATTTTTTATACAATACCTTACTCTCTGACATTTAATTGGATAGTGCCTATAAGGCACTATCCAATTAAATGTAATAGAGCAGTATATGATGAGCTTTGATTTGTTGTCAGAAAAAACTCAGCTCTTTACCAGTTAACCCTTTACCCAACGCAGACGATATCAAAATTTATTATTTTAAATATTTTTTCAAATTTTTCAAAAAATTTCAACAAAACCATGTCATCTCGTTCCAACGAGGGGTCTCATGATATGGTTTGGTTGCAATTTTTTGAAAAATAATATTTTTTCAACTGCTGAATTCACATATTACACAGGTGGATGCGGCTGATTCATTGGGTAAAGGGTTAATAAAACATTGTAGATTATCATCTTTACCCAAAGGCTGCATTTAATTAGATAAATACTTCATACTATTGCGGGTGTCTCGCGACGGTATGAAATATTTAACTGATTAAATGCTGCCTTTTGTAAAGACTTTCATCCTGCTAAGGCCAGTGGATTAGAAGTAATTTGTCAATTAATCTGTTATTATTGAAGTGCAACAACAGGTATATGTGCCAACATCATTAAGCCTGCCCATTAATTGTTATTTATTTTTTTATTGGTGTTTGAGGTCACATACTTATGCACAATGGCTAATCATGACCGTGACAGTTTTACGGGTGGAGGAAGCTGGAGTACCTGGAGAGAACCACCGAGCAACGGCGAGCAGCTGCCAGCTCCCCAACATCGTAACTCCACACTGCAGCACAGGCATGGTTAGATTGGTTGAAGACATGCGTTTCATCGACGTGCAGTACGCCTTAGTACACGGCATCATCGTGCCCCCATGTGGACACTCGGGGTTAAGCGCCTTGCCCAAGGACACAACACGGGAGTCCGAATCGATTGCCCAGACGGTCACCCATCCGAGGATTAACCAGGCTCAATGTTGCTTAACTTCGGTGATCTGACGAGAACCAGTTACCGCAACGCCACCGTGTCCCCGTCCATTAATTGAATTAGTGGCTTAGATATAACTTGGGTGACTGTCCTTATCGTCTACTCAGGATTTCATCAGAACTTTCGAGTCCTGTTAAATTTTTTCCATGACGAGTTGTCTGTTCACTTTTAAAATAATTGCCAGTTCATTTTTCAAAGCTAGATTAATTTATTTGGATCAGAGAGCAAAGTAAATATTAGTGTTTTGGCAAAAAAACACTTTGTTTGGCACTAAAATATCCAGAACGGCTAAATTGTGGCACCAGACATTTTTGGTCCAGCATGAACATTGCTGTTAACCTTCTAAACCCTTGTTTCCTGGAATGATATCGCCTTTGTGTACACTTACAGTGAGGTGGGTCAGTCAATTATTAATACACAGGGAGGATAAAATAATAACTACAGTCTGCTGCCATCTGGCTGCAGACTGCAGTTATTATTTTATCATCTATGTCCAGTGTGTAGACCTCTTATAATAAGACAGAAATGGGACGAAATTAAGCCTTGGACTGAAAAATCAGTCTCACAACCTCAAAGGGTTAACTGGTAGAGTGCTGGAAGCCCATATTTGGGCTTTATTCTGAAGTGCAGGTGCCACAACATAATGGCTTCATATTCTGTGAATGTGCTTCATATTAATTTTGAATTAAAATAATTTAGTCTGAGAGGATTTGCCTTGTTACAAGAGAGAGGCACTCTCCCATAAACTGTAACAAGGCAAAAGGGACGTGGACTAATTCGGATGACCAAAAATAATTTAGCACTCTACCAGTTAATCGAATGACCTGGTAATGATTTCCAGTCAAGTCTTGGCTGTCTAAATAAGCAGCCAAAACTTGATTAGAAGCCACTTCCTGGGAGTCAATATATCATTGTCCAGAAGATTCTCCCATTATACTCTATGTGGAAACACCTGCTCTGAACAGATCTGAGGTGTTATAATTCGCGAAAGTTAAAATCAGGCCTTTACAAGTTGAGTGGGCATAGCAGATAATAATCAAGAGAAGTAACTGAAAGTAACTGGAAAAGAATTTTTTTTATAAATTCAATAGATTCTTAATTTATTGGAAACAATGGTAATTTTGCTGCTTGAGAGGTCTCAGGTTCTTTTCCCTAACTAGTTGGGAAAATCCTTGGCTTCTTTTCTTGCAGTTAACCCTTTACCTAACGTAATGGCCAAAACCGGCCAGCGCTATTCTAAAAAATCGGCAATTAATTTTCATTATTTTTTTCATTTTTTGTCTCAAAAACATAGATTATGACCCCTCGTTGGAATGAGCTCGTCGCGCTCGTTCCAACGAGGGGTCATAACCTATGTTTTTGAGACAAAAAATGAAAAAAATTAGTTATCCAAGAATTATTTTTGCAAGTGTCGTCTGCTTTTCAGTTTAGGTAAAGGGTTAATATGTATTGTTATAATTTGACAAAAAATTGTTCACTCCTCAGAGGTTAACTGGAACTTGTGCAGACATAAATTAGAATGAATACAGTTAGAGGAGATATTCTTTGAAGAATTGTTAGTAAGCAGAATAATCTTGTAGTGCACAGAAAACTCTCCTCCGAGCCTGTCAAGAGTTAATATACTTATCAACTGAATAATTATTTATCAGAATGTAATGTTTGAGGATAGGAAATATTTGTTGAGTTGAGAGTTGGAAATAATGGGCAGAGAGCACAAGATATTCACTTCAAACAGTAAACAAGATAATTTACAATTATGAACACACATCTCACATACTATTTATAGAAATCAGTCCCAAGTGGCAACAGGTACCAAATGTTTGCCCCATCCCCAATGCGAATTTGGAGTATTTTTCCCAATTTTGACCCTAAAAGCATAGAGGATACTGCACAAAGTTCATTTGCAAACAATTTAACCCTTTACCTAACATGAAAGGCAGACGGCACTTACAAACAAAATTCTTGAATAACTAATTTTTTGCATCAAAAACATAGGTTATGACACCTCCAATGAGGGGGTCGTCTACTATGCTTTTGGGACAAAAAATCAACATATAATGAAAATTGAATGGTAATTTTTAGCTGCGACTAGCAGCTCTATAAGTGGCAATGTCGGTCTATCTGTCGGTCTGTCTGTCGGTCTGTCTGTGACCAACTAGTTTCATGTCGGTCTGTCTGTGACCAACGAGTTTCAAAACTCAATAACTTTTGAAATACTTGATGGAATGACTTTATATTTGGCATGTAAGTATATCTTATTGATGTCTAGCCACTGTTCAAAGCATGTGTTTTCCAAATATGTTTCTTGGAGTTATGTCCCTTGATGAATTTAGAATTTTGTAAAATTGCCCCAACCGTCGCAGCTACAGCGTCGATATCGCGATTTTTGTGAATAGCACTGGTCAGTTTTGGCCATTACATTGGGAAAAGGGTCAGCTTGTGCAAATAGAATGAACATCCAAATTATGAAGATTTTTGATGCAGCAATTGTTTGTTGTCAAATGCTGTCTACCTATTTATGCTGACAACATTTAACAAAAAACAACTTCTCGGGATATATGGCTTTTGCTGCTCACTATTATTATTCAAAACATCACTGGCAGATAATATGTCTGTACAACAGTGGAGGAACGTGTTCTATTCTTCAGGCTTTTGGGTATTAAAGATATTCCCAATTCAGGCCTTTACAATGCATGTCTTCTCAATAGAATTCACCCATTCCCAAACATGATGGCTAGAACCTTCATTTATAATATTTATTACTTTCCAAAGTGTGATTTACTGGGATTTCTGGGTTTGATTATAAACGATAACTTCACAAGTGAATTATGCAATCAACAATTGGGACATGTATCCGTACGCGCAAATGAAGACGCTTTGCCGTGGGTGTAATGAGGACTTCACTGTTTTTTTTAACCCATTACCTAACATGAAAAGCAGACGGCACTTGCAAAAAAAATTCTTGAGTAACTATTATTTTCATTTTTTGACTCAAAAACATAGGTTATGACCCCTCATTGGAATGAGCTCAACGAGCTTGTTCCATTGAGGGGTCATAACCTATGTTTTAGAAACAAAAAATGAAAAAATAATGAAAATTTATTGGCGAGTTTTGAGAATAGCGCTGGCCGTTTTTGCCGTTACATTAGGTAAAGGGTTAAATAATATAATTATCGTTAATAATGAAAAGTAATAAACAGAGTAATCGCTTGACTGGACTGGTTACGTGAAATAATTCATTCGAGGTGAGGGACTATATTGTAAAACACTCGTGCGCATTCGTGCACACATGTTTGTACAATGTCCCTCACCTCTCATGAATTATTTCACGTAACCAGTCCAATCAAGCGATTACTCTCTATATAATATATACCTCTGCACTGATTGCCTGTCATATCCTTACACAGTCATTTAAAAACTAAAAACTTCCCAGGAAACTAACATTGTACTTAAATTAAACTTTTAATAAATTCATAATAATGTTAAATTAATCATCTCATTTCTGAAGTGGGTTGACCATTTCAATCCAGCATCTCAATTCTTCTTGTGACGTCATCATATCACAAGTTTCATCATTCCTTCATAGAAGAGGGAAATAATCGCATTGAACAAATTTTTCTTTCACCATTTCATATTTCCTTTCATGGTTTTGGACATAAAATTGAACAAAATGTGAAAATCAAAGCGTTTATCACATGTTTAACAATTTCATTAGCCCTTTAGCTAATACGACAAGGAGAGGACATTTCAGAAAAAATTCTTGAAGAACTATAAATTTTCATTTTTAACCTACAAAACATAGCAATGATAGCTTACAATGTTCATTGCAATAAACTTGTTTAATCAGGGGTTATAAGATATGTTTTGGAGGCAAGAATTGGAAAAAAAATTTATTTTGAATGACGATTTTCCTTCAGTACAAAATTTATCTGTTAATTGAATATAAGTTATTGAGTATACTCCTGTTATTTGAATAAAAATCTTTTCATATATCAACGAATTACCGTGACAACCACTGAATTCTGTATGTTTATAGGTATATTTGACTTCGGTAACCAAATATTGGCTTTTAACTCTTAACCTGCTGAGTATTTCCAAAATATTTTTCATCAAGTCTAGACATGGCTGCTTGACAGCAGCCATGATAAGGTTTGATAAAAAATTCATCTAACTTTAACTCAAGAGATTAATGCTGAAAAATCCACCCAATTCACAGGGAGAAAATTGGATTAAATGCATTTCAGTGACGAGAGAAATTCTGCCCTGGGCAGGAATATCTGCCAGCAGCATGTAAGTCCTTAGACATGATCCTATAATAAGGGGTGCCCTCGTCTGTTTTTTTTTTGTGGGGAGGCGGGGGGAGGAAGTCTGACATATTTGGGTATTTGGATGGCTGTTGTGAAGGGATGGAGGTATCCCCTATTCTAAACTAGGACCCTCTGTTACCCCCCCCCCCACCCTCTTTCCTTGAAGAGATGTGGGAGGAGGGAGTAACAGCCAGAGTGTCCTAGTTAGGCCTAAGCTTCCCACCCCAAGAAAAGTTTGCAAAATTCAGTGCTCTAAGAGCAAATCAGTTAATCTTAGGCATTTATAGAGTGCGTAGCCCTGTATTGGAGACTATTTTGTGGTTCTATATACGTGAAAGTTACATTGGGTCAAAATTTGGAAGGCAGTAAAAATTTTAAGGGGGACTAGACCCCCTGTGGCTTCACCACTGCTTTTAACCCTTTACCCAACGCAGACGATATCAAAATTTATTATTTTAAATATCATTTTTTAAATTTTTTCAAAAAATGTCAACAAAACCATATCATGTGACCCCTCTTTGGAACGAGCTCGACGAGCTCATTCCAAAAAGGGGTCGCATGATATGGTTTTGTTAAAATTTTTCGAAAAATAATATTTTTTCAGCTGCTGAATTTGCATATTACGTGGGCGGATGCGGGCGATTCGTTGGGTAAAGGGTTAATCTATTATATCTTCTTTGACAAAGCTCCATGACCTCTGTCAGAGAAGAGATAATAGAATAATTGCTTTGGTGACTCCAAGAGCCGTTCATAAGCCATTGTGCAGAAATATGTGACTTTAAACACCAACAAATGATATGAGGTAAACACAGGTAAATGGCCAAATTTTGCATAGTGGAATGCAGCAGTTGAATAGTTTTAACTGGCACAGTGGCTATTCAGTCAATAGAGTTCTATTGCACTGGCACTTTTCAGCTGGAAACATGATAAGTGTCATCCACCACTTGGGTAGTCAGTGGGGTTCTGTCCCCAAAAGAGGTAGAAAAATCAGTAGCCAGACACAAATCTAAATATGTATGTTTATAGACATATTTGGGAGTGCGGTGGCTCAGTGGTTACAGCATTGAACTTCAAACCAAGAGGTCCACGATTCGATTCCTGCCATGGGTTACTGCATTGTGACCATGGGTAAGGCACTTAATCCTGATTGCCCATGTGAGTGCATGGTGGCACTGTGTACTAAGGCATCTTCAACCAATGCTAACCCTGCTTGTGTGGAGTTTGTATGTTGGGGAGTCTGACAGTTGCTCACTGTTTCTCGGTGGTTCTCTCTGGGTACTCCGGCTTCCTCCACCCGTAAAACTCTCTGATATGAGGTGACCCTGGCTGTCAAAAGTGTTGTTAAACTCCAATAAATAAATGACTAGACATACTTGGCTTTGGAAATTCAGTACAGGCATTTAATCTATTATATCTCCTTTGACAGAGCAGTGGCGGCGCCAGAAATTTTTTTGTGGGGGGGGGGGGGGGGGGGGGGCAACTAGGGGGGCAGACTCCCATGACGTACCAAACCAAAAAATTATATTACGGACTTTGGGTCCAAGTTTCGACTAAATGTAATGGTAATTAGCGGTCCTCCTTTCAAAAAATCCTGGATCCACGTCTAGTGGGTCTTTGCGTGAGAGAGAGAGAGAGAGAGAGAGAGAGAGAGCCTTCAGATAATTGAACAGTGCGAGGGAGATAATGCCCATCTGTCTTAATGCGAAATCCATGAATTTTTTTAGCCAAGGGATATGGATAGACATGCCTTTGTTGGCTCATAACTTAATTATAACTTATAAGTATCTGCATCCAAGTCTTTAAATCTCTACTGCCTGGATGTGTTCATCAGCTAGCCTGAGGCTTTGGGCTAAGTGTGTATGGGAAATTATTGGGAATAAAAAAAGAGAGGGGTGTGTGTGTGTGTGAGAGAGAGTGACTGAATGTGTTTGTGTGTGAGGGTGGATGGAAATGCATGCGAGATGGTTGGGGGGGGGGGGCAACTGGGGGGCAAAGCCTTCATTTGGGGGGGGGGGGAGCAAATGGCCCCCATGCCCCCTCGTAGCGCCGCCACTGTGACAGAGCTCTATGAGCTCTGTCAAAGAAGATTTAGTAGACTAATTGTTCATGTTATCACTAGAATCAATCACTATTAGCTATCCTGCAGAAATATGTGATCTTAACCCTTGATCCCCAGACAGCCATATACTGTCATGTTCATTTATTTATTTATTTATTGGTCTTTAAGGTCATATACTTATGCACAATGGCTAATCATGACCGTGACTGTTTTACTGGTGGAGGAAACCGGAGTACCTGGAGAGAACCACCAAGCAACGACGAGCAGCTGCCAGCTCTCCAACATCATAACTCTGCACTGCAGCACAGGCAGGGTTAGATTGGTTGAAGACATGCGCACCATCGACATGCAATATGCCTTAGTACAGGGCGTCATCGTGTCCTCATGTGAACAATCAGGGTTAAGTGCCTTGCCCAAGGACACAACACGGGAGTCCGAATCGAGCGCTCAGATGGTCACCCATCCGAGGACTAACCAGGCTCGACGTTGCTTAACTTCTGTGATCTGACAAGAACCGGTTACCGCAACGCCACCGCACCCCCACTGTCATGTTCATATTGCTTTGAAAAAATTACCCAAAGAGTATTCATCCTTGTTACTCTACAGATGTGCTGCATTTATCTTCACGTTGTTTTTTACATCTTTTAGGCAGGCAACATGATGCAGATACACTATTAAGTCACCTTCTGCTGTGGACAAGTGTATGCAGTGGTTATTATCGTAAAATTAATCTGAGAATTTAAAGGTTAAACACCAATGGATAAAATAAATATCCCTAGAATACAGGTATATGACCAAATTCCGCTTTGTTGAATATTCCAGTTTCTTGAATAATTTTATCTAGCACAGAAGCAGTTCAGTTAATTGAGTTCCATTGTACTGAAACTTTTCACTGTAAACATGATAAGGGTCTTCCACCACTTGGATAGTCATGGGATTCTGTCCCCAAAAGAAGTAGAAAAATCAGTAGTAATTGATATATTGAAGCCAATAATGGCACAAATCCAAATCAAATATATTTTTTTTACAGCCTTGATGTAACCTAATGATTTATACATTGGAGAAATAAATCTTTGAGAGATCATTTTTCTATCCAATTATACAAAATGCGTAGAAGAAAATCATAGAATTGTTGGGTAATAAAAATGCCAGTGGCATTGAAACAGTTAATAGAGTCAACTCTGTTTGTAATAATTTGTTATGGATAAGGTGAGATGGGACTTTGTGGAACACTAAGGTGATTGGATAACTGACAAAAGTTATTCTTGTTGGTAATAATGCCTGGAGTATAAACAGCTTTACCAGTCGACTGAGTACACTTAATAGTTCAGCTTTATTGCAGAGCACTTCTTGTTTCTTGATAGGTTGAAATGAAATCAGATTCTGGAGACACTGATGCTGATTCCGATGATATTTCAGGTGGCTTGGCAGGCCTTGTCACACACTTGGTAAATAAGCATCAAATTAGTGACCAGGATAGAGCGGCACTCCTTCGCAAATTGATTCCCCACATACCTGGAGTAGTGACATTTGCCGATCACACTAAGGCTCTACCATGGAGTGTTACCTACCTTGCAGTTGTTATGTTTGCAGATATCTCAGGTAAGTTAAAGATCAGATATAATTTTTTGGGATTAACCCATTTCAGTCTGATTAGCATGTAGACTTTGGATGTTGAGACCACTTATCTGTTGAAAAAGTCCTGGAAACCCATTTTGGAACTTTTTGGGTATCAACCCATTTTAATCTGAGTAGTATGTCGACTCTGGATTTCGAGATCACATATCTGTTGAAGAAGTCCTGGAAACGCATTTTGGGGCTTTTTGTCTCATTTATTTAGTTGATTTTTATGTGGTGAATGAGGACTGTTTGCAAGCACTTTGAGACGATTTGATTGGTGTCAATGTGTACTTCAGTGGAATGTAACAGACCCAACGTGAGTAACCCGTCCCTGCTGACTTCAACTGATTTGTGTACTCACCTGACAGACAGTGAAGAGGGTGAACGTCCCCTAAAGATAGTAAAAGTGCTTGACTGAGGCTTCTACAGAGCGTATTTATGGTAAGTTTCTATTATTATAGAGCAATTCTATAATATTTACTTATCATTGGGTTGACTTTTTACTAATTCATGTTAATAAAAATTATGTTCTTACAATTTGTTAAAGACTGCCTGTTTGTACTCTCCAATAAATTGTAAGGGAATAAATTTTACGAAAAAAAAACCCCAAACATAAAACTAAATCTTTTCCAAATGAAGTAATTAAATCCAGCCAAACAGTGTCATACACAAAAACATCACATCACTGTTCATATTTTAAATTTATAAATGTCAGCCGTCAAAACGTAACTTATGACCACTTATTGGAATGAGCTTGACTAGATTTCTTCCAATGAAGTGGCATAACCTATTCTTGTCTGGTTGAGTGCTGGAAGCTTCTATTGGGTCTTTCAAAAAATGAGGGTACTAAAGCAAAAGCCAATATTTTCCTTGCTCATGTTTAATTTTCAGTCACATGCAAATAACATATTGTTTGTATAATTTGTTTTATTACAAATTAGTGGAGAGTGCCTATAGGCACTCTCCAATAATTAGTAATAATACAAATTTTCAATATAAATTCAGATCCCTTGAAATAATCGAGCCCTCGACCAGTTAAGAATCAAAAAATGAAACTTTTTACAGTTATTTATGAAACTAGAGGGCACTGTCACAGTGCCGAAGCTGCGACGATTCATGCAACGCCAATGATGTTTTAAAACTCGTTGGTGACAAAAAAACTATTGGTAACAAAAAAACTTGTTGGTGAGAAAAAAAGTTGTTGGTGACAAACTCGTTTGTGACAGACCGACCAACCGACAGACAGACAGACCGACATTGCCACATATAGAGCTGCTCGTCGCGGCAAAAAATATTAACTTGTGTCATCAGGGTACATTAAAAAAATGTAACGATTTTAAATAAATATTTTAAATTATTTACTCTCTTAACAGAAGTTCGGTGCAGAATATAAGTAGCTGGAGAAAAACCCGACAAAAAGGGGATGGAATGAAAGTACAAGGTGTAAAATCATGACACAAGATACGAGTTGCAACTCCAGTCAATTCTGAAAAAATAACAGCGAATTGAATATACTTCTGCAACACTGAACATGGGCACTCTCACCTGGTTAATAATAGTGTCAACCCCATTATTAATTTTGG